>ML778278.1:748629-760492 GCA_009831015.1 Picea engelmannii | reverse complement strand
GAGGGTGAGAGACCTAATGATAGGGTGGGAGAGGGAGGAATGTGGAGAGATTACATAGAGATTTAGTGGGGTAAAGAGAGAGGGGGGAGACGATGAGGGATATAGAGAGAGAGGGGGGAAGAGGGAGACAAGGAAAGAGGGGAAGAGGGGGAAGAGAGAGAGATATATGGAGAGAGAAAGAGAGTGGCAGGGAGAGTGTGTTAATGATAGGGAGAGAGAGGTAAAATAGAGAGAGGAATATAGATGGAGGAGGGAGAGGGTCTAAGGTCCCTAGCTCTATTCTGGGCCACGTCACAACAAAATTTTGAAACTCAGATACCACTTGTGACATATCCAACCTCCTAGATGAGCCCTGTTACCACATTGTAAAGTCTCCACTACCCCAAATTTATAAATAAAGCTATGATATCAAGTATTTCTCCTGCAGAAGCAACTCATTGAAACCAACAACATGCAGAACTAGCCTTTTTCTACCAAAAACTATGTTTTCCTAGTCTGTGCAACTAGTCTCGTACCGTGCACAAAAATATGTCTTAGAAATTATGCGTGCTCAACCATCATTTTATTTGGTGCATCGAATGTCCCTGAACACGCATGAAATTTCTACATTTGTGCTCGAATCCATATTATTACTATTGAAGTTACTTGACAGATGGTCATAATAACTACAACATGAACTCTTATAAAAACCATGCACACAATCATTCATATTTCTCTCATGGTGTCTATCCCATTTGCACGCAGACTAATTTCCCTGCGTGTGTGATGATTTAGGCCTTTCCTCAAGATCACCTGACCATAACCACAGAATTGTCTAAGAGTAACACTTCATAACTACCATGCTCTATGTTTTCAACTTTATGCAGAACTAACAATACAAGCCCAACCCAACATAATTATGTACCAATTCCATAACATAAAATAGCATAAGGATTCACATGTTAAACAATATATAAACACATATACCTTGTCATTGCCCATGCCATGCATATGTAGTAGGTATGTAGTTCTACAACATATATAATCCACACACACACACACACACACATATATAATTGTAACACATAATATATTTAAAATGTGTATGTACATTACTCATAGAATAATAGACATAATATACTTATCTTTTGTTGTAATCCACCAACCGCACATAGTCCTTATATGTTCCTCCCATCCATAGACTTTTCTTCTCATAAGCTCAGTAGCAAGTCACCCTCGAGCTGGGGATAAATCTCCACCTGGGAAAAGGGTTCCTAAGCTAAGATAAGGTATATCAACAATAAAATCACTCAACCAAAGGTGCAAACCCCAACAAATAGAATATAGTCCCTCATTCCCCACATTTACGTTCCACCCCAGAAAGTGTGCCACTCCTCTTCTCAATAGTTATTCCATTGCCCCACTTCCCTTCCATGTATTTAATAACAAGTTGGATAGGAAGTCTCAGAGACTTGTAGTTGCAACTAGGCACCTTGGGAAAGAAATTCCCAACAGTTATCACGCATGGAAAGAATTCTCACGGGACCGAAAACCCGCTTCTTCTATGAAAATGGGCCTAACAATCCACTTATTCAACAAACACTAACCTAACAACCTACTTCTTCAAAAAAATGGTCTTGAAAACCCTCTTCTTCGACAAACACAGGCCTGACAACCCACTTTTTCGACCCACGTGGGCCTAACAACCCACTTCTTTGACAAACACAGACCTAACAACCCACTTCTTCAACAAACATGGGCCTTCCAAAGGACACGTTTATGTGATGGAAACAAGTTACAACAACATACGGTTTCCCAATAGAGGAAATTTGGTTTGCATGATGAAGGAATGAGTGAATTATCCCCGAAATATATTAAGGCCCAACAATATACTTGAATGGCTAAGACTAGACACTTGTCACCTTAATAACTGGATTCACTCCACTTGGTGACTCATTCCCATCCATTAGGAACTTAGGATATATACATATCCCATAATTATACTTTTGGAAATATTATTCAAATATTCCCTTTAAGATTCCCACTTCTTTACCATTCTAATATAGTTCTAACCTTCGTCTCTTTTCGTCTGATTGGTCTATGCGTACTGATATGCTTTTATTAATATATGAGTGTAATTACATTTCAAAAATATAGGCTCACTTTCCCTTGTCACAATCCAATATCTCCAACCTAATAACCACATAGGCATTCTGGCCTTAATATACATACATACAATGGCTCTCTGACCCCAAAATATCCTGACTACTAGCAGGGTCTCGTGTGGACTTTGAATCCAATACCCACACAATTATCCAAGTGTGCACAAAGCTATTAAATGGGCATGCACTCTTACCTTGGTGTCCGTGCACTAAAATGTATCCAAACCTTGTGTGCCCATGACTCACCATCCTATATGTACATTTACATTTACATTACAATTGGGGTTCGACCTAGGGGTATTACATTCCTCTCCCCCTTATTTATGCACTGTCCTCAATGCATTATGTACAATCAAAACTTAAAAAGTATTAAAACATATATGGGTATTCTACACACATAGCATCCTCGTGATCCCAAGTTACATCCTCGGGACCATATAGGTACACGAGATCCTTACAAGTCCTATCGTGCGGTTCAAGAGTAGCTTGACCTTTCAATCCAATATGCACACCTAATGAACTCGAAAGTCGCCTTCTTGCTCCACCTGGATCACATTCCAATCAATTACATGATTATCATAAGACACATACCTTCTAAGAAAATATGCATGAAATAGATTATGAATGCATATGGATGTAGGCAGTGCAAGTATGTATGCGACAAGACCAATACTTTCCAAAATTTCAAACGACCCTGAAAAACATGTTGTCAGCTAAGAAAAATTTCCCAACTTACGTGAACTCTTCCTAGATTTCACTTTAAAAAACATGTGGTCACCCACTTTAAATTCTCTATGATTTCGATATTTATCATAATATCCCTTCTACCTATCCTGGGCAACCTTTAAATTTTGTTTTATTTTTACCATCTGCTCTTCCATTTCCTTAAGTAAATCTGACCCAACCACTTCTATGTCTGTTGGGTTTTCCCAACTCACTAGTGTGTTGCACTTTCTTCCATAAAGTGCCTCAAATGGAATTATGTTTGCATATGCTTAATACACATTCTTATAAGAAAACTCAACCAAATGTAAATATTTTTCCCATCCCGTCATTTGTTCCATCACATACATTCTTAGCATATCTTTTATCACTTGATTCACCCTTTATGTTTTCCCATTTGACTTTGGATGGTAGGTTGTGCTAAAATTTAGATTTCCCCCAAATCCTTTAAATAATCCCTTCCAAATTTTTTATGTGAACTTGGGATCTCTGTCAGACACAATTGTCTTAGGTACACCATGCAATCTAGCAATTACCTTCATATAAATGTCGACAATGTTAGTTTCCTTGTGTCCAAGTTTAACTGGAATAAAGTGGGAAGATTTAGTAAGCTTGTCTATTATTACCATGATAGAATCATATTTCTTGCTATTTTTAGGTGTTGATATTATGGTATATGTGGGAGGTATTAACCTCCATATGTAACCTTTGACTAGAATAGAATATTCCAGAAGCAAGAGAAACCCTAAATAGATGTGTAAAAATTCTAGAAGACAAGTCAACTCAATAGAATAAATAATATTAAAGGATTAACCTCGAGAAAGAGAAGTCGACCTAGACAGGTGACAATAAGGACTATAAATAGAAAGCGCTTGAGCTCATTTTTACACACTCAGTTCACTCACTCTCTCAAGTATAGTGAAAGTCTGTAGTTGTAGCTGTAAGAGAGAAAGGAACATATTTTGGGGTGATTCTTGTTCTCTCTCTCTAGCACTATCTATCCTAATATATGTGCCCTACTTTCTATTATGTCTTGGTGGTATTCTTGGTGACATTATTGGTGGTATTATGATATTCTTGGTGGTATTCTTGGTGGTAGCCTAAGAAGTGAAACTGAAACTGTTGTAGTTCAGTATTGTTCTTGTTCTGTGGTTCTGGAGGCTCTCTCTCTCTCTCTCTTGTGCACCACCCTTGCAGGATGTGCACTCTCCTTTGTCTTGTGTTGTTGTTGTAGTTGGATGGTATTTTCTGGTTCCATCTCATGCTACTACTACAACTATGGTTTATCTGTTGGTTCTAGTGTGGCTTTCCAGAATCATTCTATCTATTAAAGGTTAAGGTGCTCGGGGGTGGTTGGATGCCTATGGTTGGGTGACAATAGTGATATTGTCTATGGTAAAATGAGAACATAGAATATTTTAATATGTTATGGTCCCACACTACCTTCAGAATAGTCTAACCATTGGAAGGTAGATCGATATTTCCTTGTCAATCACGTTGTAGCACCAGTTGTAGCTGCAACTAGGATTTCTGATTTCGTAGTTGCATCAAACCCTAACCTAAATTATTAGGCACTTTCAGTGAAGAATTAGACCTAATTTTTGGGTATTCTAGTATGACCTAGCCTAGCACACCCTCTGGTTCCCTCAACCAACAAAAACATCAAGTTTAAATTCTTGGTAAAATTCAAAGTCAAAGGTTGAATGGTCAAAGTCAAAGGTTGACTTTTGGTCAATATTGACTTTTTGTGGTCAAAGCTGAAATTTCATGTTTTCTAGCTTGTTCTGATCATTGAACCTTTTTTATCCAGTTTCTAACCTCCTCTTGTCAAGATGGTGTCTAGTTTCATATTAAAAGACAAGATGAACGATGCTACAAATTTCAAAGATATGCACTTGTATATTCTTTTCAAGTTATATCATCCAACAAAGAATGAGTGTGTTTGCATGTGATACACAAGAGACCTTGTATAAGTAGTGATCTTGGATTCTGTACATTTAGAGGAACAAACACACCCTTCCTAGTAGTTGAGGCTCCAGGTTCCAGGTTTGATTGATCAAATTGTTAAGTTTCAATTTGCACATATCAAGTTTGATAATTTCTATAGTACAAGTAATAAATATAGTTGTGAAAACAATATTTGAAAGGTTCTATTACTTCTAGGTATACTTGGTTGCATGTAAGTACTATTGATATAAATGCTTATTGGACTTGTTTACAAAATGAACTAACATCTCCTCTAGAAGATATTTCTTGTTTTTCTCCCAGGAATGTCACCTTGGTAATTCTATGATGACTACCATCCTTTTTACCATAGATATTTTCTTATGAAAATTCTAATAGAAATACTTTTTCTTTGTTGTTCTGGGTAGGTCACAGGTGATAGATCTGAGAAGGAGCTAGAGTGATTGTTTCAAATATGGAGTAGATGACTCCATCAAGTGGTTAGGAAGGTGATCTCACCAAGTACCAATTCTAAAGGAATCGTGTAAATATAAATAATTTTTGGACATCGTTCACTCAGATGTGTGTGGAACAATCTCAACCTCCTCACTAAACGGGAGAGTACACCTCATATGATTTCAAGACATTATAACCGAGAGTTCAGGATTAGGAAGGAGCTTAGTACTCCCTACAATCCTTAGTAGAATGGTGTAGTAGAAAGAAAGAACCAATCCATTGAATAATATGTTAAGGAAATGATGAATGACCAGAATCTATCTGTGTTTCTATGGGAAGAAGCATTTATGGCAGTCGTATATGTTAAGAATACAAATTCTCATCATATATTGAAGAACCTGACTCTAGAAAAAGATTTCTCCAGAAAGAAGCAAAGTGTTGAACACTTGAGGATCTTTGGTTGTCTTATCTATATTCCTATTCCCAAGGACAAAAAAAAGAAGTTGGAACCTTCAAGAAAGAAGGGCATATTCATTGTATATAGTGAGTCAACAAAAGCTTATGGAATCTATGTTCCAAGCGAATTGAAGGTTGAAATCAACAGAGATGTGACTTTTAATGAAAATATTACCTTCGGTAAATCTATAAAGATTCCATGGATTCCAACGATGAAGAAGAACATGAAGGTTGAAAGGAAGAAACTACATGTTCTCTAGAACATCTCAATGTAGAACCTTCCACCTTTAAAGAAGAATTCAAGAAGAAAGAATGGAAGGAATCTATGATATCAATCAATCATGAAAAATGATGTGTGGGAAATTGTTCCTAGACCTGAAGGAAAGTCTATAGTCACATCAAAATGGGTTGACAAAATAAATAATGTAGTATATGGGAGTATTGATAAATACAATGCAAGATTCGTGGTTAGAGGGTTCTCCTAGTAGGAGGGAGAAGACTATGATGAGACATTTTCTTCAGTTGCCAATCATATCTTTATGAAATACTTACTCCCGATAGATCCAATGGATAGGATTCAATTGAAACAACAGTCTCGATTCACTCAAAACCCTCAAACCATAAAAAAACTAGCAATCTCACCCAACTTTCCCCAATTGATCAACATGTGGGGTCCACGAAATTATCTATGGCTGAGATATTGTTGAGTGACTCCTCAAAATATCAACGACCCTTGCTCACTTAGGATTTCACCATCATAAATTACCTCCTTCCACAATCTTGTGGTTCCTCAAAACAATTATTTCCAACTTGGATTTTTTTAACAAATCCAAAAGTCATCACAGCCCCTAAAATAATTGTCAGAAATCTCTTAGATATAAGATCTTATCAATGGTTAAGAAACCTCATGACTCTAACAAGGTTCTCCTATCGGGTTGGAACCACAACGAGGTTAATGACTCAGATCCCATCGGCCTAATCTATGATAGATATATGGATCTAGTCCTTTTAAACTTCCTCTCTTGGGTTTTTCTCTGTCATCAATTCCCTCCATTCATTCCTTATGGATCCTTTTGAAAACCACATTTCGACAATCTTATCATAATGGTGCATGATGGGATCTATGGACCAAATATCTTCGATTTGACTTCATGGTGAATCAATGACTCTTGTTGATTCAAAACAATATCATCATGAATACTTTCACCTTGGCCATGTTCATGGGGATTTAAAAAGCAAACCTCCTTCTGACATGCTTCTTCTAATGTCCAAATCTCTGACAAACAATCTGGATCAACCCTTCTCTCTAGATATACTAGTGAGGTTCTATTAAGGTTTAAACATGGAACTTGAATAGGGTATATAGGGTGATTCAAGGAAAACATACTCTTCTCCTTCTTGGAATTATCTACAAGGTTATAAACCCAACTTCTTGGACCCTTGTCCCTCAACCTCATTACAAAGGCGATGCCTCCTAGCGGTCTTCGAAGTGAATATTTTCTCATTCTGTGAACTTTCCATTCAACAAATTGGGGAGAACACATGGTTACATGCCTCTAGAAAGAACCTGATATTACAAAACATGTTCATATTTTAACATTCATTTAGTGTGTTAAAACTTCTTTTAAGAACATAACGTAATTCATATCCATTTACAATTTTTTTCCAGATACATCATAAAACACTTATCTGTTTCAGGTTAAACTTCAACCTAGAAATTGACTAAAGGTGAATGCATTTCTACCCAATCATAGGATATGATTCACTTTTTCTTTCTATAGAAATCCACCCCCGTGTTAGTCCATGATACCACTAGAGGACCCTCACAAGTTTGGTTTCAGGTTAAGTATTTGGTCAGGAACGTTACTCTCTTTCACTACATTGGAAACAACAGAAGTTCCCTCTTCCCATTGAGCCCATCACCTCTAGAATCTTACCAGGTGCCTTCCCAAATAGATTTCCTCTGCACAAGGGATTCCCTTCATTTCTACACAACTCGTCATCTCCCTCCCCTTACCAATGCTAGTTTCTTTCCACCAAGATCCAACTTCTAGCCCTCTCTACTCTAGTATGGATCTGGGTATTCTTTGTTCCAATGTCGACCATGAGTATTCTAGGAAACATTCCTATTTTTTTCACAAAAACTTCGCAGTTCTCTCTCTCTCTCTCTCTCTCTCGCCCCTATTGTTCATCTGTGATGCCACTCTACTTTTGTGTTTTCTGTTCTACCTCACATTTTATTTGTCTCTTCCTTTATCTATCTGTGACCTTACTTTTCCATTGTGGGTTCCAAAACTTTCTTTCATGAGAAGAATCCCTTGGGGTCAAGATCCCAAAATGAAGGGGAATGTCCACGATACTCCTAGATGATATCTTCATTTGACCCAATCAATCATTCGAGTACATTTCTAAAGGAAATCATAACTACCCCAACAACCCTATCTTATTCCATTAACGAACTTTCTTGTGAATAGAACAAACATGGTACTTCAAGCAGGTTAGTCATTCGAGGTGATTTAGGTGGTGGTTGATATTTTGGGAAATCTTCCTATTGTGGTTAGAAAAACTTGACAGTTCCCCCTCACGGATTCCCACTTGTGGTACCATGGACAATACTGCAAGGATTCCCCTTCAATCAACAGGTATTTCATTCCATTAAACATAAAAAACATTTACAATGTTCATTAATTACAACCCATTAAGTCTTAAGCATAATTATAGACTTGGGGGGAAATGAGGTGTTACAATTGACACCTTACATAATGTTGTAGAAACATTGATGAAACTAGTGACCAAAGGTAAATTCAAGTGGTGTTGTGAATCTATGGCTTGTATGGCTAATAGAAATTAGATCACATTATGATACATTCTCCTTTACACTCTTGAAAGATATATGAAAAGTGGCATAATGTTAGGATAGGTGTGTCATACACATTGCAGTCCTGTAGTGGAACAAATAATTGTTGTTTAGTAGTAGTAGGGAACAAATGTAGAGAAATATAAGGGAACAAATGTTGAGTAGTGACAAGGAATAAATGGATGTCACTAACATGTAATGAATTCTAAGCAATAAAAATTGGCCAATTAATTGTTGGCAGTTTCCACCATATAGAATTCTAAAAGCCTAAATGGTTTATGATTTTACTATGCCAATTTATTGACTTCTAGGGTTCAAGGAAAATAGAATGTAAGTTTTAAATTATTTTTATGGTGTTGAAAGATCTTTGAAATCATTATTCTATTACTGAACACTCTTGATGAGGGAACATAGACTCTGCAATGTATTATAACCATTTAGTTGTCGAGTAAACATTAAGTGTTCTTTCGAGTGTGGAGTTTTTCTCTTGGAGGGGTTTTCCCTAGGAAATCATTGACTAATGGTTGTATGTTTCTCTGTTGTTTATTACTACAACTTTTTTTTATTTCATTTCTACACATTCTTCTCTCATTGATTGGAGTATGAAGCATATTATGTGCCTATGATTACTTTCACAGAGGGATAGGCCTTGATTGTGATGAAAAACATTCTTGTTTTTAATCCATAGAATTGTTCTATATCATTGGATATGACCTATTCAACCATAAGTTAGTATAGGATAAAAATAATATTTGTAGAAGAGTTTTTCATTCATATAGTAATAGTCCCATAAGTTAAATGTTGTTTCCAAAAAATTTGACAAAGAAGAACCTATAAGTATCACTCTTTATAATAGGTTTGTATACATGTCCTCATTGTCTTAGTAAAATTCTTGAATATAAAAAATCTTAATAGCATAAATAATTTTCAAAATAGGGCAATGAATTGAATAGAAAATACACTCACTTTACTATAAGAAAAAATGCATTATATCATCACATTAGCACCACTATTTTGGAAGGATTTGGAAAATCTTTAATCATGAATTCTCAAATAGTGGTGAAAAAGTGGAGATAATGTGAAGATATGCAATTGGTGCTACACTTTCGTGAAAAAATGGATTTTGTAAAATATGTTGGTTTATATGTTAAAAAAAATAGGTTCAAAATAGGGCAATGAATTGAATAGAAAATACACTCACTTTACTATAAGAAAAAATGCATTATATCATCACATTAGCACCACTATTTTGGAAGGATTTGGAAAATCTTCAATCATGAATTCTCAAATAGTTGTGAAAAAGTGGAGATAATGTAAAGATATGCAATTAGGGATGATTTTAGGGGCTAAATTTCGCTCATGGGCTAATTTTCCATGGTTTTTCCAAAAACGAGATTCGTTATTTTAAAAATGTTTCGCCCAAATTCTATAGGATAAAATTAGTTTACCGTAAAAATCGCCAAGATTTTATAAAAACTATATAAAATCCTTAGAAATTTGAATATTTTTACAAAAATATCGTCAATCATTTATAGTTGGCATATGAAGGATTAGTAAGATTCGCCAAGGTTTCTGCATTTTAAAATAAATTTCCATCCTTAAAATCATCCCTGTATGCAATTGGTGCTACACTTTCGTGAAAAATAGGATTTTGTAAAATATGTTGGTTTATATGTTAAAAAAAATAGGTTCAAAATAGGGCAATGAATTGAATAGAAAATACACTCACTTTACTATAAGAAAAAATGCATTATATCATCACATTAACACCACTATTTTGGAAGGATTTGGAAAATCTTCAATCATGAATTCTCAAATAGTGGTGAAAAAGTAGAGATAATGTGAAGATATGCCATTGGTGCTACACTTTCATAAGAAATTGGATTTTGTAAAATATGTTGGTTTATATATTAAAAAAAATAGATTCAAAATAGGGCAATGAATTGAATAGAAAATACACTCACTTTACTATAAAAAAAATGCATTATATCATCACATTAGCACCACTATTTTGGAAGGATTTGGAAAATCTTCAATCATGAATTCTCAAATAGTGGTGAAAAAGTGGAGATAATGTGAAGATATGCAATTGGTGCTACACTTTCGTGAAAAATTGGATTTTGTAAAATATGTTGATTTATATGTTAAAAAAAATAAGTGAAATTCGATGATATAAGGTTCAAACTACCCAAACCAATTCTAAATGGATTCAAATTTTATGATGCAAAACACCAAAATTAATGTGTATTTTGAAAACATGTGCCAATACACAAGGTATGATGTAAACCACCACAAAATAACACAATAAAAATAGCAAAACCATGTTATATTTTAAGTTTTGTTATTAGGAAGAGTTTATTATAGATATCATGTGAGATTTAATATAAATATTATTGAATTAGAAAAACCTAAATATAATTACTAAATAGATTCAAATTTTAAGGTGCCAAACACCAAAATTAATGTGTATTTAGAAAACATGTGCCAAACACCAAAATTAATTTGTATTTAGAAAACATGCGCCAATACACAAGGTATGGTGTAAACCACCACAAAATAACGCAATAAAAATAACAAAACCATGCTATATTTTAAGATTTGTTATTACGAAGAGTTTATTATAGATATCATGTGAGATTTAATATAAATGTTATTGAATTAGAAAAATCTAAATATAATTATTTTAAAATTATTTTTTAAAATCTATACATCATACGAGGACAATAATATTATTATTACAATGAAATTCGATAAAAGGTAATTTTAATTTATTTGTTTTACATCGATGCTCAAAGATTAACAATTCACTATATAGAGAAGAAAAACCATAATGTTGTTTTAACCCATTTAGAATTAATAACCACCAGAAAATAATTCTCAAAACGATGATTTATACTATTAATTGGATTAATTTATTATCATCTTGATTGCATAATAAAATATTGATATAATAAACAATGAGTCAATGTTGATTTGATTGTTTTCTTTAATAAAATATGAGAATTAATTAGTGTAATTTTGTGTATCTCGTTTATCCAATTTTTACATTCCCGCAATTAATCACATTTAAAGTAACTTTGTGTAACTTGAAGTAATGATTTAGGAAAATATAATTAATTACATTTAAAGTAATTTTGTGTAAATTGAAGTAATGATTTAGAAAAATATGGTGAATAATTTGAAAAATTAAAAGTAAAAATAAAATGATTATTATTTGAAATGATGTTTTTTTTTTTTAAATTTTAATCAATTATACAATATATATATATATATATATATATATATA
>ML778278.1:652568-748543 GCA_009831015.1 Picea engelmannii | reverse complement strand
GATAAATTAAAAGCAAAAATAAAATGATTATCATTTGAAATGAGTTTTTTTAATTTTAATCAATTACACACAAAAATAATATATACATTTTTCAATATGAATAAATAAATATAAATAAATAATTAAAGTGAAATTTTAAATTAAACCGTGTACATTTTTTCAATATAAATAAATAAATAAAATATAGTTTTAAATTGAACTTTTGCACTTTTACCTTCTCCATAAATCATGAACTTCTCAATTATAATATTGTTAATAATTTAGTCTAATAAAAAATAAAACTTCAAAAAGCATAGAAATCACAATCAATAGCTTCAAATATTTTTTTCTTAATTTTCATCTTATAATGGCATAACATACATGTACATGATAAGATAATACACCTAGACATTGTATTTTTTTATTTTTTTTGGTGTCTGGAGGAATCAACAACTAGTTGGGCACGTGCTCGTATTACATGTGGCTACCACTATAACCTCCAGGTGTGCCCACGATGCCCCTTACGCGGCACACAAGGTAAGTCTGGGGGAATTGAACTCGAAACCTCATGGAACTTCATTTTCACGGTTAAGCTGCCCCCGGGAGCACCTAGACATTGTATTAGTTAAAATTTGTATTTATATAATTATTCTTATATATTATTATTATTATTTGAAAAAAGTTTTAAAGAATTTATAATTTAAAAAATAATTTAAAAAATATATATATAATTTAAGAATTAATGGATAATAATAATAAAATAAAATCATTTTAATATTTTGATGGATAGATGAATATGTATTATAAAAATAATATTTTTGATATACCTAATCAACATACATACATAATAAAATGTCTAATAAGATAAAATCCATTTTTAATATTTTGATAATACAATATCTAATAAAATAAAGTCCACTTTTAATATTTTGATGAATGAGTGAATATATATTATAAAATAAATATATATTTTTAGTTTACTTCGTAAACATACAAACATATATACATAATAAGATTTATGTCTATACATACATAATGATATACATAATAAGATTTATGTCTATACATACATAATGATATACATACATAATAAGATTTACACTTAGCTGATATTTGTATTTATATAATTATTCTTATATCGCTATCATCATGTAAACTTAAAAAAAAAATATATAATATAAAATTATCTATAATTAAAATCCAGTTTTTAATATTTTGATGAATAAATATATATTATAACATAAAGTTTTTTTTTAAGAAAATACAACTAATACTTAAATTATCTATAATCAATACTAATATAAAGTGATTAGTAAAACTAAATATATATTATAATATGAATATTTATTTTTAGAAAACACAACTAATAGTTTCAATTATATATATATATATATAAAATCTGAATAGAAGTTTCTTTGGAATATGGAGATTTTATGTATCAATATATTGAATTAGTGAACCAACTAATAGTAGATTTATTTTGATTGTGAATTTATCACGTATTTAAATGAATCAAGTCTTCCAGGTGTAACATCTTTCACATCTTTCCTATACTAAAATATAGAAATGTCATTCACTACATTTTTTTTTTACTTTCAATTGTTATATATATATATATATATATATATATATATATATGATATCCAAATATTTACTTAAGATGAACATTGCAATATTTATTTGTTATTATTTTATTTAAATATCACATATCAACTCCATCTTAAACATTGATAAAATTACCATCTCTCTTATACCTAAATCAAAATGTAAAAAGTAACCATGTACATATTACAAACTTTTTATAACTTTTTTATGTTTTATGATTCCATTTTATTTAATTTCTTTTTCTCATTTTCTTATAAATTTTTTAAATATTTAAAAATCTATATCACAAATCTGTAAAAAGTAACCATGTACATAATACAAACTTTTTATAACTTTTTTTTTATGTTTTATGATTCCATTTTATTTAATTTCTTTCTCTCATTTTCTTATAATTTTTTTAAATATTTAAAAATCTATATCACAAATCAATTAAACAATAATTTAATGATTGAAATGTGTAGCGATGTCTTATATGAGACCTGAAGTGTGTATAAGTGGAAAATGCCGTGTGTATTCAACTTCTCTATGCAGAGCAATTACCCAAGTATGGCCATGATCATCTTCCATGTGTTAATTGAGACCTTCATAAAAATTAATATTTAATATTACAGTAAGAATGAAAAACTACAAATTCAATGAAGTGCGTGATAAATGAATGTGAATTACTTTAAAAGAATTTATGCAGGTTGTTTTAATATCAATACGAGCCTGCTCATACTACATAACCCTGAAATTGCAGGACATGCTCATTGAAACTTTCATAAAAAAGTAATATTGGATTAAGAATGAAAAAGAAATGCGTAATAAATGAATATAAAAATTATTATGATATTAAGAATGAAAACCTCCATATTCAATGAAACACGTGGTAAATACATAAAGATATTAAAGTAACGCGAAAAATGGATATGAACATTAAAGTAACCTCATAAGCGTTAATGTGATAAGAATTAATGTAGTTTTAATATCGATATGAACATACTGAGACAAGTTAAACCTGAAATTGCATGACACATGCTAATTTAAACTTCCATAAAAATTAATATCGGACTAAGAATGAAAAACTCGACATTCAATGAGAGAGGACTTCTTTTGGAAGTAAAAACAATTAATGACCTTGGACTTCTTTTGGAGGTAAAAACAATTAATGATCCTTTAGAGAGAAGACTTGAACTTAAAAATCTAATTAAATGAATTCAATTATTTTGCAGGTATACCACATTAGCCATTCACTCATTGCTTCAATGCATAGGTACAATCCACTAAACCCTTGCATCTTTTTTCAACACAGGAACCAACTTCGTTCTCTTCCAAGTCTAATACATGATAACTCTACAGCTTGTTAGAGTATGTGAAAAAAGGGAAAAACATCTTTGCATTTATCTATCTTGAATGCAACTTCAAAGTAATTTTAGATGTAATTTTGAGATGGAGGAAAAAATGAAATTTCATACCATCCAATTTCAAAGTAATTTGCACATGTATTTTTGAGATGGAGGAAAAATGAAATTTCATACCATTCAATATAGTAATATTTTTTTCAGAAATAAAAGTCATATTATATGGTATAAAGATTTGGATATCATATCTAATATTTATTATTTAAGTTTATAATATGACATATATTGTTGTATTTCTACTCAAAATAGATCCTAATTTAAAAATATTTGATACAATGCAGGCCTTCTTAACCTCTTAATTCATCAAAACTATGTTGATTTTGGAACGCTTCTCTTAGTGCTTTTTGAGCATAGAAATACAATTTTAAAGAAATCAAAGTAATATATTACATTCTTAAGGTCCTAAAAAACAATTGGTTTCATGGATGTTAATTATCATCATCATCATCATCATCATCATCATCATCATAAATTAGGACAGATTTATTTTAACTTTAGAACTATTAGGCATTGATAGGAATCAAACAAAAATAAAGAACAAAGCTATTGATTCTTCAAAGATCAATATTAAAATGGATCTATTTTGGTTTGTTTTATTATTACATAGTATTATTATCATCCTTGGTAAACCTAGATGCACCTTATTACTGAGTGAAACAATCATAGCTAAAGGTGGGTGTTGGCACGGTGGGAAGACCCGAGGTTAAACATTAAGTCACCAACAAATTCCAATATATCGGCCCTTTCGGCATCACCCACAAGGAGGTGAAGAATCACCCGAGGTACCTATGGGGCCTACACATCATGGGGGAATATGAGGCATTCATCACAACCATTCACTTAACATTCATTTGTATCAAGGATAATTTTAAGGATGAAAATTTATTTTGAAACATAGAAACCTTGGCGAATCTTATTGGTCCTTTATATGTCAACTATAAATGGTTGGCGATATTTCTATTAAAATATTTAAATTTATAAGGATTTTATATAGCTTTTATAAACTTTTGGTGATTTTTAAGGTAAAATAATTTTGTCCCATAGAATTTGGGTGAATAATTTTTAGAATGAGGAATTTTTTTGGGGGGAAAAACATGGAAAATCAACCCATGGGACAACTTTAGCCCCTAAATTTACCCTGATTTGTATATCCTATGCGCGAAACCATAACAACATAAAAACCTATGACAAATACATATTACTTAAGCATTCAACATGTGAGTGGAACCATCAGATACATATTCAGATTAACCATTAAGCATCTAGTACATGTGCGCAACAAATAGATTAAACCAACACATCATAAAAACAAACACGTTAGAACACAAAGATTTATCATGGTTCACCGCAAAATGGGCTACGTCCACAATGATTGGCTTCTTATATTATGGATTCATAGTCTTCAATACAACCATGCGCATTTCGCTCATACAATATTCTTTAGATAAAACCCAAACTTGCCCATGTCTATGTTGCAGAGCACACATACCCCTTGATTGGTTTTTGACTCAGTGCATACTCAACAACCTAGCAGTTAATGATGAACAAATAACCACGAGCTCTCCCATACCATCTCTACCCAAAAATACATTACATATTTATATATTGCTACTAGGGCTTAGCTCATTACAAAATGGACCAGATGGTATAACTAATACTAACTATCTTCCTTCATCTATGTGTTGGCTCCGGGAAATACGCTAAATGTCTTGCAGGTGTGCTACCTTTTTGTTGACTTGTCATGTGGTTTTATCCTACGCGATTCACAAAACTTACCCAAAATGTCTTCTTACAATATGCCCCCAACACTCACTTGTGGCTTGTCCCGAGCCACTTCAGGCTTTCTTCCAGGTCTACATGAACATATGAAATGTTTCCCTTGCAGTTGTGATATTTTAACTTACTTGTGTTGCCTACTGCGCAATTCCCTCTGTCGTCTCTCCAATAATACTAACTAAAGGCGTTCTTCCTGGGTAGTAACTGATTCAAATAAGCGTGAAACTCCCTCTTAAATTTCTCCTTCAATATGGGTAGATGGTTTTCTTGTTTCTCAACTATCATAAATGTTGCAATACCCAAGTTCTTAATGCGCAACAAGTTCTCTTCCTTTGTTCTTCGTGTTCATATTCTTCTTTTTTATCCTTTTCTAGTTCTTGTGTCTATTTCTCTGTCATTTACGACTTCGTTTCCTTCCTGTTCTAGGGAAGTTTTTCAACCTTGGGTCTGCCTCGTATTCCCCTGTGAATTTTTCCTGTGCTGCTACTTACTTACCGTGCATCTTCTTTGTGGTTGTTATGGAATCTCCTACTTTAGGTGACGCCATAACTCTTTTAGCCACACCTAAATTTCTATGCAACACACTCAAATTTCTCTACAACACACTTGGATTTTTCTGCACCATTGAATATGATTTTATTTTAACCCCTTTATATGTTATTATACCCTATCGCAAGATGTTATATTCCTTTGCGTATCCATAATTTCCAATCCCATCTGATTGTACTCTCATTCAATGTTTTCCATACTCGGTAATAATTATGAATCACTTGGTGGATTGTACGTTCAATTTATCATCCTGTCCCCATATTCATCACTGCTCTCTTTGAAAACTCAAATGAAAATAACTTCTTTCCCTTCACCCTCCAACTTATTTTATCACTTATTGCCATATGTTTCTACTTTTGGGCTTTTCTCTCAAACTTATTATGCAATCCAACTATACTCACATTCAACACTTTTCATACTCTGCAATGAATTTGAATTATTTTGCAGATCATGGTCTAGATCTTGCTAGTCTGTCACGATCTCAGTGTCGCTTTCCATTATTAACTATATGTCTCCATTACTTCACCATCATGATCACTCTTTAATTCTTATTCAGTCAAGTTTGATCTTTATTGTTGTTTGCACCCAATTCGTCACTCGGTGAGCAAATAAAGGGTGCTTACATGCCCTGTTGGGTCTTGCAGAGCATGACAGTTGTAGAGGAAAGGGTTAGAGAAAGAAAAACAAAACTATAAGCAAGAATTAAACTAAAACAAACTAAAACTATGAGCATATGGATAGAGAAATAAAAACACAAAAAGACCAATATCACCAATGTTTTTAGGCTGATCGATTGATGAAATCAAAGCACAATGAAGAAAGGGGACTGTGAGTCCCTTCTTCCTCCAAAGGAAGGCTCTTGTGTCCTCACAAACTTGCTCTCCTTACAATGAGAAAATGAGAATGATGGTGAAATAAATCCAAGCACATTCACTCAATGGAGAGGTGAATGACTCAATGAAATGGTGCTAATGTGTTATTGTCAAGGAGTGAGTCCTTAAAACAATCTAAGCAGCATAACATTACATGAAATTCCTTGAGAAAATGATGTTTCTTCATGGATTTTTATAGCATAGCATTGGGTGATTATGTAACTCCTTTGAGGTGTGAAAATGGGCTCTTTAGGGCTTAATTAGGTCTTTGACAAGCCTACCATGCGGATTCAGCTCAGATTTGGGAGTCAAATCAACTTGGGAGCTGCTCCATAAGTGGTTGGGAGGCCGACCAATTCCATAAATGCGTCGTTTAGCAGGTGCGCGGGTTTTTGCGCCAACAGTCGTGCGTCGTGCGCGCATGCGCGCCTTGTACGTTCCTATTCCGCGCATATGCGCGCGCACCCATCTTGTGTAAAGCGCCCTTCAATTTTTGGTTACTTTGTATAGTTTTTTACCCTTTTTGCAATGCTGTGAAATTAATTGAATGCCATGAATGACTTCATTCCTGTTTTGACGATGCTGAGTTCTTGTCGCCATGTGCGGATGAAATTTCAGTGATAACAGATGCCCCCTGATGGATGAGGTTAGGAGAATACGTATAGCCGAAATACATCAATGTTTCTTTTACTGAGAATGTGGTTGTAAGAGAGAGGAATAGTGAGACTGTGTAGAGAAATCCTTTGGAGAAGAAAGGAACCGGTAGAACCCAACCTTCCATAAGGTGCCGAAAAAATGTATAACTGTGTACAAACGAGGCGGGCATGCCCCATGCTCGTGTGGTGTAACTCTGAAAAATAATGACGGAACTTTGATGTAGACGACTGCAGCGCCCTTGGGGGCGGTGATAATAAAGGCAGAAGAAAATTCTGCAAAGGAACATACTCTGAATAATAGGTAATGGTCGTAGTAAGAAGTAGTGATGATGATGCGGGCATTGATGGCCCTACCCAGTTCAGAGGTCTTCGGCAAATGGTAAAAATAACTGCAATAGTCGCAAAGTAAGACCCACCATAACATGAGAAAGTATTGGCGTCGAATGTTATGGGGGTCAACGACAGTAGGGAGCAATGGTGTTTCACCCTGTGCCGTTTGAGATCTCTCATTAAATGGAAAATGAGAATCAAGATACTGTCGCCCTTCTGGAAAAAGTGTGTTGCTGTCGACAAAAGGGGAACACGACTCCGAGAAGCAAAGTGCTTCATAGAATCTACTGAGGTGAGGAAGTGGCAGAGCTACATAGACGAGGTCAAGCAGTGGGAAGACTCGAGACTGCCCTTGGTTGGAGGATGTATGAGATAAAAAATTGGCCGCAACCGTGTAACAAGGTCGAGTGTCAAGGGGACGACAAGACCGGTGATGAGTTGTGCCAGAGGCGGGATAAGGTGGACAAATTCAGAGGGTAGAGGTAAGTGACCTGTGGAGTACTCTGAAGATATGGACTATGCCGGCAAGGGTAGATGAGAAAGAACTCCAACCAAGGGTGACATGGGTTGCGTGTGGCCAAAAGAAAGCAAGTCACCATCGGTGACGACAAAAGGAAATGACTGGAAATAAAGGCATGTGTACAATAAATAATGAATAATTTTGGGGAGAAATGTACAAATACAGAAACGGGTGCCCCAGTGTAAATGCGTGCCCCAGGGAGGGAAAAATTTTCTGGGAAAACTGATGAAGGGTGGGGGCCCCATTGGTGAGTTTCTGTATGAGGTGGGTGAAAATGAAGGTAGGTTCACAGAGGGGCAAACTGATTGTGGATGAAATGGAGGGTTCATGATCCTATGGAGGTGCAGGTAAAAAAAAAAAATAGAACCATCAAGAGATAACATGGGAGTCCGTGTGGGAAGGCTAGCAAAATCAAGAGAAGGAGTATGTGGTTGATTCGTGACATGATGAAAGACTATTGGGACTCCCATCCCTAAAGGGTTAATGAAGAACAACATGAATGTCGAAATTGCCAAAAGGTGCTATGAATGGGACAACTCATGGGGGTGAGAATGCTACCGGGGTACAGTACCGAAGATGCAAAAATGGAGGTATGGGTACTGCAGAGACGGGAAAGAGGGTCCTAAAGGCCAATATCAGTGGGTGTGACTGGAAATGAAAATGCAATACACCGGGGGAGACTACATGCCAGTGCTGAATATATATACCTGAAGGGATGATATTGATGACCAATGAGCAAGTACCTGCGCACACAACAACCAAATACCCAAAGTGAACAATATCTGAATAGAATCAAAGATATGAGCATGTATTTGACAAATGTGACAATGTGCGTGTGTACCTGACCATGATATGAAAAAAGGCACCCCGGGGGCTCAGAATGAAAAGTGACCCAAGGAAAGCTATTATGTAGGTGGCAGGACGCTGATCCCATGGCTGAAGACAGTTTGAAAAATGGACACCGTGGGCTCCCGGAATGGTGAGTGGAAGTTTGGCAAAAGGCCTATATATAGTTGTAGGGCCCACATTGCCACCTCATTTGTACCTGCTGCTACAGTGACTGGACGATCATATTGTAGAGGAGATTTGGAGTTTCAGGGAGAACGAGGTATCCGACCGGTGGTTTGCGAGTGTCAGTTTAGTGGTCTGATCATCCTGCATAGAAATAGGTTTCCAATTTTTGGGCAAGGTAGGTACGGGGGGCCGTACAGGGGGTTTGAGGGAAATTTTGATAGGATGTGGGCCCACATGCACGGGCAATTCAGTGGAAGGTGCACATACGTGCGTGCCTGTCCACTGAATATGAGCGCATGGATGCGCGGGTAGGAAAATTTAAGGCGCACCCTAGGGGCACGCCTGGGAGGTGGACATGCGCGCAGTAGTGCGCGCCTATGAGGTGGACAGTCACGCTCTTGAGCGCAGCTGTAAAGTGGACAGGCACGCTCATGTGCGCGCCTGTGTAGTGAACAGGCGCGCATATATGCGCGCCTGTATAGTGAACAGGCGCGCATATGTGCGCGCCTGTGGGTTAAAAAATGGCGCCCATGAGGCAAGGTTGAAGGGTAAAAAGGGAGTCATTTTGATGCATTTGATGGTTGCATAGGCTGATATAGGACTCTGTGTTGTGTGCAGGTAGCTAGCAGTGACTATGGTTGTTCGGTGGCGTGAGCGAGATTGGTCGCAGTTACGAGATGCGGTGGCCAATGCAGGGCCTGAGGTGCGAGCGACTTTAGCGACCTGTGGGTTGCTAAAGTTCTTTGAGTGCCCATTGATACGGGCACAGGAGTACTTACTCCAGTTCCTGCTCCAGATGTGGAGTCCGGAGCTGCACTGCTTCTTCGTGCGAGGAGAGTAGATCCCCTTCACTGCGGTGGAGGATATCTATTTTTTGACTGGGCTCCCCTTTCGGGGTACGCCCCTACCGGCAGAGCCTGTGCTACCGAGGGACACATCCCTGGTGACGATCACTGAGCGATTTTGCTCAGGCGAGAACTACATGTCTGGGACTGTAGTGAGTGTCAGTGGGATAGATTTGCTGGCGCATCGTTGCATATCGACGATGATTGTTCGTGTGTATGGGTCACTTGCGACCCAACAGATTAGTGGAGGCCAGCTGCTGGTGCTGGAGAGGGTGGTGGTGGGCCATGAGCGGTTCGCATGGGGACTTACGCTACATGCGCGGATGATCGCGCAGTTGGATCGATGTCGGTCCACAGGTACAGGCGAGTTTGCGTTTGGTTCGATCCTGGTTGCCTGGTTCTTGGAGAGGGTGCCGATGCTGCGCCCGCGGGTGCTACTAGAGGCGCAAGGGGCACAAGAGTTGCGCCTGAGGCGGTGGTCTGCAGTTTTGGTTCGCCACAGTGGTGGCGAAGGTGGCCTTTATTTAACAGTGCAGGCGGCACAGATATGGCGACAGATGCCGCAAGTGATACTTCGGTACCCCTATGCTGGGGTGGACTTCCGGGGGGACCCGGACATGGTGCTGCCTCCTGGGGAGGTTTTTGACCATCGAGGTATGTTGAGTATCGTGTATGTTTTGATGTTATGTTTTTGAGATATCAGTTTATATGTGACATAGATGCTGATACGATCGTTTGTTTTTTGTTTGGTGCATGTGCAGATGTGGCACCTCGCGGGCGCGAGGTGGAGTGGCAGAGAGCGCCGGTTCAGCGAGAGCCGGAGAGACTTCCACGTGAAGAGAGACGTCGGCGGGATGAGTCCGCGGGGCGACCAGCATAGCCCGAGAGGGAAGTGAGGAGGCGCCGGTTTGATGATCCCGGTGCAGGGCCATCACACGCTCCTCTGGCGGCAGCTGGAGTAGATTTTGATGATATACGTCGTCGTCTGGAGACGGTGTTACAGGACGTGCCTGAGGGCATGTGGATCCGTATCCAGGATGAGGGGTTCCTGGAGCAGTGCATAGGAGTACCTCCACCATGGCAGGGTATAGTGCGACGAGCATCTGTGCTCGCCGCAATGACTAGTGGACGCCTGCCGCCGGGGTAGGAGGGTCCGACGGGTGCTCCACCACCACCGCCTGGGGCAGGTGGGGGTGGGCCACCACCTCCTCCTGAGGGAGGAGCAGCTGGGGGTGCAATAGAGGCACCTTGATGGATGTATATTGTATACTTGTTTGATAGGCTGGTTAGCCAGTTTTTGTATCGAGGTGCTGTATAGGCCTACAGATACGTGTATTTTTTGTATGTAAACATGCGGATGGCTTGTTGGGCCGATATATATATATATGAGTATACATCTTTTTGGAGATCCTAATGTTGTTTACATATGTTTTTGTTGATGATGATGTCTATTTTATCTATATGCTGTGACAGGATATATGAGATGTTTTATGTATGTGTAGCTTGATGTGATATATGCCAATGTAACACCATGTTAGCTATTTCATCGGTTGTTTGATTCAATTGTCTTGGAATATGTGTAAATGTAATGGAATCAAAATGTCGAGATAATAATCTAACCTGCAGGTATTTGCGAAAGAGGCACGGATCGCGTACGCGGTAAACATTGTTGAGATGGAGGACGACTAGTTGAGAGTCGAGGAAGATGCTAAGGTGACGAATATGATGACGCTGGGTGTCGGCCAGGAGGCCAATGACCGCAGTGTATTCGGCTTGGTTGTTGGTTGCTGGCCCCAGACATATGCCGCTTGAATGTAGTATTTCGTGTGAGGGGATGTATACAACCCAAGCCGCCAAAGCGAGATTTTATGTCCAACGGCTGGTGCCATCAGCGTAACCAATGTGGTAGGTTGGTGAAGGAAGCATCTGTCAATAGCACAAAAGATTTTTTTTAGACGAGAGGGTAGGAGAAAAAGATTAAAAACAATAAACAAGAAAAAATAACCTAAAGTAGAATGACTACTTCTAAGCATAAAACTTCTTGAGGTATAACCCATTGACGGGTTCCTTGAGCGAGAGGCCTTCGGGGGAGGCCAAGATGTATGCACCTTTGGTGAGGCAATGTTGGATGATGTAAGGGCCATGCCAAAGTGATTCAAATTTGTCGTGGCCAAACGTATCATGAGCGATATCATAGGCCAGGACGAGGTTGCCTTCACTGAATGAATGAAGGTTGACATGGCGATCAAAGGTAGCTTTGGATCGTTTTTTAGCTGCCTCGTTGTTCTGTAATGAAGATCGACGATCTTCATCCAACGACTCCAAGTTCAGCAAGTGCTGCACCATTGGAGAAGTGTCAGGTAATAGCTCAATTGCGGTGCGAAGGGTGGGAATTTCACATTCAATGGGAAGAGTTGCCTCAACCCCATGGACTAAATGGAATGGCGCAAAACCCGTAGTGGTCTTTACTGTCGTTCGATAAGCCCATAGCGCAGAAAATAACATGTGGTGCCAATTGGTTTTATGTTTATTAATCGTGCGCTGTAACATGGTCTTGAGGACTTTGTTCACTGCCTCGACCTGTCCGTTTGACTGAGGGTAATATGGTGAGGCAAACTCGTGAGAGAAGCCTAACTGAGATGAGAATTCGACGAAGATCTCATTCTCAAAGTGTTTCCCATGATCGGAAACAAGTTGGAGTGGTACGCCAAAACGGGATATGATGTGGTTAAAGAAGAAGCGCACTGCAGTGTCAGCGGTGTTGTTGAAAGTGGGCATAGCTTCGGCCCATTTGGTGAAGTAATCAACGGTGACAACAATGTATTTGTGACCATTTCTAGAGGGGGGATTACAAGTCATAAAGTCGATGCCCCATTTACAAAAGGGGCCCGCAGTAATGACAGGGTGAAGAAGTGCGGGGGGAGCTCGGGCTTTGTTGGCATAGAGCTGACATTGCTCACAACGTTTCACGGCGTGAATGAAATCGTGAAACAAGGTAGGCCAAAAGTAACCGGCCCGGATGATCTTTTGAGCAGTAGATATACCCGAAAGATGGCCCCCACATGCACCGCTATGGCAGTCGTTTAAAACTCTGTCGGCCTCGTCAATAGTCAGGCAACGACGAAGAATGGTGTCGACGCCCCGCCAATATAGGATGTCGCCGATAAGGAGATAGCGGGGGGCCTGATGGCGAATGCGCCGACGATCATCTTGTGATAAATGGTTACCGAACTTTTGAGTTCATAGGTATACGAGAAGGTCGCCATACCAAGGATCATCGGAAGCGATGTAGAAGAGATGTTCGTCAGGAAAGTCGGTGTTGATAGGGGCACTGGTGATGTCAGAGGGAAGGGTCGTGACAAGTTCAGCAAGGACGAGGGCCTTCTTACTCTTAGGTGTTGATAACTCGAGATCATACTCCTGGAGGATAACGACCCATCGAGCGAATTTTCCATTAATTTGTCGACGGCTGAGCAAATATTGCATGGGGTTGGAATCTGCGACGACCTTGGTGGTGCGAAGAAGAATGTAATGACGCAGTTTCTGGACTGCGAGGACAATTGCAAGAGCAAGCTTCTCTTCGTGTTTGTACTTCAAGGGTGGTCCCGAGAGGTTCTTACTAACGTAGTAAATGACATGTTCACGATTGTCATCTCCGAGCTGGACGAGGACGCCGGCTACTGGTACAGCTGATGCTGATACGTAGAGGATGTAGTCGCGATTATAGTCAGGTGCACTAATCAAAGGTGCATTTAAAAGTGCTTCTTTAAGATCGTCAAACGACTGTTGGGCATAGTCGTCCCAGTGAAAAGGGATGTCGTGATGTAGTAAGCGAAGGAAACCATGTGCGCGGATGGCGTAATCAGGAAGAAAGCGGTGCAGAAAGTTAGCTTTGCCCTGTAGACTCTGGAGTTGTTGTAAATTCCGAGGAGGTGGAATTTCGGTGATAGCTTTGACATTGAGGGGGTCCACGGTGATACTGCTTTGGGCAACGATAAAACCAAGGAGGCACCCTGCGGTGACGCAAAACACACACTTGAGAGGATTCAAGCGGATGTTGTACTGACGACACCGTTGAAAGATGATTCGTAAATCATCGAGATGTTGGGTGCGTTTCTTAGAACGTGCTGTGAGGTCGTCCAAGTGTGTAAGGATGATTTCAGCTAGATCGTGAAAGATGTATGTCGTGGCCCGCTGGAAGGTTGCGCCAGCATTTTTTAAGCCGAAAGGCATGACACGATATGCAAAGGTACCCCATGGGGTAATAAATGCGGTTTTATACTGATCGGCTGGGTGGATTTGGATTTGGTTATAGCCAGAGAATCCGTCCATGAAGGAGAGAGCCTCGTGGCCGGCGCAGTCGTCGATAATTTGATCGATGAAAGGCGTTGGAAAGTTGTCTTTTGGACATGCGTTATTGAGATCGCGAAAGTCTGTGCAAACGCGGATAGTGCCCTGTTTTTTATCGATAGGTACAGGGTTGGAAACCCATGAAGTGTAAGCGATAGGGTAAATAAACCCAGCCGTGCGTAATTTGTCAATTTCGGCTTTGATAGCCGCAGCTTTGGATGGGTGTAGAGGTCGTTGTTTCTGGCGGACTGGTGTGATGTCAGGCCAGGTGTCGATGCGATGTTCGACAATGGATGGGTCGAGGCCAGGCATCTCCGTGTATGACCAGGCGAAGATATCCCTATATTCCTGGAAGAGGGCTTTATATGCGGCGATTTCCTGAGGAGTGCAAGCAGCTCCAATGATGATTTCTTCGACGACGCCATTTTTAATGGAAATGTCGATTTTGATGGTGGGGGAAATGTTGGCCATATTTCCTTATTCAAAGGCGTCAGGGGTAGGAATGGGATTGTTGAACCAATCGATAGGCCCGGATGGGATAAAATCTTTGGTTTCGATCGCGTAAATGGGGTTTTGGTGAGGAGGCATTAGGGCTTCCTGTGGTAGGAAGAGTGTACGATGATGTAGTGCGCCCCAGGGAGAGTCGCGGCGTTGTAGCTCTTCCAGGATTTCCTCATCACATTGGAAACGACGGGAATATAATGGATCGTGAGGAGTGATCTCATTGACAGTGTGATTGCCCCCTGTTGAAGAAACAAAGGGGGTAATGCTAGGAGATGGTTCACTCGACATAAACCATATGTTGAAGTACTGGGGGGTACCTGTGGTGGTTGGATGGAGAGTCTCCGTAGGGGAATGAGCGGGAGAGTTTGGAGGATTGCAAGGTAAATCCTCAGAGATGTCATTAAAGAACCATGGAGGTGTTGGAAGTGCCTCGGGCTCGGGAGAAACGACATGAACACCTGCTACAGACAATGGAAGGTCATCGGTCGTCTCGGTGGGTTGACGAAGCAGGGCCAATTGACGTTGCCTGTATGCAAGGATCATCAGACACTGGTATGTAAAGTGAGTCAATGAATCGCAGAGAGAGCAAGGGCATCTCATACGTTCATTGACTGTAGTGGTGACATAGCGAATGTCAGTGATGTTTGAAGAGGACGTAGCAGGGCGTGGATTGTTCTGGAAGTTCTGGCGTATGGCCGCTAATGTCTGCCGAAAGTGTGGCAGTGTGGGGCAATGATGGGTGTAATGGCCATATTCGGAACATATAGCACATGTGAATTTAGTCCTCAGCCCTTTACTACTGGAAGGCGTGGTGATAGTAGTGGGACTAGCAGTAGTGACAGGTGTGGTGGGAGTTGGATTGGGGGGAATTAAATTCCGTAATTCAGGTAGGGATGGACAATTGTTAGTTTGGTGGCCCGCTTTCTCACATAGTGTGCAGGGTGGTGGGATGCGTGGAGGAAGGGGAGTTGTGGGCTCCTTCTTCTTCCTCCTGCCCCCAGCTGTGGCAGGGGGGGTAGGGAGTATGGGGGTAGTGGGGGTGAGGACAAGAATCGTCATGGGGAGGCCTTCCTGTGGGCGAGGGACCATCTCAGGTGGATGCAAATACCACACTGGGATTGCTAACACCATATTGGGTAGTGTGAGCGTTGCAGCTACCTAGAAAGCTTCTATACCGGGTGGAGGGTAAAAGAAGGGAATTTGAGTGAGGGGTCGGGGAACTATCTCTCAAATGGGATTAGGCCCTTGAGGGGATGTGGATTCTTGGACCATAGGGGTCGATGAATGCGCAGGAGGCTCCGGCTGGAGTGGTTCTGCGACTTTTGAGACGTCAGGAATGATTGCAGCCTCCTGAGCAGTAAGAGCATCCTCCGTGTGAGTTCCGTTAGATGAGACGACGCATACTTGATTAGGGGGAAGGAGTGGTGGTGCTCCATGATACGTCCCTAATAAGGATGGATCTTTAAAAATCCCAGGACCCATCTCGATGAGTGGATATGCGTCTTTGTTGGTGTGAATGAGAGGAAGAATGTTATTGAGGTTGGCAGATGGGTTCGACTCATAATGTGAGACTTGGTCAATGGTTACAATCTTTCCGTTGTGGGGGAACATGATTGTCCGAAAGACGGATGATGCCACTGCCTTCATAGCATACATGTAGCTACGTCCGAACAAGATATTGTAATCGAGCGGAGCGTCGATAACTTCGATATCAATGAGAATAGTTTTTCCCCCGATTTCTACGGGGACATTTTGGAAGAGCCCTTCAGGAGATGATGGTCGTCCGTCATAAGCTCGTAATGTGATGGCGGAGGGTATGAGTTCCGGGGAACCAAGTTTCTGCCATACTGTTTTGGACATGATGCATGTAGATGAACCTTCATTGATGATACACCGATGAACGATGATGTTCCGTATTTTTACTGGTATTTGAATAGCGACCAAGGCGGGAAGACGAGGTTCGCTATTGTCAATATCAAAGGTGATGAGTCTAGTATCAGCAGGGTCGACTGCCCCCAAGGTGGAAAGTAGATATTTTCATTGTGTAGGACAAGTCTGGAGGACTTCCAAGACTGACATGGCAGCCGGGGATTGTGCTAAGTCATCGACAAAGCTATAGTTGTGGGCGGCCCTAGCCTGTGGGTTGTGGACATTCCTGTGCAAGGGGATGCGAGGGATGAGTAATGGTGGTTTGGCGGAAGGGCGAGGGATCACCAACGGGGGTCCCGTCGGTGTAGGGTTTGTCTCTGGAGAGATAGGAGTAGACTCAGCTGGAGTATCATATTGACGATTGCGTGTTTGCAAAAGGATTTCTTCCTCACTGGTGAGGAGAATTGTACGCTCTACTGGATTTTTAGGGTTGTGGTATTGTCCTACCTAGGGTAGGGGGTGTTGTGCATCCTGTTGGGTGTTTATCACACCTTGATGTGGAATGGGATTTTGCAGCACGGCGGGAGGTGGTTGCTGCACATATTGTTGTGGTGCCTGTTGAGGGGCATTTTGTGCAGGCGAAGGGGGAAGGCTACCTAAGTCTTTCAACCATTTGAAATCAGCGATTTGGGGGAAATGGTGAGTGTAATGACTGAATTCGCCACAAAGAGCAAAATGGTGGATGTTTTAACATTGTTTCTCCCTTGGTGTTTGTTATTATTATTGCCCCCTTGGGGGTTTTGGTTCCCTTGGTTCTGGTTGCTCCCAGTGGGTTGGTGCTGTGGGGGTTGATTCCCGCCTTGACCCGGGTTGTTGTTATTCCTGTTCTGTCCTTTCTTTTTGGCATTGTTCGAAGGTTTGGCTGTATTCAACTGTTCAAAATTTTGGTATTGTTGAGCAGCAGAAGGTTGAACAAAATTTACCCCTGCATGTGGATGTGGGGGAGCCATGGGTTGTGGAGGACCAGGAAATGGGAAGTATGGATTTTGTGGTGGTACCGATCCGTAAGGTACATAGGAAGGTTGCGTGCTTTCACTAGTACTATAAGCTGATGTTGAGGGAGTACCACTATTTGGGGGAATAGGTGGATGTATGGGAGGTGCCGGTGGTGGTCCACTGATGGGTGGATGTATAATAACAGGGTATGGCTGTTGATAAGGGGGTGGTGGAAAATAAGGAGTGCCCCCATATGCCGACAGGTATTGATGTGTTCCATACATCGGTGGTGGTTGGGGTTGTGGACTATGGTGTGTGGTGGCCCCTATTAGTCTGTCTGCTGAGTGAGACATCTCAGGTTTGTCTTGGCCAAATGGCACAGGTTTTGGAAGATCAGGAAGTACCGTGTATAATTACCCTGACTGTGCGTAGATAAGGTCATATTGTTGGGCCTTACTGATGGCTTCCTCTTCGGACTGAGGGAAGGTGGAAGTGACATCCTTTCCAAGGAGAGTGACAAGTGATCTAAGAAACCAGTCGAGGCATTGTTGCTTGGTGGTTTCTGCTTTGCACAAACTACGTCGCCTACGCCACTCATGAATGTGGTCAGCGATGTGGGTGGCTGAGGTCTGTTTGAAGTTAGACAGTAGTTCTAGACCATTGTCATGGCGAATGGGTAATTGGAAGAAGGTCAAAAATGCTTTGGCTAATGACTCAAAGGTCGTATGTGACCCTGATTTTTCTTCGACATACCATTTGGCTGATGGGCCGGTAAGTGTGCGTTGAAATAATCGCAGTCTGACGGAATCATCCATAATGCTATTGGAAGAACACCATAGATGAAAGTTCATGACATGGTTGGCGGGGTCATCCCCCGCCTTTCCTTCAAACTTTGGTATGTCTGAAGGAAGTTGTGTTGGCATTGTAGGCCATGTGGCGTCATGTAATATAGGATCATTGGTGAGCTTGGTGAGATCCGGTATGTTGAGAGAGGCCAAGTATCGCATATGTAGTGGTGGGGGAGGGTTAGCTCCAGCCATGTTGTGTTGTGAACCTGACCCTTGGTGGGGACTAGGTGGGTTGGTGCTCCCTCCTTGAGAGGAAGTGGGTCCCCTGCTTTCATGTAAAGGAGAGCGAGTGGACAGGTGACCTTGGGAAGTTGACCCAAGTAAGGTAGAACCAAGAAAAGCTGATCCTAAGATGGTAGCAGTCACAGGAGTGTGTGAAGGAGGTACCGATGAGCGGGTACGACCAGATACTCCCCCTAGGATAGGTGGGAGATTGAGCAAGCGTCGTGAACGATGGGGGTTTTGTGGTTCCCCTATGATGTCAGACTAGATGTGTAAAATGTGTGCAACAAGTGGTGAGAGAAATATAGAAATCAACAAAGCCTTTGCGCTGAATGTTTTACATAATATATATATCCAAATCAAACTGTAATCAGATGTGCATCATACATAACATGTGAAAGAAGCATATATATGTGGGTAAGAGGGTTTTTTCCGCGTGGGAAAATCAAAAGAAAGCAAAATACTCGTGTCCTAGAAGACGTAATGTCCTTCCTCTCAAATAGTACTGGACCTTCCAATAGTTCTCAACAGTGGGGTCTGAAGTCACCGGAAGAGAGACTAGTGAAGGATGAAACAACTGGTTATAATGAGGGGTAGAGGGGGCATATCCTGAAAGAGCTGGCGATACTTCCCAATAGCCACACAAAATCCAATCAAGGTGCAATTGCAGCCCACAATTGCCACCTGGGTAGATGTCCTAAAATTGGTCACTAGGTACATCGGTCAAAGTGCGACATTTAGATTTTTGGCCTAAGAAATGGGTCACAGGATGGATCCCGTCCAAGAGGTGGGTGCCTCAAGGGGGGACGCACAGAACAACCGGACCTCGGCCTTTGACCCTTCACGGGTATTTCCCTGCCTTATGGTGATTGGAACACTTGACTTGGAGGATTTGAAGTTCCCTATTTGACAACCTCTATGTTTTATCAATGTGAGAACCAGATAACGGGGAGTTATTTGGATGCCTATCCCCGAAATCCTACCTAGACTAAAAAATTCTTTTGGTACCTCCTGTGGAGGAAAACTTAGTGAGTTTTTATAAAGTTTTTAGATGAAGTTGTTTTGTGAGGCTGGGGGTGAAAACCAACCTCGTTTGATTAAAAGTGGGAGTGGATAGTCTTGTCAAGAAAAGATGGGGTGTTTTCGGAATCCCTTTCGAGAAAACCTACTTAGACCTCCACATTTCGAGAAGAGGCTATGTGAGTGAAAAAATTGACTTTTCTGTGTGAGTGAAAGTGTACCAAGTTTTAGTTAATTAGATATCACCTTGCTGCATGTGGACATCGCTTGGTCCTTACAAGAGTTTGATTACCTAATTAGCTAGATGTCTTTGGTACAACCTTGCAGAATTTTTAAAATCCCTAGGAAACTAGCATGTGGACATGTGGTCCGTTACCATCCTTTAACTCCCTATGTATGAGTTAATCTAGAAAAGCGTGAAACTATCCTAGATTGAACATGTGGGCATGTGTGGGCCCGTTACAAACCTTTAAACTCTCCTAGTTTTTTGATCTAAGAAAGCAGAAATTCAAACACTACTCTAGCTTTGTGACATGTGGGCATGTATGGGCCCGTTACAAGAATGTGTTTGAAGAAATGAAGCTAAGAGGGGTCTCAAAAGAGCCGTTGTCCTCTCCTAAAAGTTTTGAAATTTTGTTTAAGGGAGATATGATTGTTTTCACAATCTCTTTATGATTCTCAAGATCGCTTGATTGCACAAGAGAAGAGCATACTCAAGGATTGCTACTCCAACTTCGAATCCCAAATGTGAATTAGATGTGATTAAAAAACGATTTTCTCCTTAGATTTATAAATCAAAGCAAGCCATCCACGTGGCAAAAAGCAAATAAGGGAAATTGATTATTATCCACCTAAGTGCCTATGTTTGTTTGACTATCCCCTTTATAAGTTGAGGGGTCTAAGTGGTGCAGTATTTAGAGCATGCATAACATCATTCTTAAGAAGGAAAATGAATTTCCCCATATCCAAAGACCTTACAATGTGAAATTTAGTTCAGATGCGCGGCCTCTAGTGTAGACAGAGGCGCATATAGCACCTGCGCACTGACGGAATTGAGAAGGAAAGTGCATGCGCGCAGAGAGAGAACGTTGTACAGGCGCATGCGCGCACGATGCGTGTCTGTGGGGTGGAATACCCGCGCGCCTGTGACAAGTGACCGAGAAAGAAAATCCGTATGGATTTCTCTCAATTCTCTTGTGAATTGACTGGTTAGCAGGTCGGCAGAGGCCGGTTTGTGCACCTGCAAGTTAATGAAAGCAAAAGGAAAGAAAAATGAACCCAAATGAGGAAGGAATTGATACCAAACTCCCCAGTATGGTCACCAATCTGTTTGCACCCAATTCGTCACTCGGTGAGAAAATAAAGGGTGCTTACATGCCTTGTTGGGTCTTGCAGAGCATGACAACTGTAGAGGAAAGGGTTAGAGAAAGAAAAACAAAACTATAAGCAAGAATTAAACTAAAACAAACTAAAACTATGAGCATATGGATAGAGAAATAAAAACACAAAAAGACCAATATCACCAATGTTTTTAGGCTGATCGATTGATGAAATCAAAGCACAATGAAGAAAGGGGACTGTGAGTCCCTTCTTCCTCCAAAGGAAGGCTCTTGTGTCCTCACAAACTTTCTCTCCTTACAATGAGAAAATGAGAATGATGGTGAAAGAACTCCAAGCACATTCACTCAATGGAGAGGTGAATGGCTCAATGAAATGGTGCTAATGTGTTATTGTCAAGGAGTGAGTTCTTAAAACAATCTAAGCAGCATAACATTACATGAAATTCCTTGAGAAAATGATGTTTCTTCATGGATTTTTATAGCATAGCATTGGGTGATTATGTAACTCCTTTGAGGTGTGAAAAGGGGCTCTTTAGGGCTTAATTAGGTTTTTGACCAGCCTACCATGTGGATTCAGCTCATATTTGGGAGTCAAATCAACTTGGGAGCTGATCCATAAGTGGTTGGGAGGCCGACCAATTCCATAAATGCGCTGTTTAGCAGGTGCGCGGGTTTTTGCACCAACAGTTGTGCGTCGTGCGCGCATGCGCGCCTTGTACGTTCCTATTCCGCGCATATGCACGCGCACCCATCTTGTGTAAAGCGCCCTTCAATTTTTGGTTACTTTGTATAGTTTTTGACCCTTTTTGCAATGCTGTGAAATTAATTCAATGCCATGAATGACTTCATTCCTGTTTTGACGATGTTGAGTTCTTGTCGCCATGTGCGGACGAAATTCCAGTGATAACAATTGCCTTCAACTGTCATCTATGCAGATCTTCAATATTGCCTTCTCTCTTCATAATCTCTTTCTCTTGTATTCATAGTTCAACTTCTTCTTTCTTTCACTACGAAATTTTTCGGTTTATACTTCTAATCTTCAAATTATTTTATTGTTTTTCTTCTTTTTCTTTTTCTTTCTACAATACACTATAGTACAAGTACTATGGTACACATATGACACACTGGAACTAGTGCGTGGAATCCTGGCTGTCCCTATATATAATTTTATCTGACTACCATTAACCACTCCTTCCATAACTTCTCCATTTAGTTTCTTTAACTGAACAACACTTGCCTATGTTACAAACCTTATCACATATTGATCCAGGAGGCTCCCCAAGTGCAGAAAATGATAAAAAATTAAACTTCTCGAAATTGAATGAAACCAATTCCATTGCGACCATCTTTTCACACTGATTCCATCCATATATTTACTTTCTCAAATGGGCTCTGTATACGAGATTTATCCCACTCTGATCAGATTCTCAAACAAGCAAAAAGTCAAAGGTCAAACTGGCAAAAAGTCAATGCTGATGTTATCATGACATCACCAAGATAAATTCATTATGATGGCGTGGTAGAGACAGGTGGTGACATGTTGCAGCACAACTGATTAGGTAGGTGTGGTAGGTGTGGACCAGCTATTGTGTGACACTTGGTAAACATCACACAAATGTGGTGGTGCCACATGGCCCAGTTGTGGGCTGCCATGTGGCACCCAGTCATCAGTTGAGTGGCAGTTTAAAAATTTTGATTGGAGGTCCATGGGTTTTAAACCAATGACCTATGACCGAGCACAAAGCTTTGGGAGAGGTCCATTACCAATGTGACAAGGGAGGAGCTTGTTAACACAAGCCTTATAAAAATTATATAACATGTGATATATGCCAAATGTGGGTGGAAGGGGGATGGGGAATAGCCCTAGCCCACGGTTTATTGGATACCATGACCACAATACATTGTTGGGTGCCTCCACCATATATCCAAGAGCTGATCTCTATGCACGCAGAGGTGATAAGAGGTGGTTCCATGGAGTGCACCCCAAAACCAGGAGACAACACCTTGGATTAGGCGCGTGATCAAGGGATTGGTCACATGATATGCACCATATATCCAGGAGCTAGTGCAAGATTAGGTCTAGCACTCAGCCATTTGGGTTGGCGCTTGGCCATATGTACTCCATATGACCACTTAGAAGGGGCACGTGCCCAACCTTAGGGGATACTTTGTGTATTTTTGTTCAGAAGTGGGTTTTGTGCTATAGTTTTTCCTAGAATATGTATTTTTTAGGAATTTTTGGCCATTTGGAGGGGGATTTGATCTCAAAAAGAGGCCATATCTTTAGGGGAAGTTGGGCTTCTCTTGTTGGGCCTAAAAATTATATAAACAAGGATTTTTTTATCTTGAGGGGTAAAGTTTTGATGCAGGGTTTTGAGGAGAAGCTTGTGTATTTTGCACATTTCTCATGTTTTGAGAGGCATTGGGTTATGTTTTGAGAGACATCGAGCTATGTTTTGAGAGGAAATTGTTGAGGCTTGTATGTATCTAAACAAGGAGGTATTTTATAGAAGATCATAAGTCTTTTGTAAACAACAAAGATCCAATGTAAAGATAACTTGAGCATTTGAAGAGCAATAAAGAGGTCCTCCACTTGGAAGCGAACCGGGAGACGTAGCCAACGTTTGGTGAGATCCGTTAACAAGTTCTTATGTCTACCTCTCCTTCTGGTTTGTTGTTATCTTATCTTATTTTGCAGCATGGTTTATAATGGCTGAACTCTTTAATCATTAATGAGCATCAAGTAAAAGTCATAATTATTATTCTACAACAAGTTATAGAGTTTTATGTGTTTCACATTCTTATTGATCCGATGCATAAAATACATTAAACTTAACTTGCAATTTGTCAATAAAACCTATCATTTTTGGATCAAGTTTATAGTATCAGAGCATTTGGGTTTGAAGTATTGACAGAAATTGCAAGCATTGGATGTTCACTAGAGCAAAACTCAAGTGAGGAGAAGGCCAACTTGAGGCTCTTAATCCAGAGATTCAAAGGAGACCTCATAAGCAAGAGATGTCTTCACCAAGAAAACTAGGTCCTTTTGCATATGAGGACGATTTCCTTGAGGTATTTCAATTTATGGAAGCCATGGTAGAGGAACTTTACCATGAAAGAGGACAACTAAGGAATCCAAAGGTTTAAGAAGGTGAATCTTCAGTAAGAGAAGAAGGAGGATTTGAAGGTGGTGGACCTTTAGAACCTTATTCCCCTTCATTCTCTTCATCTACAAGTGAAGAAAGTGTACATTCCTCCAAGGAAAAGAAACCTAAAAAAACTCATCATTCTTCTTATATGCCTTTATTAAAGTTAGATGTAAAGTTTAATTTACCCACTTATGATGGTGAATTACATGCAGAAAAGGTAAATAATTGGGTTAGACAGTTAGAAGTCTTTTGCAGGATACAAAGGATTGTTGATGATGAAACAAATATCCAACTTGAAAGTCTCAAATTGGGAGGCATGACTCTCATATGGTGGGAAAGAAAAACTAAATATGATCTCAAGAAAAATGATAAAACAATCTCTTCCTAGAATGATTTTATCACTACTTTGAAAAAACAATTTTATCCATTAGCATACATGCAATAGGAAATGATGAATTGACAAAGTTTAAGGCAAGTTAAGAATCAAGATGTACAAGAATATACTCAAACATTTCATAAGAAAGAATTAAATTTGGGTATTCCTTTATATACACAAGAGACACTCCTAAAATATATTGGTGGTTTACATTATTATCTCAAGCACACTATTCTTATGTTAAATCCTTCTAACTTTGATGAAGTATGTGTACAAGACATTCACATTGAATAAAGTAAAGGGAATGTTCGTGATAGTGTTTCTACAGATACTTGGCAAAGAAAAGATTCAGGGAAAAGAAAAGAGAAAGAGAAGAATATGGCCACAACGAGAAAGGAGAAGCCTACTTGCAAGAATTGGAAGAAGGTAGGCCATGATGAAGATCATTGTTGGATATTACATCCTAAGTTGAAGCCAAAGAAGTATGCCAATCAAGGGAGAAAGAATACCATAGCTGCAACAGTTCAAGTGGATCTTGGATCAGAATCCCATGATGAGACAAAAATTGTAGCTATGGGAATCCAAGGTATAAATTATGTTACAAGTACTAGCTCTTCTAATTCAGATGTTGTAAATGATGAGTGTAAAAGGAGTGATCTTTTCCACATAAGGGTCATAAAAAACAATGTTAAAGTTGATACTCTTGTAGACAGTGGATCACAAGCCAATCTAATTAGTGAAGAGGTTGTAAATAATTTTGGACTTGAAAATAAGCCACATCCTAGACCATATCCACTGGGATGGATATGTGGTGATAATAATTTGCAAGTAACTAAGCAATGTAGAATTAAGTTTGCAATCACTTCTAATTATGTTGATGAAGTAGAGATTGATATAGTGCCATTAGACATATGTGGAATTGTCCTGGGAAGACCATACCTTTATGATAGAAAATCCATATTCTACATGGAGGATAATAAATATTGCTTCAAGAAAGACGGGAAAGAGTACATTGTTCGTGCTCATCGCATGAAAACTGACAAATATTTTGCAACTACAAGGAAGTTAAAAAGAATGGTAAATGCAAGAAAAAATTTAACACTCATGTCTGTAACAAATCAGATATTTAGTGATGCTAGACATGAGATGGTTCAGTGTGTTTCTAAACAATCATGAAGTGTCACCAAAGTTACAACATGAGGTTCAGCTGCATACTTTGATTATTGTTCATGTTCAGAAGGGGAAGCATGTTTTTTCATTATCATTTGCATATTCAATATTGTTGTTTAGTTTGCTGCTACTCAGTGGTGTATGGCTACAAAACACGATAAAGAATGTAGATGGTTGTGCAATAAATGAGATGATTGCTTTGATAAACAATGTTATCTCATTTTTTATGTTTGTTGTGATTATATAGGTGATCATTGTCCCAAAATAAAGGATGGATGATACAGGACAAGTGGGGAGGCAATACCCTCACTTTTTACTTGATTAAAAGAAAACTTTTGGTGGTCCAAAAGCTTCCAAGTGGGGAGGAATGATCCAGGAGGCTCCGAGGTCTAGAAAATGCTCAAAAATGAAATTTTTCGGAATTGAATGAAATCAATTCCATTGCGACCGGCTCGTCGTGCTAATTTTGGCCATATATTTACTTTCTCAAATAGGCTCTGTATGCGAGAGTTATCACACTCTGATCAGATTCTCAAACAAACAAAATGTTAATGGTCAAACTGGAAAAACGTCAATGCTGATGTTAGAATGACATCACCAAGATAACTTCATTATGTTGACATGGCAGAGACATGTGGTGACATGTGGTAGCACAGTTGATTGGGCAAGTGTGGCAGGCATGCACCAGTTGTTGTGTGACACTTGGAAATCATCGGGAAAATGTGGTGGTGCCACATGGCCCAGTCCTGGGTTACCATGTAGCCCCCAATCATCAGTTGAGGGGAAGTTTAAAAGTTTTGATTGGAGGTCCATGGGTTTTGAACCCATGACCTATGAACGAGCACAAATCTTTGGGAGCGGTCAATTACCCACGCGCCGAGGGAGGAGCTTGTTAACAAAAGCCTTATAAAAATTACATAAAGTGTGATATATGCCAAATGTGGGTAGAAAGGGGTTGGGGCATAGCCCCAACCCACATCTTATTGGATACCATTACCACAATACATTGTTGGGCGCCTCCAACATATATCCAAGAGTTGACCTCTACGTGCACGGAGGTGATAAGAGGTGGTTCCATGGAGTGCACCCCAAAACCAGGAGCCAACACCTTAGATTAGGCGCACGATCAGGGGATTGGTCATATGATATGTGCCATATATCTGAGATATAGCACAAGTTTATGGCCAGCGCTCAGCCCTTTGGGATGGAGCTTGGCCATATGTACTCCATATGACCAATTATAGGGGGTGCACACCCAGACTTAGAGGCTACTCAGTGTATTTTTGTTCAGAACTAGGTTTTGTGCTATAGTTTTTCCCAGAATATGTATTTTTTAGGAGTTTTGGGCCATTTGGAGGGGGATTTGATCCCAAAAAGAGGCCAGATATTCAGGGGAAGTTGGGCTTCTCTTGTTGGGACTAAAAACTATATAAACAAGGATTTTTGAGCTTGAGGGGTAAATTTTTGATGCAAGGTTTTTGAGGAGTAGTTTGTGTATTTTTCCCATTTCTCATGTTTTGAGAGGCATTGGGCTATGTTTCAAGATGCATTGAGCTATGTTTTCAGAGGATATTGTTGAGGCTTGTATGTATCTGAACAAGGAGATCTTGTACAACAGATCAGAAGTCTTTTGTAAGCAACAAAGAGCCAATGTAAAGAGAACTTGAGCATTTGAGGAGCAATAAAGAGGTCCTCCACTTGGAAGCAGACCCTGAGACGTAGCCAACGATTGGTGAAATTCGTTAACAAGTTCTTGTGTCTACTTCTCTTTCTGGTTTGTTGTTATCTTCTCTTATTTTGCAACATGGTTCATAATGGCTGAACTCTTTAATCATTAATGGGCATCAAATAAAATTCATAATTATTATTCCGCAACAAGTTATAGAGTTTTATGTGTTTCACATTCTTATCGATCCAATGCATAAAATACATTAAACTTGACTTGCAATTTGTCAGTAAAATATATCATTTTTGGATCACATATGGACCCAAACAGTGCATATGGAACTTGCTTGGGTGCTGAAAAAACTTGATTTCATAAAGTAACATTAAATCTCATATATGAAACTTCTTATTTTTAATGTACATGCCATGCCATGCTTTCTCACATGATTTCTCCACTTGTTCATGGAAGCCTATGACAAATTGGTCTTCTTCCAGTTCTACTAGTTTTGACAGTCTCTTCTCCACTACGCCATAATATGTAAGCTATGCTAGCACAACAATGTGCAGACTCGGTACTATGAATTCCATAGGAATAACAACTTCTTGGCCATACATCAATCTTAATGGAGTTTTTCCTATCAACTTATTACTTGTAGTCCTATATGCCCATGACAATATTGCAATCCTCAAATTCTAGTCATCTCGACTTACATTGTATACCTTCCTTAATGCATGTTTTAAGATCTTATTGAATTCTTCTACTGTCCCATTTGTCTGAGGATGGTATGATGTGCTCTTTTGATGATGAATCTGAAACTACTTTTTCAAAGATGCAATCATCCTATTCAGAAAGTGAGTTCCATGATCACTCATAAGTACTCTTGGGCATCCAAACCTTATAACCACATTTTCAAACAAAAATTGTGTAGTTGTCTCCATGCTAAAGTCTCTGACTCATTCTTACTCAGACTATATAGTTAAGTAGTTTGTCACAGCAATGATGTATTTAGCTCTCGGCCTCTTAGATGGTGGATTAAGCAACCCAACAAATTCCACTGCCAATTTTTCAAAATCTTTTAATGTCACTTGTTGCACTAAGGGTATCTCATATCTCTTGGAAGGCTTCCCAAGTCTCTGAAAAACATCAGAACTCCAACATAATTCCTCAACATATTTATGAATGGTAGGCCACTAGAATTATTCACGCAAAATATTATGAGTTGTTTCTTTTCCTGCATAATGACCTCCTACAACCACTTCATACACCTCTGACAAGATCATATGTCTTTCATGCTCTAATACACATCGCCGCAAAATACCAGTTGCACCTGACTTGTACAAATTTCCTAGTATCTGTTGGTAGTATGTTGGCTTCACTACTATATTCTTCTTCTATTCCACTATAAAGTATGGTGGGGTTACTACTCTACTCAAGAACTGAACTTTTTCTGCGAAATAGTCATTAACCATCTGAATTGCAAATAAGTGTGCATATGGTAAATTGTCATCCAAATTTCCTTCATATTCATCTGACAATATGTGTGATAAGTGATTTGGTCTCGAGTTAAATTTATTTGGTTTCACGGTCACCTCAAAGTCATATACCTAGAACAAATAGCAATCTACAGATTCTCCCGCCCCAACACTGGCTTGTTAACTAGGTATCTCAATGCATAGAGATTTGCATACATATTAAAGTGATATCCCAAAAGATAATGTATAAAATTTTGCAAGGAATACACCATTTACAAAACTTTCTCATTATTTCATAGTATAGTTCTATTCTATACATGATAACTTCATGTTTTCAAATGAAATCATATCATATAAATATCCTTCTCCAAGTTGTGATAGAACTGCACCTAATTCTACTAATGAAACATCCACATGAATGTTGAACTCCTTCTTCTAGTCTGGGAATATCAAAATCGGCGTTGTAACCAACTTCTTCTTTAATGCATCCTGTCTCTTTTGATATTCCTCATTCCACTAAAACTTAACTTTCTTCTTCAACAACTTCTCCATAGGGGTTGTGATCTGCACATATTCTCTGATGAACTTTCTATAGTATCATGTATGACCCAATATGGATCTCAAATGTTTTACTGAAGTTGGAGGTGGAAAATCAACAATCACACCTATCTTTGCATGGTCAACTAGCAATTATTGTTTACAAACCACATGACCCAACAAAATTCCAAAATCTGCACAAAAAATGCATCTCGTCAAATTCAACAAGATATGGTACTACCTACACATATCCAACATTAAAGGAAATGTTTCAACATAATAAGTACCCTCGAAGCATCTAAGTATATTTCCAAAAAATTATGAATGAACTCTTTGAAAGTTGTGACAACTACTTTGGAAAATATTGCTCATGCATTCTTCAATCCAAATGGCATAACTATGTACTAGAAAAAAACCCAATCTATCACTGTAATATCCCCCAGTAGTTCCCCAGTTATATTATGAATTGTAAATCATGTATTGTAGGTTGGTGAGCCGAATATATATAAGTTGGTAGGCTTATATGTTTATTAGTTCGGAGAGCCTAAGTGTCAAAGACCAGGATCATGTTTTTGTATATGTAATATGCAGAACATTAATAAAAATAAAAACATCGTTGTGTGTAGACCGACCACGAAGAAAGAGTGATGGGGGACTAAGATTCCACAATATGGGTAAGGAAAAAGGGGAAGAAAGGTTGGAAAGAGAGGCCAAGTGTTGATCTTAGGGGCTTAAGTCCTTGGGAATAATAAATTATTATTATTCCAAAAGCTATGTGAGATGTATGTTTTTATCCTAAGTTCCTGGAAGGGGGAACGTGTGAAAAAGGGAATGCATGTTGATGGAGCGCATGCAAACTCATGGGAAACATTTGTCGTCCCTAGCACATGCAATTTAACCCAAGGATTGAGTAGTGTAGGGGTTTCGTCCTCCATTTTTGCACTCGCTTGTTTGAACCGTGTTGTTATGCGTCTGATATCTACGTCTGAGTTCTGTAAGCCTCACGCAACTCTGAAACTCAAAGCCTGTGATGTCTTCTTGAGAAGATGATACACCCTCTATCCAAACTATTGAGTCTGTGTTCGACCTCTACGTGAATTTCTTGTCACGCATCTTTCAAACAGGTGTTACCCGAACCATACTATGTTTTAGTGGCTTGTTGTTGTTTATTGTTTCCACGCCCCATTTTCCTATTGTTGCTATCACCTGTGAGTTAACCCAAGCTGTTTCTGTTGTTGTCATCCTGAACTTGTGAGAATTTATTTGGAAACTAGTGGAAGAACCGGGTTTCCAGGCCCATGGTAGAAGAGACAGGTTATCAGGCCTGTGATCAACTCTCTCTAGGTGAGGGAGTCTACTGAGGAAGTAGTTTTCTTCTAGAGAGAGTCCAGCACCAACTACGAATCTCTAAGAATTCCTCATCTGACCTGTTGCCGAGGCCCATAGGGAAGGTGAAGCATTGATGAAATGTGCTTGTGAAGGTGTATATTCCCAGGTGGAACAAGCATGTGGGGCATGAGAGTTCGTGAGTAGTGGGCATAAGAAGGCTCTTGAAGAGAATCCTTCTGGTTTCTCTGTGCAATTTTCCTGTAACCTCAGCCTAGTCTAGGATTCCCTTGTTTTGGGTGGAGCTTAGTCCTAGCTCGAGGGTGACCCACTGTTGAGCATGATGAGCAGCGTGGTCTAAGGCTGGGAGATTCGTGGAAGGTCTGCACATGGTTGGTGGAGTTACTATAGTTTCAGAGATAAGTATATGCATGTGTTTATTTTCAATTAAAATGCATGTATGTGATGAATTGCAATATTATCATGTATTCCATTGCGATGATGTTTACTGTTGCTTCTATTAATTTTGTATGTTAGCAGTAATTATTTGTTTACTCCGTTAAGACATTTAAATTCATTTAAATCCATACTACATAAGTATGAGAATGTTTCTGCGTAGTAGCGTTTCCCGGCAAGCGAAGTGATGGTCAGGGACATTACAATATGGTATCAGAGCCATAGTTTCAACACTCAACCTAGATGGGTGGGATAAGTGGTATTTGGACCCAAGGTTTTGAGAGGAAATTGTGTCGGGAGGACTAATTTCGAGCCTTAGAATGTTTCTAAGTGCCAACGGGTTACTTGGCCATGTACGAAGCTCAGGAGAAGTAGCGGAAGAATAAAACCGTAGTCGATGTGGTATTTAACTGTAGAGAGAGAGAGAGAACTCAACACTTGGGGTGTTGGAGCCGTAGGATCTCTTCGGAAGAAAGGAAAAAACTTTATGACCGTTAGATAGAGAGAAGGTGCTGAGAGGATATCCAAGAAGCCTTTCGGGAGTTCGGTTGTTGGGAAAAGTGGGGTGTGTTGAGACACAAACCCCCAAAACCTGAAACTCTGATGTCCTGAGAAGATCTACACCGTAGATCTGGGAAAAATATCTTGACTGTTGGATCGAGCAGAAGAACATAGAGTAATTTTGGGAGTTATGTTGTCAGGATAAGTGGGATGTACTGATGCACAAACTCCAGAAGACTGAAATCGAGAAATCCCGAAGAGCTAAAGTAGTGGGTCAGGTTGACATCACTTGGATGGATGTGGACCCATGGGATGTGTGACACGTGCCAGTGGGCCCCGAAGGAAAAATAGATACAGTGGGGTCAGATGGAATTACTTGAGGTAACGTGGACCTTCTTAAGTACATGATGTGTCACCACCATAGTTGGTGACAATGTTGTTGTGAGCTTGGTGGCTAGAAAGGTTGAAAGTCCGGAAGTCAGGAGTTGGAGAGGGAAGAGAGTGTCAGAGCCTCCATGACTGAAACGTCAAAACCCAAAAACCTGAAGTTCCAATTAGAGAACCTTGAGATCCAACGCTTGGTCATGAACCATGGTCACGTGAGTTTGGAAATTGAGAGAAAAAAGGCTAAGGCCTGAGTGAAATACAAAGCTGAGCAGAGCTCGAAAAATTCATGGAAATTGAACATTTTCTTGAATCAAGTTGTTTATGAATGTTGTGGGCTTTGTTAAGGAGTAATGACCTGACAAATTATGGTTTTCTACACATTGTGTTTGAAGAAGTTTAATGAGTTCCATAACCATTTAGAGTTTCCACAGAGGGCAAAAAAATGGGAAAAGCACATAATACTTCCAGTTCAGAGAACAAAGCTAAAGGGATGGATGTTCATTTGGGAGTTGAAGGATCCAACTCCAATGGCCATGGAGAATAGATAGATAAGGAAGGAAACATAAGGAAGATCATTGAAGGATTGAAAAAATATGCCCAAACTCGTCGAGAAGATAGCAGAAAGCTCAGAAAAATCTCAGGAAAACAAGGAGAATTCACCATAAAGTTGTTAAAGAGTTTGGAGAGAATAGAAAATAAGTTGGATAAGGAGAGTGACTTGAGAAGAACAGGGAGTCACTAGAATTCCAAGGGAGGAAGGTCAAGGAGGGTGGGTAGACACCATCATCATTCCCAAGGTCGCTCCAAGACAAAGACACACAGTAGTTCAATCCCATCTCCTACCAAAAATCACAGGAGATCTGGAGTGGATGAATTGAAGGGAGAGATGAACAAGATTAAACCTCCTACATTTGATGGAGAACAACAGAAGGAGGAAGATGTCGAAACATGGTTTCTTGGTATGAGGAAATACTTCCAAATATATAATTATTCCTCTCATGCGTAAGGAAGAATATTTAGAGAGAAATATATTACTTGGAAATAATTCAATAAGTATTTCGAGAAGAAGTATTTGACTAAGAGATATTATGATGGAAAGATGAAGGATTTCTTTAAACTCAAGCTAGGCAGCATGACCATGGATGAGTATGAACGTAGGTTTTTGGAATTGTTGAAGTATGTTCCGTTCATCAAAGAAGAAACTGTCAAGATTCAAAGGTATCTAAGTGGATTGCCACCTTCCATCGGTGACAAGATCCAATATGATGACCCTAAGACCATGGAAGAAACTATAAGAAGAGAAAAATGCTTATATGAGAAACAAAGAGAAAATCCTACCTTTTGGAAGGCTTGGGATGAGAAGAAGAAGTTCAAGAAATTATAGAGGTAGAAGGGAAACAAACCTCCCTTTTTCAGAAATAGTCCTCAAGGACAAACATCGTTTAGAGAGCCGAGAATGGTTGAAGTAGGGGAACAAATTCCAAGACAGACGCCCATCCATTGTTGGGGATTTCAGGGAAACCATAAGTACAAATATTGTCCCCATAAAAATGGAAAAGTGAGAGCTGTCCATAATTTTCTTCAAGATGAAATAGTGGGGGACATTGGTAGTAGAATGTCGAGGATATATGCAGCCCTGGACAACAAGAAATCTGAATTTCAGTCACACATGATTGAAGTAGAAGGTATGATCAACAACCAACCATTTATTATTTTAATTGATTCAGGGGCTAGCCATAGTTATGTAGATCCTAGAGTGGTGGAAATTTTCCATTTGTCGAGAAGAAAACATGAAAATTCTTGGTTAGTGCAGTTGGCTACATGAACCAAGAGAAAAGTCATTGAGTTAGTTAAGTCTTGTCCAATGGATATGAAGGGACTGAGCACACAGGCTGAATTGAATGTTCTACCTTTAGGGTCTTATGATTGTCTAATTGGAATGGATTGGTTGGACCAGCACCATTCCATCTTGGAATTTTGTAATAAGGCATTCACTTGCTTGGATGAGGAAGGGGATCAGAAAATAGTACAAGGAATTTCCAGAGTTGTTGCTATCAAAGAAATCTTAGCAATACATCTGAAGAAGTTTTACAGAAAAGGATGCCAATTATTTGCAGCTCGTGTGGAGGAAACACCTAAGGATAATGTGTCAAGTATTGGATATTATGTGGTGCTAAAGGAGTTCGAAGATGTATTTCAAGAGGTACCTGGGTTACCCCCAAAGAGAGATATTGATTTATCTGTAAATTTGATGCCTGGAGCAGCTCCGGTGTCAAAAGATCCTTACAGAATGAGTATGCTAGAGTTGAAAAAGTTGCAATTTCAACTTGAAGAGCTTATGAAGAAGGGGTACATACACCCAAGTGTGTCACCTTAGGAAGCCCTGGTCCTGTTCGTGAAGAAGAAGGATGAGACGTTGATATTGTGTATCGACTTCAAATAATTGAACAAAGTGTCTGTAAAGAACAAGTATCCTTTGTCGAGGATTGATGACCTCTTCGATCAGTTGAAGGATGTTAAGATATTTTCGAAGATAGCCCTTCGATCGAGATATCAGTAGGTAAGGATAAAGGATGAAGACATCAGAAAGACTTCCTTTAAAACAAGGTATGGTCATTACAGTTCACAATGGTGTCGTTTGGGTTGTCGAATGCACCCGTTTTTTTTATGTGTCTGATGAATGGTGTATTCAGGGACTATCTAGACAAGTTTGTCATAGTCTTCTTGGATGACATTATGGTGTATTCCAAGTCAGAGGAAGAGCATGAGAAGCATTTGAGGATGGTGTTGTAGTTTCTAAGAGAGCACCAATTGTATGCCAAGTTGATCAAGTGCTCGTTTTATCAAGATCAAATCCATTACTTGGGACATATTATCTCAAAGGATGGGATAGCTGTAGATCCTGAGAATATTGAGGCCATTAGAGGATGGTCAGCACCAAAAAATGTGACATAAGTTAGATCCTTCATGGGATTATATGGTTATTATAGAAGGTTTATCACAGGGTTCTCAAGGATAGCTCACCCTATCACTTCCTTGCAAAGGAAGGAGAATAAGTTCCAGTGGACAAAGGATTGTGAGAAAATCTTTCAACAATTGAAGAAAATGTTAACCAGTGCTCCAATCTTGAGAATTGTAGATCCAAACAAAGATTTTGTGGAGTGCACTAATGCGTGCAAAGAAGGACTGTGAGGAGTCCTTAGTCGGAAGGGGTTATTATTTTGTTATGAATCCATAAAGTTGAAAGAGCATGAAAGGAACTATGCCACTCATGATTTGGAGTTGGCAGGCATAGTACACGCTCTAAAGAAGTGGAGGCATTACCTCATGGGAAGGAGGTTCAAACTAAGAACAGACCATAATAGTCTGAAGTATCTGTTTGATTAGCCAACTTTGAATGCTAAGCAGAGTAGGTGACTGGAGTTTCTGTGTGAATAGGATTTTTATATCAAGCATATCAAAGGGAAGGAGAATATAGTGGTTGATGCACTTAGCAGTAGAGTACATGAATTACATGCTACAACCATTATCACATACCAAACTGATATAAAGGGTAGAATTTTGGAAGCTGCAAATGTAGATTTGCAGTACATGGAGCTGGTAGCACAGCTAAAACAAGGTGAGATGGCACAAAAAGTGGAGATATATAAATTTGAAACTGATGGAACACTTTTGAATGAAAACAAAATTTATGTACCTAATGTCCAGGACTTGAAACGTATGATTTTACATGAAATGCATAATGTGCCTTATCCAGGGCACCCTGGATATCAGAAAACAATGGCAACAATCAAGAGCCATTAATTTTGGCTAGGTATGAAGAAAGAGATTGTTGGATACATTGCTAGATGTATGGAGCGCCAGAAGGTTAAAGCTGAGTATAAGCACCCAGAAGGGTTTTTGCAACCTTTACCCATTCCTGAGTGGAAGTGGAAAGTGGTGACAATGGACTTCATCACATGATTTCCCAGAATAGGAAAGAAACATGATTCAATTATGGTGGTAGTGGAAAAGATTACGAAAGATGCCCATTTGATTCCAATAAAGACTACTCGCAAGGTAGTGGATGTTGCCAGCATATTTGTGAAGGAAATAACACGATTGCACAAAATCCCTAAGACAATTGTGCCTGGCAGAGACCCGAAATTTACCTCAAATTTATTGAAGGGGTTTTTCAAAGTATTCAGAATGAATATGAACTTTATCACATCTTATCATCCTGAGTCTGATGGACAAACAAAGAGTAATAGAAGACATATTGATGGAGTAATAGAAGACATATTGAGGATGTATGTGATGGACAAACCATCGAAATGGGAAGACTAACTTCATTTGGCATAATTCACCTACAACAATAGGTATCAAGGATTGTTGAAGATGAGCCCATTTGAATCACTTTATGGAAAAAAGTGCAATACTCTTGTAAGCTGGGATAATCCAGCTGACAGGGAAGTAGTTAGGCCAGAGTTGCTCAAGGAAATGGAAGAACAAATGCTAAAAATTAAGTAGAATTTAAAGGTTTCCCAAGAGAGGAAGAAAATTTATGTTGATAAGAATAGAATCCACAGAGAGTTTAAAGTGGGCGATCATGTTTTCCTGAAAGTAAAAGCCAGTATAAGTTCCATGAAGCTGGGAAACTGAACCAAGTTGGAAGCCATATTTTGTGGGCCAATTGAAATCCTAGAAAGGATTGGGCCAGTTGCATATATGCTTGCATTACCTGCATCCATGAATGTACACAATGTGTTTCATGTTTCATTGCTTAAGAAATATATACCTGATGCTAATCATGTAATTTATTGGAATATGATTCAGGTGGAACAAGAAGGTGTCCTGCAAGTGCATCCTGTGCACATATTGGACCGAAAAAACAAACAGCTCCAGAATCGAGCCATAGGTCTTGTAAAGGTTTAGTGGACCTGGTACAGTTCTAAGGACACGACTTGGGAACATGAATATGCTATGCGGGCGGAATATCTGCATCTTTTTGAAAATTTTGAAAATCTTGTTGATGTTGTATAAAGAGTTGCACTGAGGACAATGAAAAAATAAGGGGAGGGGATTGTAATATCCCTTGGTAGTGCCCCAGTTATATTATGAATTGTAAATCATCTATTGGAGGCTGGTGAGCCGAATATTGATAAGCTCTTAGGATTATATGTTTATTAGGCCAGAGAGCCTAAGTGTCAAAGGCCACGAGCCTGTTTTTGTATATGTAATATGCAGAACATTAATAAAAATAAAAACATCATTGCGTGCAGACCGACCACGAAGAAAGAGTGATGAGGGAATAAGCTTCTACAACATGGGTAAGGAAAAAGGGGCTGAAAGGTTGGAAAGATAGACTAAGTTTTGAGCCTAGGGCTTAATTTCTTGGGAATAATAATTTATTATTATTCCAAAAGCTATGTGAACTATATGTTTTTATCCTAAGTTCCTGGAAGGGGGAACGTGTGAAAAATGGAATGCATGATAATGGAGTGCATGCAACCTTATGGGAGACATGTGTTGGCCTTGGCACATGAAATTTAACCCAAGGATTGAGCAGTGGAGGGGGTTCTTCCTCCATTCTAATTCTCATCTGTCTGAATAATGTTGCTATGAGTATGATCTCTGTGTCTGAGTTCTGAAGCCTCACACAGCTCTAAAACCCGAAGCTTGTGATGTTTTCTTGAGAAGTTGATACACCCTATGTCTGAACTATTGATTTTGTGTTCGACCTCTGTGTGAATTTCTTGTCACGCATCCTGCAAATGGCTGTTACCCGAACCGTGCTATGTTTTAGTGGCCTGTTGTCGTTTCCTATTTTGACACCCGTTTTCTTGTTTCTGTTGTCACCTATGAGTTAACCCAAACTATTGTCGTTGTTGTCATCCTGAACTTGCATGAATTGATTCAAAAGCTGGTGGAAGAATCGGGTTGTCAGGCCCATGGTAGAAGAGGCAGTTTTCAGGCCTGTGAGAAACTCTCTCCAGGTGAGGGAGTATATTGAGGAAGTAGTGTTCTTCCAAAGAGAGTCCAAAACCAACTGCGGAGCTCTGAGAATTCCTAATCTGGATTGTTTTCGAGACCCAGAGGGGAGGTGAAGCACTGATGGACTGTTCTTGTGAAGGTGTATACTCTTGGGTGGAACAGGCATGTGGGGAATGAGAGTCTGTGAGTAGTGGGCGTAAGAATCCCCCTGGAGAGAATACTTCTCGTTTCTCTATGCAGTTTTTTTGTAACCTCATCCTAGTTTAGGATTCCCTTTCCTTAGGTGGATCTTAGTCCCAGATTGGAGGTGACCCAATGCTGAGCATGATGAGCAGCGTGGTCTAAGGCTGGGAGGTTCATGGAAGGTCTACACGTGGTTGGTGGAGTTACTACAGTTTCAAAGATAAGTATATGCATGTGTTTATTTTCAATCAAAATGAATGTCTATGATGAATTACAATATTATCATGTATTTCGTTGTGATGATGTTTATTGTTTCTCCTATTAATTTTGTATGTTAGCAGTGATTATCTGTTTACTTTGTTAATCCATTTAAATTCATTTAAATGCATACTACATAAGTATGAGAATGTTTCCATGTAGTAGCGTTGCCCGACAAGAGGAGTGATGGTCTGAGTTGTTACAATCACAAAATTGGTCTTATGTTTGTCTTCCTGTGAAATATTGATATGGATACACTAGTACATATTGTAAATATTTCAATGTTCTATTTGTGACGTTATGGACAAAATTGGCCATACTATCGAAAAATAGAGGAAATTTTAAATATTGTTTTCCATATTGCCCGATAACGTCACTATTTCCACGTTGACATCTCTCTTGCCATGTTGTTGTCTCTCTTTGAACCTTATCATCTCTCTTACCACGTTTTCCACATAGTCATCTCACTTTCCACGTTTGTGACATAGTCTTCTCTCTTGCCACGTTTGTGAAAATAGTTGTTGCAGTTGCAATGTTTTGGAAACTAGGTTTTCCTCCTCCAACGGTCACCTAGTATTTTGACCAAGTCAACTTTGATTTGGTCAATGATCGTCGGAATTGCGACGTTATAAAATCTATAAATATATTGCATTTTACGGATGTTGCGACAAGTTTGCTATAATAATGACACTTCAAAAAGTGTTTACGAGTCTTCTTGGCTAGATTACAACTATTAAAAGATATTGTATTGGGGATCTTCTCGTTTCGTTTTAATTTTTTGACCAGTCGAATTTTAAAGGAAACAACTATTAAAAGACATTGTACTAGGGCTAGATTACATGATGGGCAACGTTGACCTGTGAATGGGGCCAACGTTGAATTTTTTTCAATATGTTTATGTATAAAATCATACATCCTTGAGTCTTGAAACCCTCCCATACCATCAAGGCATGTGTCTAGTCTAACCATGTCAAATTTCGATGCATACATGAACATATTGAAGAAATTTCAATGTTGGCCCCATTCACTGCTCACTATGCAAGGTCGATGCATGATATTTTTGGTGGTTGAATTGGAAGTTTCATTACATTTCAAGAGAGTTCCAAGAGAGATTCTACAGATGGAAACAATGACATTTGACAATAAGACGTCCATTATGAACGTTGTTGCAAACATGGATGATCTCAAAGATTATGTGGCCGACACATCATACATCCTTGACTCTTGAAACCCTCCTATACCGTCAAGGCATGTGTCTAGTCTAACCATGTCAAATTTCGATGCATACATGCACATATTGAAGAAATTTCAATGTTGGCCCCATTCACTAGTGCTCACTATGTGAGGCCAGTGCATGACATTTGTGGTGGTTGAATTGGAATTTCCATGATATTTCAAGAGAGTTCCAACAAATATTCTACAGATGGAAACAACAACATTTGAAAAATATGAGACTCCCCATTATGAAAATTGTTGCAAACATGGACGATATCAAAGATTATGTGATCGGGACATCAAACATCCTTGAGTATTGAAACCCTCCCATACCATCAAGGCATGTGTTTAGTCTAACCATGTCAAATTTCGATGCATACATGCACATATTGAATAAATTTCAATGTTCGGCCCATTTAATGCTCACTATGCAGGGTTGGTGCATGAAATTTTTGGTGGTTGAATTCGAATTTCCATGACATTTCAAGAGGGATCCAACTAATATTATACAGATGGAAACAACGACATTTGACAAATATGAGATGCTCCATTATGAATGTTGTTGCAAACATGGACGATCTCAAAGATTGTGTGGTCGAGACATCAGAAATATTCCTTGAGTCTTGAAACCCTCCCATACTATCAAGGCATGTGTCTAATCTAACCATGTTGAATTTTGATGCATACATGTACAATTTGAAGAAATTTCAATGTTGGCCCCATTCACTGCTCACTATGCAGGGTCAGTGGAAGAAATTTCACTATGCTCATTCAACTTCAAGGAAAGCCCCATTCACTATGCTCACTATGAGACATCCATTATAATGAACGTTGATTCAAACATGGATGATCTCAAATATTATGTGGGGACATAAAAAATCCTTAAGTATCGAAACCCTCCCATACCTTCAAGGCAACTATCTAGTTTAACCATGTCAAATTTCGATGCATAAGGGCACAGATTGAAAACATTTCAACGTTGGCCCCATTCATTGTTCACTGTGCGGGGTCGGTAGAATAAATTTTTCATGGGTGTATTTGAAGTTCCATGACAAATTTCAAGATATTTCCAACAACGATTCTATAGAAGGGAATGACGAATTATGACAATGAGAGGTGCAACATGATGAACGTTGATGCAAATGTGGACGATATCAAATATTATGTGGGGAAATCATACATCCTTGAGTATTGAAACCCTCCCATACCATCAAGCCATTTGTCTAGTCTTTGCATGTCTAATTTTGATGCATACATGCACAGTTTGAAGAAATTTCAGCGTTTTCCCCATTCACTGCTCACTATGCGGGGTCAGTGCAAGATGAAATTTGTGGTGGGTGAATGAAAACAGTAATAAAAATGATGATCTGATGACATTGTCCACTGAAGGATCTGTGAGTGAAGATGATGAGATGATGACATCGTTCTCACCAACATATGTCCACTTAGTTGCAATGGCACATCTTTGATATCCTCCAACATTAAAGAAATCCCCACGTCAGTAGGGAGTTTAAACATTTTCAATAAGTGTGAATCATTCATGCATTATCCTACCTCATGGAAATTCTCTTGTGATCATTCTCACCATTATTCACATAACCCCCACACTATATTCCCCTTATTTACTTAATAATCCAAATTTAGAAATGACCAAAACTAATGCAACAATGACGGAATAACAAACCTTGGAAGAGAGATAGATGGTTGTAGATAATAATAGAGGCATGGAAAATTATAAAACCTTTAACCCCATGCCCATGAAATAGTTGTTTATTAATTATTTAAGAGCTAAGGCAATACTCCACTAGGTTTCCCATAAAGCAATCAATGGATTGGACTATTTCAGCCTACATGAGGGCACTAAAAAGGAAGGAGATGCTTGAGGGATTGTTGAGTAGAGAAAGGAAAGATTTTCCCTTGTGTTGTGTATGGAATGGAAGATATATTTTCCCTTATACTCAGATATCACTTACAGAACCACTCTATATATCGTCTCATCTCGTCCTCGTTTCATTTTAATTTTCTGATCGGTCGAATTTTAAAGGCAACAACTATTAAAAGACATTGTACTAGGGATAGAGTACATGATGAACAATGGTGACCTGTGAATGGGGCCAACGTTGAAATTTTTTCAATTTTTTTTTGTATGACATCATACATCATTGAGTCTTGGAACCCTCCCATACCGTCAAGGCATGTGCCTAATATAACCAAGTCAAATTTCGATGCATACATGTACATATTGAAGAAATTTCAATGTTGGCCCCATTCACTGCTCACTATGCGGGATCGATGCATGACATTTTTGGTGGTTCAATTGGAAGTTCCATGAAATTTAAAAAAAGTTCCAACAAACATTCTACAGATGGAAACAATGCCAATGAGACGCCCATTATGAACATTGTTTCAAAAATGGAGGATCTCAAAGATTATGTGGTCGGGACATCATATCCTTGAGTTTTGAAACCCTCCCATACCGTCAAGGTATGTGTCTAGTCTAACCATGCCTAATTTCAATGCATACATGCATAGTTAGAAGAAATTTCAACGTTGGCCCCATTCACTACTCACTATGTGGGGTCGGTGCAATATGACATTGGTGGGCGAATTGAAGTTTCAGTGACATCAACTCGACTTGGTAATTCAATAATCAAACCCTCCTTAAGTATTATGCAGTGACATCAAACATCCTTAAGTATCGAAACCCTCCCATACCTTAACCCCATGCCTTTAGAAAAATTATAAAACCTTTAACCAAGAATCTAGTCAGTGATAGTTGGAAGAAATTAGAGTGGCATTGTGATGATCCAACTCAATAAAAAAGTGTACCTAATTACAAATTGAAAGAATGTTTCCACCAAACTACTCATCCACAACAGAAATTTGTCGTTGACTTGCTCATCCAATGGAGGAGGGAAAGAAGACATATCCTTGTGATATTGTGCACCCACTAGAAGAGTAGTACCATGACATATCAAAGATGATACCCATTATGCCCATTATGAATGTTGTTTCAAACATGGGTGATCTCAAATATTATGTGGTCGAGACATCATACATCCTTGAGTCTTGAAACCCTCCCATACCATCAAGGCATGTGTCTAGTCTAACCATGTCAAATTTTGATGCATATAGGCACATATTGAATAAATTTCAATGTTGGCCCCATTACCTAGTGCTCACTATGCGAGGTTGGTGCATGACATTTGTGGTGGTTGAATTGGAAGTTCCATGACATTTCAAGAGAGTTCCAACAAAGATTCTACAGATGGAAACAACGACATTTGACAAATATGAGACACCCCATTATGAACGTTGTTGCAAACATGGATGATGTCAAATATTATGTGGCCGGGACATCAATCATCTTTGAGTCTTGAAACCCTCCCGTACCGTCAAGGCATGTGTCTAGTCTAACCATGTCAAATTTCGATGCATACAGACACATATTAAAGAAATTTCAATGTTGGCCCCATTCAATAGTGCTCACATGGACGATCATGTAATAAATATAACATCTATAACTAGGTATGGGGAAGGTTGACTTAAGAATATTGCAAAATATTATCAATTAGATTACATGTAATTCTTCATTTTAAATTATGAAGAATATTAATGCACTAATATCAAGTAGGATTCCTTAAATGCATTCATTTTTTAAACAACTTTCCTCATGCCTCGATCTAAGTTTTGAGTGAATAGTCACAACAATTACAAGTTGTAATTTTCACTCTTTACTGCTACATAATTCACTTTTATCACTTTTGAATAAAATATAGTGCCAAGATCAAAATTTTGGGTCGACATATATCTTTTTCTTTTAAATATCTTTCCAACAACTATTTGTTTTCTCCAATATGAGCTCCAAACTGAAAGATATGGTGGAAAAACAGTGAAGGAATATTCATTGGCACATGAAACATAGTAGAAACGCTGAATAATCATCCGATCGTTTCTTGATTAGATCTTCGTCATTGATATGTCTTAATGGATTCATCATGGATCAAAGTCATGTCTCTTCTTCATACCTTTCATGAACCCACTACCAACACTTAGTTTTTTTTTTTTTTCCTTCGCAGACTCATAAACTTGTAACCTTCCTTTCAAAAATCCATCCAAGAGGTCCCAACACTAATCCATTTTCCATCTTTGCGGGCTCGTGGACTCACATACTCATAACCTTGTATCCTTCTTTTCATAATTTTGTCCAAGAAGTCTCAACACTAACCATTTTTCCACTTCTTCGCAGACTCGTGAACTCACTTACTCATAATCTTGTAACTTCCTTTCAAAAGTTTGTCCGAGAAGTCTCAACACTTAACCAATTTTCCACTTATTCCCAGACTCACAGACTAACACTTAGACAAATTTTCAATATCTTACCGCAATTTTGTGGGACTGACAGTTGGTCTGCCACATGGATCCACATCACATGCCAACTTTCATCCTATCCAACATGTACCTGCCACTATGGTAGCACACACTACAACGAATCCCTGTGATTTGCTCCCTTTTTTGCTTCCAAAGATTATTTTAGTGTATTTTTCTCCAATTTGTTTAAAAAGTGGGCGCTATTTATCGGGATGGTGCTATTTCTGGCATTTTTTGCGTCGACCAAAACATGTAGGCACTAAATTAGAAGCTAATAGCACCAAATTTAGTGCCAGATTTAGAATTTGATTTAACACCAAAAATAGTGCCAGATTTAGCACCAAATGTGCCTAAATAGTTAATTAGTTGAGGTGTTGGAGGTTAAGTGGATAAGGGCGTTGAGTATTGTGGGATTTATGGATTTGGGGTACATGGATTAAGGGTTAATGGATTTTAGGGTTTAAGGGATTAAGGGTCAAGAGCTAAGGGATTTGGTGCTTACGAGTTAGGTAGTTTAATGGTTAGTAGCTTAGGGATTATGGGCTAGGGGATGAATGTTTAAGTGCTTAGAAAATAAGGGTTTATGGATTAAGGGATTAGGGATTAGGGTTTAAGTGTTTAAGGGTCGATGGCTTAGGGGTTATGGGATTTAGGAATTTTGTGTTATGAGATTAGTGATTAACTAAGGTTGAGGGATTAAGGGTTTAGGGATTAGGGCTTAAGGATTTAAGGGTCAATGGATTAGGGGTTAGGGGTTAGGGGATTTAGGGATTTTTCAAAACTCTCTTGAAATTTCATGGGACATATTCCAACACAACCATCCACCAATGCCTCACAGTGAGCAGTGAATGGGGCCAACGTTGAAATTTCTTCAAACTATTCTTGTATGCGTTGAAATTTTACATGGTTAGACTCGACACATGCCTTGATGGTATGTGAGGGTTTAAAGACTCAAGGATGCTTGATGTCCTCTCATAATATTTGAGATCATCCATGTTTGCATCAACGTTCATCATGCAGTCTCATTGTAATCATTCGTCATTCACATCTATAGAATGTTTTTTGAAACTCTCTTGCAATTTCATGGAACATCTTCCAACACTCTCATCACCAATGTCATCCACCAATGCCACACGATGAGCATTGAATGGGGCCAATGTTGATTGTTTTTCAAACTGTTCATGCATGCGTCAATATTTGACATGGTTAGACTAGACAAATGACTTAATGGTATGTGAGGGTTGAAACTCTCTTGAAATGTCATGGAACATCTTCAAACAACACACCCATCACCAAAGTCATCCGTCAATGTGGCACAATGACCAGTGAATGGGGTGAACGTTGAAATTTATTCAAATTGTGTATGTATGCGTCAAAATTTGACATGGTTAGAGTAGACGCATGCCTTGAAAGCATGCGAGGGTTTCAAGACTCAAGGATTCCTGATGTCCTCACATAATATTTGAGATCATCCATGTTTGCATCAATTTTCATCATGCAGTCTCATTGTCATCATTCGTCATTCCCATCTATAGAATCTTTGTTGAAACTCTCTTGAAATGTCATGGAATGTCTTCCAATGCGCCCATCACTAATGTCATCCACCGACACTACATGGTGAGTATTGTTTGGTGCCAACATTGAAATTTATTCAAACACTGCATGTATGCATCGAAATTTAACATAGTTAGACGAGACACATTGTAACGTCCCTGGTCATCACTCCACTTTTCGGGAAATGCTACTACATGGAAACATTCTCATACTTATGTAGTATGCATTTAAATGAAGTTAAATGGCTTAACAGAGTAAACAATTAATTACTGCTAACATTTAGAATTAATAGGAGCAACAGTAAACATCATTGCAAAGGAATACATGATAATATTGCAATTCATCACAGACATGCATTTTAATTGAAAATAAACAGATGCATATACTTATCTTTGAAACTATAGTAACTCCACCAACCACGTGCAGACCTTCCACAAACCTCCCAGCCTTAGACTATGCTGATCATCACGCTCAGCAGTGGGTCACCCACGAGTTGGGACTAAGATCCACCCAAGACAAGGGAATCCTAGACTAGTATGAGGTTATAGGAAAACTGCACAGAGCAACCAGAAGGACTCTCTCCAGTAGCCTTATTACTCCCACTACTCACAGACTCTCATTCCCTACATGCCTATTCCACCCAGGAGTATACACCTTCACAAGCACAGTCCATCGGTTCTTCACCTCCCCTTTCGGCCTCAACAACATGCCGGATTAGGAATTCTCAGAGCTCCGTAGCTAGTGTTGGACTCTCTATGGAATAAAGCTACTTCCCCAGCAGACTCCCTCACCTGGAGAGAGTTTCTCATGGGCCTGACAACCTGCCTCTTCTACCACGGAAATGACAACCCGGTTCTTCCACCAGTTTCTGAATCAATTCCTACAAGTTAAGGATGACAACAATGACAACAGCTTGGGTTAACTCACAAGTGACAACAACAACAGTAAAACGTGGTGTGGAAATAGGAAATGATAACAATCCACTAAAACATAGCACGATTTGGGTAACACCCATTTGCTGACAAGAAATTCACGCAGAGGTCAAACAAAGACTCGACGGTTCAGACCGAGGGTGTATTGACTTCTCAATAATACATCATGACTTTGGGTTTTAGAGCTATGTGAGGCTTACAAAACTCAGATGCAGAGATCCCTCAGTTCAGACAACGGTCGGTGGAATGGATGACCAACCCCCATCTCAGCTAAATTATTAGGTTAAATTGCATGTGCTTAGGTCGACACATGTTTCCCATGAGGCTGCATGCGCTCCATCAGCATGCGTTCCCTTTTGCACATGTTCCTCCTTCCAGGAACTTAGGATAAAAGACATACATTTCACATAGCTTTTGGAATAATAATAAATTGATATTCCTAAGGACTTAATCCTCTAGGCTTAGCCCCTAGGCTCAACACTTAGCCTCTCTTTCCAACCTTTCATCCCCTTTTCCCTTACCCACCTTTTGGAAGCTTAGTCCCCCATCACTCTTTCTTCGTGGTCAGTCTGGACGCAATGATGTTTTTATTTTTATTAATGTTATGCATATTACATATACAAAAACAGGCTCCTGGCCTTTGACACTTAGGCACTTCGGCCTAATAAACATATAAGCCTACCAACTTATCAATATTCAGCTCACCATCCTAGAATACATGATTTACAATTCATAATATAACTGGGGCACTACTGGGGGATATTACAATACCCTCCCCTTATTTTTGCACTGTCCTCAGTGCAACTCTTTATAAAGCATCAACAAGATTTTGAAAATTTTCAAAAACATGCGGATATTCCACCTGCATAGCATATTGATGTTCCCAAGTCCCATCCTCATGACTATGCCAGGTCCACTAAACCTTTACAATCCCTATGGCTCGATTCTGGAGATCTTTGTTTTTCTAGTCCAATATGCACACACGATGCACCTGCATGACACCTTCTTGTTCCACCTGAATCACATTCCAATCAATTACATGATTAGCATCCAGTATATATTTCTTAAGAAATGAAACATGAAACACATTATGTACATTCATGGATGCAGGTAATGCAAGCATATATGCAACTGGCCCAATCCTTTCTTGGATTTCAAATGGCCCACAAAATCTAGCAGCCAACTTGGTGCAGTTTCCCAGCTTCAGGGAACTTCTATTGGCTTTTACTTTCAGGAAAAAATGATTGCCCACTTTAAAATCTCTGTGGATTCTGTTCTTATCAGCATAATGTTTCTTCCTGTCTTGGGCAGCCTTTAAATTCTGCTTAATTCTTAGCATTTATTCTTCCATTTACTTGAGCAACTCTGGCCCAACTACTGCCCTGTCAGTTGGATTATCCCAACTTATTGGAGTATTACACTTTCTTCCATAAGGTTCTTCAAATGGGATCATCTTCAATGATGCTTAATACCCATTGTTGTAGGTGAATTCTACCAAATGCACATAGTCTTCCCATTTCGATGGTTTGTTCATCACATACATCCTCACTATGTCTTCTATTACTATGTTCAACCTCTCTTTCTATCCATCAAACTCAAGATAATAAGTTTTGATAAAGTTCATATTCGTTTCGAATACTTTGAACAAACCCTTCCAGAAATTTGAGGTTAATTTCATGTCTCTGTCAAACACAATTGTCTTAGGGATTCCATGCAATCGTGTTATTTCCTTCACAAATATGTCAACAACATCCGCTACCTTGTGAGTCTTTAGTGGAATGAAATGGGCAACTTTCGTAAGCTTGTCCACCACCACCATAATTAAATCATGTTGCTTGCCTGTTTTGGTCAATCCTGTGATGAAGTCCATTGTCACCACTTCCCACTTTCACTCAGGGATGGGTAAAGGTTGCAACAACCCTGCTAGGTGCCTATGCTCAGCTTTAACCTTTTGGCACTCCATACATCTGGCGATGTATCCAACAATCTCTTTCTTCATACCTGGCCAAAAATAATGGCTCTTGACAGCTGCCATGGTTTTCTGATATCCAGGGTGCCCTGCATAAGGCAAATTATGAATTTCATGTAAAATCATACATTTCAAGTCATGGAAATTAGGTACATAAATTTTGTTTTTGTACAGAAGTGTTCCATCAGTTTCCAATTTATATATCTCCACTTTATGTTGCATCTCACCTTGTTGTATCTTTGCTACCAGCTCCATGTACTACAAATCTGCATTTGCATCTTCCAAAATTCTTCCCTTTATATCAGTTCGGTACATGCTAATGGTTGTAGCATGTAATTTGTGTACTCTCCTACTAAGTGCATCAACCACGTTATTCTCCTTCCCTTTGATATGCTTGATATCAAAATCATACTCACATAGAAACTCTAGCCACCTACTCTGCCTAGCATTCAAGGTTGTCTGATCAAACAAATACTTCATACCGTTATGGTCTATTCTCAGTTCAAACCTCCTTCCCATGAGGTAATGCCTCCACTTATTTAGAGCATGTACTATGGCTGCCAAATCCAAATCATGAGTGGAATATTTCCTTTCATCCTCTTTCAACTTTCTGGATTCATAACAAATTACTAACCCATTCTGACTGAGGAATCCTCCCAGTCCTTCTTTGCATGCATCAATGTACACCACGAAATCTTCATTTGGATCTGTAATACTCAAGATTGGAGCACTGGTTAACAGTTGCTTCAATTGCTGAAATCTTTTCTCACAATCCTCTGTCCACTAAAACTTGTTCTCCTTCTTTTGCAAGGAAGTGATAGGGTGAGCTATCCTCAAGAACCCTGCGATAAACCTTTTGTAATAACCAGCTAATCCCATGAAGGATATAACTTCTATCACATTATTTGGCGCTGACCATCCTCTAATGGCCTCAATCTTATCAGGATCTACAACTATCCCATCCTTCGATATAATATGTCCCAAGTAATGGATCTGCTCCTGATAAAATGATCACTTTCTCAACTTGGCATACAGTTGGTGCTCTTTTAGCACCTGCAACACCATCCTCATATGTTTCTCATGCACTTCCTTCAACTTGGAATACACCAGAATGTCATACAGGAAGCCTATGACAAACTTGTCTAGATAGTCCCTGAATACACCATTCATCAGACACATAAAAAAAGCGGGTGCGTTCGACAACCAAACAACACCATTGTGAACTCGTAATGACCATACCTTTTTCTAAAGGTGGTCTTGTTGATTTCTTCATCCTTTATCCTTACCTGGTGATATCCCGACCGAAGGTCTATCTTCTAAAATATCTTTGCATCCTTCAACTAATCGAAGAGGTCATCAATCCTCGACAAAGGATATTTTTTCTTTACAGTCACTTTGTTCAATTGTCTGAAGTCAATACATAATCTTAACGTCCCATCCTTATTCTTCAAGAATAGGACTGGGGCTCCCCAAGGTGACACACTTGGGTGTATGTACTCATTCTTTAGAATCTCTTCAAGCTGCAATTGCAACTCTTTCATCTCTGGCGTATTCATTCAGTAAGGAGCTTTCGACACTGGAGCTGCTCCATGCATCAAATTTATAGAGAAATCAATATCTCTCTTCGGGGGTAACTGGGTACCTTTTGAAATACATATTTAAACTCCTTTATCACCACATGATCTCTAATAATTGACACCTTATCCTTAGGTGTTTCCTCCACATGAGCTGCAAATAATTGACAACCTTTTCTGTATCACTTTTTCAGCTGTATTGCTGAGATTTATCTGATAGCAACAACTTTGGGAATTCCTTGGACTGTTTTTTGATCCCCTTCCTCATCCAGGCAAGTGAATGCCTTGTTATGACAGTCCAAGATGGCATGGTGTTGGTCCAACCAATCCATCCCAATTAGACAGTCATAAGACCCTAAAGGTAGAACATTCAATTTAGCCTTTGCGCTCAGTCCCTTCATATCCACTAGACAAGACTTAACTAACTCAATGAATTTTCTCTTCGTTCCTATAGCCAGCTGCACTAACCAAGAATTTTCATGTTTTCTTCTCAAAAAATGAAAACTTTCCACCACTCTAGGATCTACATAACTATGGTTATCCCCTGAATCAATTAAAATAATAAATGGTTGGTTTTTTATCATACCTTCTACTTCAATCACGTGTGACTGAAATTCAGCTTGCTTGTTGTCTAGGGCTGCATAGATCCTTTGCATTCTACTACCCATGTCCCCCACTATTTCAGCTTGCTGAACATTATGGACAACTCTAACTTTGCCATTTTTGTGGGGACAATCTCTGTACTTATGGTTTCCTTGAAAGCCCCAACACTGGATGGGTGTCTGTCTTGGCCTTTGTTCCCCTACTTCATCCATTCTCAGCTCTCTAAACGATGGCTGATCTTGAGAACTATTTCTAAAAAAGGGAGGTTTGTTTCCCTTCTACCTTTGTTCTTTATTGAACTTCTTCTAGTCATCCCAAGCCTTCCGAAAGGTAGGCTTTTATCTTTGTTGCTCATATAAGAATTTCTCTCTTATTATCATTTCTTTCATGGTCTTAGGGTCATCATACTGGATCTTATCACCAATGGAAGGTGGAATTCCACTCAGATACCTTTGAATCTTTACAGTTTCTTCTTTGATGAACAGAACATACTTTAGTAATTCCAAAAACCTGCGTTCATACTCATCCATGGTCATGCTGCCTACCTTGAGTTCAAATAACTCCTTCATCTTTCTATCATAATATCTCTTAGTCAAATACTTCTTCTTGAAATACTTCTTGAATTATTTCCAAGTGATATCTTTCTCTCTAATGTGTTGCACCTGCACAAGTTGATCCCACCACATGGATGATTTTCCTTTGAGTTGATACATCACAATTCTTCCTTCCGCATGAGAGGAATAATTCTGTAGTTGGAAGTATTTGCTAATACCAAGCAACCATGTTTCCACATCTTCCTCCTTCTGTTGTTCTCCATAAAATGTAGGAGGCTTAATCTTGTTCATCTCCCCCTTAAATTTATCCACTCCAGATCTCTTGTGCTTTCTGGTAGAATATGGGCTTGACCTACTATATGTATTTCTCTTGGAGTGACCTTGGGAGTGATGATGGTGTCTACCCACACTCCTTGACCTTCTTCCCTCGAAATTCTGGTGATTCATTGTTCTGCTCGAGTCACTCTCCTTATCCAACTTCTTTTTCTATTCTCTCCAAACTCTTTAACAACTTTATGTTGAATTCTCCTTGTTTTTCCTAAGCTTTTCTAAGCTTTCTGCTATCTGCTCGACGAGTTTGGGCATCTTTTTGAAATCCTTCAATGATCTTCCTTATGTTTCCTTCCTTATTTATCTCTTCTCCATGGCCATTGGAGTTCGATCCTTCAACTCCAAAATGAACATCCATCCCTTTAGCTTTTTTCCCTAAGCTGGAAGCATTATGTGCTTTCCCCATTTCTTTGCCCTCTGTGGCAAATCTAAACGGTTCTAGCACTCGTTAAACTTCTGCAAACACAACATGCAAAAATCCTAAATTTTTCAGGTCATTATTCCTTAACAAAGCTCACAGCATTCATAAATAACTTGATTCAAGAAAACATTCACTTTCAATGAATTTTCCGAGCTCTTCTCGGCTCTGTAGTGCACTCAGGACTTAGCCCTTTTTCTCTCAGTTTCCAAACTCACATGACCATGGTTCATGACCAAGTGTTGTATCTCAAGGTTCTCTAATCAAAACTTTGGGGTTTTGGATTTTAGGGTTTCATGGTTTCAATCATGGAGGCTCTCACACTAGCTTCCCTCTCCAACACCTGACTTCTGAACTTTCGACCTTTCTAGCCACCAGGCCCATAGCATAACTATCACCAACTATGGGGGTGACACGTGGTGTACTTAAGAAGGTCCACGTTACCTCCGGTGATTCCATCCAGCTCCACTGTGTCTACTTTTACTTCGGGGCCCACTGGCACATGGAACACATCCCATGGGTCCACATTCATCCAATTGACGTCAACCTGACCCACTACTTCAGCTCTTTGGGATTTCACGATTTCAGGCTTCAAGAGTTTTTGCATCAGCACATCCCACTTCTCTCGACAACCGAACTCCTGAAATTACTCTCTTCTCTTCTGCTCGATCCAACGGTCGAGATCTTTTTCCCAGATCTATGGTGTAGATCTTCTCAAGACTTTGGATTTTTGGGTTTTGGGGGTTTGTGTCTCAACACACCCCTCTTTTACCTACAACCGAACTCTCAAAAGTCTTCTCAGATATCCTCTTGGCACCTTCTCTGAATCTAATGATCATAAAGGTTTTTCCTTTCTTCCAAGCAGATCCTACGGCTCCAACACCCTAAGTGTTGAGTTCTCTCTCTTTCTACGGTTAAATACCACACCGACTGCAGTTTTATTCTTCCGCCACTTCTCCTGAGCTTCGTACATTACCAAGTAACCTGTTGGCACTCAGAAGCATTCTAAGGTTCAAAATTAGTCCTCCTGACACAATTTCCTCTCGAAACCTTGGGTCCAAAGACCACTTATCCGTCCCATCTAGGATCAGCGTTGAAACTATGGCTCTGATACCATATTTTAATGTCCCTGGCCATCACTCCGCTTGTCGGGCAATGCTACTACGCAGAAACATTCTCATACTTATGTAGTATGCATTTAAATGAAGTTAAATGGATTAATAGAGTAAACATATAATTACTGCTAACATTCAGAATTAATAGGAGCAACAATAAACATCATCGCAACAGAATACATGATAATATTGCAATTCATCATAGACATGCATTTTAATTGAAAATAAACAAATGCATATACTTATCTTTGAAACTATAGTAACTCCACCAACCACGTGCAGACCTTCCATGAACCTCCCAGCCTTAGAGAATGCTTCTCATCACGCTAAACAATTGGTCACCCCAGAGCTGGAACTAAGCTCCACCCAAGGCAAGGGAATCCTAGACTAGGCTGAGGTTATAGGAAAAATGCACAGAGAAACCAAAAGGATTCTCTCTAGGAGGCTTCTTACGCCCACTACTCACATAATCTCATTCCCCACATGATTGTTACGCTCGGGAGTATACACCTTCACAAGCACAGTCCATCGGTGCTTCACCTCCCCTCTGGGCCTCAACAACATGCCGGATGAGGAATTCTCATAGCTTCGTAGCTGGTGCTGGACTCTCTCTGGAAGAAAACTACTTCCCCAGTAGACTCCCTCACCTAGAGAGAGTTTCTCATAGGCCTGAAAACCTACCTCTTCTACCACAGGCCTAACAACCCAGTTCTTCCACCAGTTTCCAAATAAATTCCTACAAGTTCAGGATGACAGCAATGGAAACAACTTGGGTTAACTCACAGGTGAAATCAAGAACAATAAAATGAGGTGTGGAAACAGGAAACGACAACAGGCCACCAAAACATAGCACGGTTCAGGTAACACCCTTTTGTGGGATGCGTGACAAGAAATTCACACAGAGGTCAAACACAGACTCGACGATTCAAACCGAGGGTGTATCGGATTCTCAAGAATACATCATGGTTTCGGGTTTCAAAGATGTGCGAGGCTTACAGAACTCAGATGCAGAGATCCCTCGGTTCAGATAGCGGTTGTCAAAATGGAGGACCACCCCCCATCTCAGCTCAATTCTTTGGTTAAATTGCATGTGCCTGGGCTGGCACATGTCGCCCATGAGGTTTCATGTGCTCCATCAACATGCGTTCCCTTTTGCACACGTTCCCCTTTCCAGGAACTTAGGATTAAAGACATACATTTCACATATCTTTTGGAATAATAATAAATTATTATTCCTAAGGACTTAAGCCCCTAAGATTATCTCCTAGGATCAACACTTAGCCTCTCTTTCCAACCTTTCAACCCCTTTTCCCTTACCCACCTTGTGGAATCTTAGTCCCCCATCACTCTTTCTTCATGGTCAGTCTGCATGCAGTGATGTTTTTATTTTTATTAATGTTCTTCATATTACATATACAAAAACAAGCTCCTTCCCTTTGACACTTAGACTCTCCAGCCTAATAAACATATAAGCCTACCAACTTATCAATATTCAGCTCACCGACCTACAATACATTATTTACAATTCATAATATAACTGGGGCACTACCGGGGGATATTACACACATGCCTTGACGATATGTGAGGGTTTCAATACTCAAGGATGCCTGATGTCCCTGCATAATCTTTGATATCCTCTGTGGTTGCATGAACCATCATTATGTGGTCTAATTTTCATCATTCATCATTCCCATTTAAAGAATCTTGGTTGTAACTCTCTTGAAATGTCATGGAATTTCTTCCAAGATGCCCATCTGCAATGTCATCAACCGACCTGGCATAGTGAGTAGTGAATGGGGCCAATTTTGAAATTTCTTGAAAATGTGACTGTATTTGCTGAAATTTTACATGGTTATACTAGGCGGATGCATTGATGATGTGGGAGGGTTTTAAGACTTAGTGAAATCATTGAGATTTAATATTCATGTTTTGATATGAAATAGGAAACTAAAATTGAGCTTTACTTTATTAAATTTTCACCTAATTCTGGGTGATTAAAATATTTTATTTTGTTTAATTATTTTATGTTTAGTTCTTAATAAAACATAATAAAAAATTATGCCCAACATTAAGATGCAAATAATATAAAAATAATGAAGTTAACCAAGTTGTTTATTCAAATCATTGTGAGATACATGTATTAATATTTTATTAACTTTTTTGTCTACATGAACATATTTTGATGCAAAATGAATGGAAGAAGCATCCAAGTAATCCTATTTTTTTATGCCAACAATTCATACCATATCTTGAACACTTTAAGGAAATTGCAATAGGTTCTTTGTAAATTGATCTCAAACCCAGGGGCAAGTGATCATTCCATCAAATTCATTCTCATAGGGTATGTACTAGTCCACCTTCCCCTTTTGGACTAGAAAAATATTTGTGTGGACTTGCATACCTACCATATGGCATGGAACATTTCGGAGTCCACTTCTTGATTTTAGGATGGGCCTTGCTACTTCAATACTTCTTACTACCCTACGACACAAAAACCTCTCAATGTTACCTAAAAAGATAACCTAGATAGGCTTCATATTCCTCCTCATAATTTACTAAGTCTAGCAACTCCATCGACTTAAGGATTGACCCCCTCACTCACAAATTCCTTAATGCAATCTTTAGTTTGGGTTTATTTATATTAATGTGTCGTTCGTAATATCTCAACATTATTTTACTTGTTATTCTTATCGTTTTTTTTTTCTCAACATAATCCAAATCATTAGCTTAGATACTATTTAGGGTTTATATAACATAAGCTCCCTTAAATTGGTTAAGTATATGACACTAGCCTCTAAAGGATAACTTCTCATCGACTTCGATACTGTTCGAGTGTCATTCCTCTCAACACACCATTGAATCTGATCCATTGGGTTGATGGGTTGGTTTATGTTTTTGCATCCAATTGGTATTGACGGTAAACAAATGATCATTTGTACTGATCCTTTCACCGTCAAAATTGGGCAGCTTGGATATATTAGGTAAATACTTCTCTTGGGTTTTTTTCCACCATTTACGATCCTCATAGTGCAAATCCTTGTACAATGCCCTAAAAAAGGTCAAAATTCATTGACTCTTGATCTTTGGATTCTTTGAAATTTTGATGGATTTCCTTGATGAATTCTCGAGGAAATTTGTTTCCCCACATGCATGTTCCTACTCTAAATCCACTGCATGTTCAGAATTAGTCTTCCCTAGGATAATGTATTTGTAAGCTCATTTTATATTCTTAAGGGATATCCCCTATCCTTGTTCATCACCCTTGTTTCGACTAGGATTAGACTTTTCAAACTTCTTTTTTGGTGCCATTGAACCTTTTGAAACTTTCGAGGTTTGCCCCTAAAACTCCTTATGGAGTTTGCAAGAAATATGATCTCTCATTGAGAGGTCCTTTTGAGATCATAGAATTCTCACCAAATCTTGAATCTTAAAGTGGTTCCAACTCAAAAAACACACAACAACTAAAACAATATTTATCAATCACACAACATAGTAACTACTTAACAAAAACTTAATCGACAATTACAAGTAACAAGCTATTATAATGTTTATTCAAGCTTTTATTAGATCCCTTAACATTCAAACTTTGTTCCATTATGATAACCTAAATAATCAGAACAACAATAATCAATAAATTAGAAGATATATTAACTAACATTAACTTTAATGATAGATCAAACCACAAATATTCTTATTAATGTACTAACTATCAATCACACATCGAAACACAATGTGTGTAATGGACAACTTGAGGCTGACCTACAAAACTCCTTGTTATAATGTGTATAATGTATCATATGTATAATGTGTAATTTTTGTTTCACTTGCCACAATGTTAATGGTGTGACCGTGGTGGTAAATATTCGAAAGGATGAAAAATTTGGTGGCAAAGTTGAAATATTGGCGGAAAATTTAAATAGGAAAAACTTTAGAGGGAACCCAATTATCCATTTTGCAATATACATTTCTTGGATTGTCTTTCCAGTGTGATCAAACTAAATGACCATTCTACCTAATCAACGAGATTTGTTTTCAAGAGGAGACGAGCCCCACATAGAGGGCAAAGGGGAGGATAATATCATGAAATTTGATATCTCTCTGTGTTTTCATCGCTCAATTCGGCTGTTGAATTGAGTTTTTGATACTTCACCCATTCTATCGATGTGAATTTTGCAGGGATTCTCCTATGTAATACTTGGCACTTTGTTGATTTAGCTGATATCCATTTTGAAAGGATTGTCAATGGAATCACAATAAATTACAAATATCAGGTATGCAAACCCTAGTCATTTTTAATTTATTTTATTTTTTATTGAGTCTTTCTCGACCGTTGCAATGATTATCTATGTTCATAATATCATCTCCTTGAGTCGATTTATCATCACCATTTCTCAATTATGCCAAACCCCATGATAGGGATTTTCCTTCATGAATTCCAATTTCGCCTTTGATTAGTCATCATCAATAAGTATTATCACTGTTATATTTATCTTCTTGTGGTTCACAAAATTATTTTCTATAGGCACAAATGATATTTTTTCACCAGTTCCCGTAATTTCTTTTTTCCTCGATCTAGGATCGTCTTTGAATGACTCGGTTCATCGCCCTTCTACTTTGCATAGTATAGGGATTCCATAGGGATTCCCATACCTCACGACCATACATTACGGGGGTATCTCTTTCTTAATCCATGATATTGCATCCTAGAGATTTGATGTTCAATCCCCTTTAAGAAGAAGACAACATTTACAGGAATACAACTCGATTTGGATTAATTTCACTTGAGGAGCCTCAATACAAACCACAAGATTTAGTCTCCATCCCAATATACACTTAATCTGTGTTGATTTAGTCAAATGGGAAAATGAAGCAATGAAATCTCATTAGGCTTACGATCTACCTATGATACAATATCCATGATCTCCTATCCTGTATCACTCACGATACAAACAAAACTCCCTTCTTTCAGCATTGAATGATGCCAAATCACCTTTCTTGGACACAATTTGTCCCTTCAACTGAATGTTAGAGGCCGATAACTATTCCACGTGCATTTTGTTTTCTTTGTTGATCTCTATAGGTCATCAATCATTGATCTTGGCACGAATGGATTCCTTAGCAACTCCAATTGGAACTCTACAATTGTATCAATATAATGCGCACATCATAAACAATACCAAATATACGATTTAGCTTTACTAGAATCATACCTTCCAAAGATCTTTTTTGAATAGAGAGGCATATTCTCAATTCTTATGTAAAAAAGGCTTGCTTCCACCTTGATGAATTATGGCATAAATGCTTTGTAGGTAGAATCTTAGTCATTGGAAGCTATGACTTATACTTAAATAGATTGTATGCAAAAAATTCACAAGAGAGAAAAATAATAATCAGAGAATTCATCGATAACTCATAGTGTTAGTATTGGCATTCAATAAAGAAAATCACACAAAAATATCGATTTATATTAACATTAATACTTGGAAACTGAATAGGGGAAACGGAAAACAAAAACAATGAATGGAGTCTGCAATGAATATTTGTCATTAAAACTTGAGACCTCCTCCACACTTCCTACCTACAACACGTCCATTGTTCCTACTTTTCTTTTACTTTTAGCTTATATTGTAACAATTTCATTTATACAACCAAGAGGAGATCAATTCGAATAAAAAATATAGGATTGAATCCTCTAAAACTTAGGGAAAATACACACACACACACAAAAAAAACCATATCTCTATCTAACTCCTTCATAAAATCACTCAACCCTCTTATCTAATGCTGGAATTTAGAAAATTTACATTTAATCATAGGAAACCCACTCACTTTCATAAATTCTGAAGACCTTCTAGAGGTCCTTTACCTTATTATCGATTCTTTTGCATCATTATCTCACTAGCAACATAAACCATTGCACGCACATAGTTGACTAATCTATCTAAGTGGGGGGATGACATGACATCTAAGTGAGGGGATGGCATGACGATGCACTTCCTCTTCGACTTGATGAATGATCGAAATAAATGAAATAATGGGAGGGGACATTTTCTTTATCATACTAGAGTTATAACATTTGAATTTATATTACATTCCACTTTCCCAAAATGGATCCTATCAAATATTTCACATTTTCTATGATTATATCTATTTCAGGTATTTGGGGAATCCTCCTTAATAGACGAAATATTCCTATTATGTCAATTCCAATTGAATCAATTTTATTAGCCGTGGATTCTAACTTTTTGGTATTTTTCGTTTCTTCGGATGATATGATGGGTAAATCATTTACTTCATTGTTTCCAACGGTGGCAATTGCAGAATCTACTATTGGGTCAACCTTTTTTTATTACTTTCCGAGTCTGAGGGACTATTGTTGTAGAATCTATTAATATCATTCAAGGTTAAACATGACTCCCAGAGAGTTCCAAAAATATGAAGTTATCTTCTCCTTTTGTTCTCTTTTTTCTTTGGTTGGCATGGTTAGGGACCTTTCTCGCTAGGCGAGCACATTTTATTCTAAAGTTCTTTCCTAAAAAACTTCCCATTCAGTTGTTGAAAAATAGAGATAAGATTTCTAAATGAGATTGAGTTCCACGAATATGCAGGCTAGAAATATGTTATTTGTTTCTATTCTATCCATTTGTGATTCAATTTTGAAGAAGATCTTAATCTATAATGAAGAAATGATAGTAGTTCTTCATTTTATAGGATTTATCATATTCAGTCAGAAGATTTTAGGTAAGAATTTAAAAGTGACTCTCGACAAGATAATCCAAGCTATTCAGGAACAATCACAACAATTCCCCAATCCTAACGAAGTAGTTCCTCCAGAATAAAATGAACAACAACGATTACTTAGGATCAACTTGCGAATTTGTGGCACTGTAGCAAAATCATTACCACTGGAACGATGTGTGCCTAAGTGTGAAAATATAGTGAAAGCTTTGTTACGCCGAAACCTAAATGTTAAGTCAGCAATACTTCCAAATCCCACTTCTTCTCGTCACATTCATCTTCAAGATGATCTAGTCACATGTTTTGGCTTCTTAATGAGTGAAATATTTGTCCCTAGGTCTACGTTGAAAGATTCTATCGTAGAACTAATTCCAGAGGGATTGGTGGTATTAAGAATGGTTCAGGTGGGGGGTTCTCTTAAGAATAAAGAATACAAATATAATATAATTCATGTTCATGCTAAAAGAAGAGCATAGCCAATACCAAGACGACTTCTTTCTCAGTAAGTGTAGCAAGTACTTAAGGAATTTTGGGATATCATGCCTCGTGAGTTATTTTATAAGTTCCCATAGGAGGGAAATATACCACAAGATTGAGTTGGATCCTAGAGCCAAACCCCCTACATTGGTTAGGTTTAGTGGATGGCCCCTCCAGAGTTGTTTGAGTTCAGGTAAGAATTTCAGGAACTCATTGAGGCCTATTTATATTCCATCCACCAAAGCACCATATGGAGCCCCTGTTTTATTCCAAAAGAAGTGAGAGCCTTGTGCATTGATTATCGGGTTCTCAAAAAGGTAACTTGACCATCAAGAAAAAGTATCCACTTTGATTGTTCTTCAAACGAACGTGAGGCACTTCTCAAAGTTGGATCTATGATCGGACTACTACCAGGTGTGTATAATAGAAGGAGATGAGCCAAAGACGACCCGTGTGACAAGCAAGGTATGGTGCATTTGATTTGGTTATGCCTTTTGGAATCACCAATAATACCCTTGCCACATTTTTCACCCTCATAAATCAGTTATGCCACCCGTACTTAGATGATTGGTGGTATACTTGGATCATGGGATACAACCATTCGTTTAAATGACCACGTTAGCCACCATTGAACCATTTTGTTTTTTTTAAGGTATTAAGGAACAATAACCTCTATGTAAAGAAAGAGAAATGCTCCTTTGGACAGACGAAGATCCTATTCTTAGGGCATTGGATGGGCATCAAAGCCATCGTGGTGTGGCAAGCACCTACAAAGGTGAGTGAGCCAAGATCATTTTTAGGTCTCATGAAATAAATTGTCATATTTATATCGATTCATCGTAAGTTACTTGAATAAAGGTTGCTCAACTAAAACATATCATAAAGAAGGATGTATAGACCAATCATGGCACTGCACTGATCGGAAGAGTGTCAAAGAGATTTTGAGGACCTAAAGCAGGAAATCATGGATGACCCCGTATTGAAGTTGCCAGATCACACTAAGCCATTTGAAGTACACACAGATGCAACAAACTATGCCATCAAATGTGATTGTTGCACGCTTGTTGGAAGAAAGTAGGCTTCCATACTCAAAACTGGTGCAACAAATTTATGAGAAGTTCAAGAACAAGATAGATCAAAATGGAGGAGTAGAGGTCAGCCTAGTAGTTGTAAGAAGTTTAGTGCTTCTTATTGGACAACGTCCTTTCTATGGTATTCCAAATGCAAATGTTATGTTCTCAACGATGAATCAGAAAACTATCTCTGGTGTTGGGAAGTAGAACACAATTTATAATTATCTCATTCTTTCATTTGTTTATAAATTTCATAAACAATTCAAGGTTCAGTTTATTGAAATGATTTTACAAGGTAGCATGCAATGTAAGATTTTGTACTGCTAGTGTGAATTAAGATGCTTGGTTTTTGTCAAATCCATTTTATTTCTTCAACTCGTTTTTTCATTAGTGTAGGCTTGACCACAATTAATATGTTTTATTTTTCCGATGATAGGTTAAGGACACAAATTTGTTGGCTAAGTCATAGAGTGATCTTATCAGTATTCGTCGTCGATGTTGAAAAAAGATTCATGAGCCCATCACTGCTATTTCAGGTTGATAATGATTCCTCTTAGTACGATTTGTTATTTTGTTCTTTTTCCTACTAGTCTAGATTCTTGCTTCTATCTTTCCTTTTTAAGTGACGCCTTTGACACTCCAACATTTTGATTGGTGCTTATTATATTTATGAGATCCATTGACCTATTTTGGCCATTTGTGGACTAATTTATTTCTTATTTCCTACAAAATAAATTTATCTTCATATTGAGATGGATTTGAAGTGAATTGCATATTCTAGATGTCTATTTTGTTTGTTTCCATGTCCATGGTTCCTCTCTCCATCTTTGGGAAAAAATATTATGAAAAAATATTTGGCCAAAATGATGCCCAACCACCCAATTAGTGTCCTCATCACACCAAGGGTCATCATCCAAGTTTATGGAAAAGGCCCCCTTGGATAAGGAAAAATGACTACATCCAAATTATATGATTTGGAGACCATTTTTTTGTTAAGAATGTTTGAAGCCTCAAAATTTGGCCTCTCTTCATTTTACAATTCACGAACCCTTTGTACATCCAAGCTGGAGTTAAGAAACAAAAACTGCTCTCCTTTAGAAATGGAACTTGCATATTGACTTTTCTGAATATCTGACTTATTTTGGTCATGCCCATCCTCCATATCATAAATAGGTCCATCAAAAATAAAAGTGTAAAGTCTGTAATGATCCACTTGCAGATTGATGAATTCCTCATTGTTTTCATAATATAATCCATGAATACGCAAAGCATAATGACTTGATATCTAGCTCTCTCACACCTTATAAATGAAACAATGAATGAAAAAAAGTGACCCGTGGCCTTAAAACCCTCTTCATGCATGCTTTTCCACATTTTTTTATTCAGCAGGTCGATATATTCTGTCGACTCGCAATATTTTGAGAATATATCGTGATACATTGAATGTGTCGTGACACATTCAATGTATCAGATATATCATGATATATTCCATCGAATATATCGTTTTCCCCTTTATCTCAACGATAAATCCAATATATACGATATATCAACAATATATACAAGACTAATTTAAACAACCCAAATTTAGTTTAAAATGTGGTTTTCCAAGTGTCTATAGAATCCATGCGAACCTCATGATACCTAGTAGTCAAGTCGGATTTGCTGAAAAATTGGGCACCTTGAAGGTGCTCAAACAAATCATCATTATTGATAATGAATGCAGGGGAACCACATGAAAACAAGCTAGGATGGATGTTTCTTGTTGATTGAAGTTGCATTTTGAATAGCCTTTATATTTACTTTAATAGCTTAATTACATTGTTCCCAACATACTCTCTGAAAAAACACCACATCCATTCATTGGGATTCCGATTTACTGAAGAAATTATAGCCTTGATGAGGCTCATTATTTTATTTATTCGTAGATAGAGATCACATTTTGCAGTGAAAGGTTCAGTTGTTTCCTTGATTGAGAAATCCATGCTTGAGTTGAGAATGAGCTTTGTGGTCGAGACAGTACAATTCTTCAAAGAAGATTCTGTAGATATCTGTCCACGTGTTGAAACCACTGAAAAAATGTGCAACTTTAACATACAATTTCAATTCTCTCTGGACAATTTTATAATATTGTTTTTATGAATAACATTGATCATCCCAGTTTATCAGTTGTAATAGCTAATCAATCACATGACAAAATAATTTTTTCCAAAGAGATTGGAAGGCAAAGATTAGAAATATAATCCATGTGATATATAGCACAACTCTGATGGATTAAAATAATTCAATGCAATGTCAGGTAAGGGTAGAAATAGACAAATTGCATGCATCTACATCTTCGAGAATAAATTTTTTTTATTAGGGCCAGAGTTATATGAACATTGAACACAGATTCACTTTCCCTCATGCTGGAAAAAATAAAATAAGAGAAGAAAATCAATTATCTTAACCTAACATGATTTGTTTTTTCGACCTTGTCTACTTTCAATCTCTTGAATGCACCATTTTAATGGAAACATATATTTTTCGAACTTTCTTCCTTTTACAAAACCTCACAGAAACTTTAATATATGAAAATTTTTGTTAACTATATCATACTTGGTGCAGATCACCTTCTCTCCAAGGGATGTGCGACCTCCCGGTATAGGATCTTTCAAGACTCTAAGACAGAATGGACCTTCGTGTCCCCCACTGTAACCTTCAATGACTAAAACCACAGGCCCTTTTATGAAACTCCACCTGAGTGAATTAGCACCAGGCTCAAGCTTCCCCTCCACGTGCCCACCGATGGTGACCACAGCCCTAACCAAAAGGCGCTTCGCACTTCGTGACCTTGAGTATTCCATTGTGATTCAACCCGACTCTCCGACCTTCCGAACTCTGAATAGAGCTTAGCGAATGCTAGCTCCTTCCCTTAACTTCCGTCTATGTGACCTCTGGCTAAAACTTGGGGCTCAACCCTTCGAGTGTTTCAGGACTTCGTGTTTCATGAAGTTGGGTGATAGTTCACCTCCTTCCTCCCGACTCGTGAATTCCGAATTCTCCCTGGATAATTGACGATCCTTATCTCTCCCGAAACCAACGGTTGATATTTACTTCGCGACTTCGTGTATCAGAGATTTTCACTTCCAATCTTTCGATTCGCAAAATTCTGAAAGATCCTCGTGACTAATCAGTGCATGAATTCTCCAAGATCTAACGGTCTAAACTGGTTCAGTTCCTCCCAGATGGATTTTAACCCTTAATCTTGTCCATCTTTCAAAATTTCTTCTTCTGAAGGATTTCTCCCGCTAAATCCTCCATACTTGTTCTTCCTTTGAACTTTGAATTCCTCAAAGGGATTTCTTCGACACTTAATTGATTTCTAGTCCTGTGCACTCCTTGCAACTGACCTCTTCACCGTATTACGAGAAGAACCAGGTTATTTCCCCAACGTTTTCTCCAAATCAAAGACTTTGCATACGCACTCATTGCGCTTAATATGCACACTCTGCATACAAAAGTTCCATGCTATATCTTCTAAGATTTGAGTCGAAAGACTCCCCCACACGCACACTCTTTGCATTCAATATGCACTCCTTGCATAACTTACAGAAGAGAAACACTTGAAACTTATTCAATTATTCATTCACCATGAACTTCATACGTTCACAAAATTCATAACAACAGTAAAAGTGTAAAACAATATCAACACTATACAATTGGATGAATTTTCCTCTGTTCTATTCATTTAAAAAAAGCATGATTACAACTGCTATCTTCTTAAAGACACAAAAATGAAAATACTTGTCTAAAAGACTGAGAGCACTCTCCACTCTTCTTCCTTATATCTAAGTTCTATCACCTTCTACTCTAGCGGTTACCTACTCAACTTAATTAAGTGCAACCTAATGACTAATCAGGGAAAATATCCTACACCTATAATATTTTACAGTCGTGTAAGGATTTACAATCGCTCCGTCATTTTGAATGGTGGCTCGAATTTACATACAACTAATTTAATTAACCACTACCAAGATGGTTAAGAGTCGGTTTGGTTCTTTCAATGCATGAAGTGTCGAGTTCTCTTCCACCTCCGCTTTTCTTGATTTGATAGCGATCTCTTGCATCAATACTCAAAAAATTCAAACTATCATAGATGCATCTTATCCCTAGAGCTATTAAGCACCAAGAGGGATCAAAAGACCCCATGTACAAACCTCTCAAAACCTGAAATATCTGGGGTTAAGATGGATTTATGCTAGTTATTTTATTTTATTGTTTTAATGACAATGTTTTTTTCCTTCTCTTTTTAACATTAAAAGTTAGACATCACTATTTTACCATTTTATTTTATATATGTGACTCATCTCTTCCACCCCAGGAAGTAAAGTGCACTATGAGCTTGATAGAAATCTCTTCCACTCCATGAAGTAAAGTGCACTCATCTTGACAAAAATAGGTGTCCTGAATTCCACCCCAAGAAGTAAAGTGCACTATGAGCTTGACAAAAATAGGTGTCCTGAAATATGATTAAATAGTATCCCTGAAAATTCAAGTTAAACGTAAACAATTAATATGGCAACGAAAGGTTAAACGTAAACAATAAATAAGGCAACAAAAGGCATTATTTTCCAGAAAGGACATCTCTGTGCATGTGTAAGAAAGAGGAACTCTTACATCTCTCTGTCCGGTTAAACGTAAACAATAAATAAGGCAACAAAAGGCATTATTTTCCAGAAAGGACATCTCTGTGCATGTGTAAGAAAGAGGAACTCTTACATCTCTCTGCCTTGATCTTTCTTCATATCTCTAGAGAGACAGAGATTTGTCATTTTATTTTCATGATTTAGAAGGACAACGCTATTCTACATAGAATCATTTTGGCATTAGGTTACCAGGAACAAATGATATTTGTAAAATCTATCATTGTCTCATTATGTATGCACAACTTCTGGAAATTTCAGAAAGCTCAAGAAGGAAAAATTCAATTAAGAATCACTGGGTACATACAAAAAGAATACTGGTGGAGAATGTCAAGGAATACCGACTAAAACTGTTAACGAGCTATAGAAGATACACTGACTTTCTCAAATCCCAGATTATACATGCTGTTGGAGCACATAGTCATCAGGATTATAATAATCTGCTATTAGTCGGTACATGTATGAAGGGTTGTGTCCTCCACTACAAAACAAGAGTAGGAGATTGAGCAATATATCATGAAATCCTGTCTGAAATTAAATCCAAAATCTTACTGATTTGACATTATAAAGAGAAAATGACATGAAAGAAACCATTTTATTCTATTTCTAATGCCATAAACAAGACACATTTAAGATTGCATGTTAAATGAATTCACACACCCATCATTTCCATAGAGAAAAGATGACACTCACGTATCAGTAATGAAAAGGCTCACAAGTTGTGGGGGAACATAGTCAAATGCTGGATTGACAACACAGTCTTCTACCCCCGGTTCCACCATCGATACAGTCAGAGAAGTCTCCAGAATCCAAAAATTATGATGGCGATTTAAGGTCATTCAACAAAACTTCGGGGTTGTGTGGATACAGAGGCCAGAGCTGCAAAACAAAGGGGAATGGATTTAATGTTATACATAAAATGAATTTCGATGCATAATTAATCTAACTGCCAATTGATCCTTTGCAGATTCAATAACAAAATTAACGACACAAAAAATAGGATGCTAGTATTCTAGGCTTAAATGCCAGTCTCATCTTTTAACAATAATTTAAATAAGACTGTATATTGTATATTGAAGGTAACAGGCATAGTTTTGTAACTTGTTCAATAGAAAATTTAAAGAATTCTTCGCTGTACCAAAAGCTAGATACTTCAACAACCTAAACAGAAATGAATTACTTTGAAGTTTCAATGCAAGAATTGAAGGTTAAAACTGGCTTTCATATGAAGGAAAAAATTAACTTCAGAACTTCAAAGTCAAACAAAACTGACAAAGTGTATTCATAATAAGGAACTAATCAAACCATTCAAAAGATTCGATATCTACATTTCCTAAGTTTTGAATTATATGATGGTTTCTAAACTTTTATATATATATATATATATAAAAAAGAGAAACAACCAGAGATTAATATGATTTACTTTATTTGTATCAAAATGGCCGCATAACTCTGGTCTTTGTAGCAACTTGTCTGTGCTTTGGAAAGCCAGACTTGTAAAGTGTAAAATGAATTGTGTGTCTAATGAAACATTTATCAAGCCTGAGATGATGTCAGATCAATACGCACTTACACTGTATCCATAAAGTCAATTAGGTATCAAAGTGCTTTTCCTAAATGTCACAAAGCTATAATCAGCAGAATACACATACTCATTGCAATTGATGGTCTTGATAGCTAGTTGTGTTATTTAATTCTAATAACCAATGAAACTTTGGAGTTATGAAGTTTGAACCACACTCAGTCACCTCAGGGAGTATAAAAAGAAATAAATAGGGGGAAACAATATGAGCATCCATAGATGATGTAAACCCAATCAATAGGCCCAATCAGTAGGATTGTCCACTAGTACAATATCTCAAGGGATTGCCTATGGCCCTCCCCATGCTAAGTACAACAAAACATAAACAGTATAAAAAATACACACCGTACTTCCAACTAGGAGATGCCATCAAGTTGAATGCAACTGTGACAAGTTCCAGCCTTTTCATCTCCCAAAACTTACCTTAGAATGTCATGTAAAAAAGAATCCATGGTTATCGCAGTCTCCAATGCAATCAGGGGTGGAATCCGAGTATTCCCTTAGGACGAAGAGGTTATATATTTTGTTATGTCACTCTCTAGGTTGATAAATATTTGCAAAATAGCAAATGCAAAATATACTTTAAAATCATTCATTAATTCTATCGACACATATTTTTTGGAAGTTTTTTCATACCCTATTTTGGTAAATCCATAGTTGGGGTTTTATTGAAAGGAAGCTACCCTTCCTTGCCCTCTTTTTCAGGCTCTAGAGGTTTATATCAATGTTTTGGGGTACCGTTTTAGTTAAAGAATACATTTGGCCAATACTTTCTATGTATTGACATTTTACTAAAAAGAATAATGTCTACATATAGAATCTTATAGACTTATCCCTTTGTAATGTGGGTAACTCCAATAATTCCAAAATTGCTTAGACCCCTTCTTTCTTACATGTAAACTTTATCTTTGATAAGTCCCTTTCATTTTCAATCACAACTCAATTTATTCCTTTTCCTAAATTCCTGCATTTTTTACTCTTTTTTGGAGTCCAAATTGGTCTTGTTAGGCAAGGTGCTTCTGATATATATCTTTATTTCTGTAGCTGAAAAATCTTTTCAGTGAAGGATGGGAGGGAAGACTTGCTAACTCTTACACTTTTTTCTAGCTTATTTGCTCCCTCTCTAATCTCTTAACCAAGTTTCCATGTGAGTTTTCCATTGCATGGAATTTTTTGGTGAGAGATGATATTTAGTATTTACTTTCCAGAAAAAGCCCATTTCTCCAAGTTCTTAGTGAGAATGCATTGGTATTTTCCAACAGTGCCAAAGAAGGTTATCATGGCTAAGAAAATGGGCCACTTCTACTTACAATATGAGGTTCTACAATATGTTATGATGTACCCTTTTACCTCAGGAATACAACATTCATCAGAATCCTATGTATTGCTAAAAAGAAATCAGTCCCTTCGTAATATGGCCAACTCTAACAATTACAAAATATTATTGATACCCCTTCGTAATGTTTGGACCAAATTCTCTCTGATTAATATGTTTGATTCTTTAAGAAGAAATTTAGGAAGACTGCCATCTTCTGTTATTGACTTTCTACTATCTAACTTGACACATACATGTTTTGGTTTTCCTTATTTCATTTGGCCTAATCATATTGAAGTTTAGATCACTGTCTCAACTTTCAAGTGTCTTAAGTGTGAATTTTCCAGCCTAGATGATTGTTGACCTAATGTTCTCTTATTAAAAAACTCAAAACAGATTTATTTAACAACTGAAAATTAATTTTCTGAACATTGCATCAATCAAACAATAGATGAAAAAATGCACAACTGAAGAATAAAACACATACACATGGATTTCTCCTTCGAATCAGATTTTCATTCCTTTGATCAAAGCTTACAAGGTGACTTATGTAGCCTGCTTAAAAACAACAGTTGTACAATCATTAATCACCTATATCTGAGGCTGGACAGCCTATGCATATGAAAATGAAAGATACATAAGTGGTCTGGCATGTATGGCCTGCTGATCTCTTTAGTAGATCTACTCATTTTCTTCCTGATGCACTCTTCCTTCCTTCATCCCTCTTTCTCTCTTCCCATGTGTATGAGATCTCTCCTATCATGTCATATTTATGCTTTGAGAGAGGATAACTACTCTCTTCAATCCTAGCTACCACCTATCTCAATTGATGTATAACTAAGATTAAATTCTAATCTAAGTCACTAATGTTCTAGAACATTTCATTTAGATTTCTAAGACTAGTTGATTTCAAAACAATAAACTTTAACTTTTTCTAAATGAAATTACAAGATAGAAATAGTGATCACCTTTCCACGGTGGTCAGCAAAGAAATGTCTTAAACCACTTCCTGCACGTTCACACTAAACTTGTGAAAGAAGTTCTTGCTCGAGCTATATTTCTCAACATTAAGATGGTAGGAAGGTGATAGTAATTATATTCAATGTGCCATATTCTAAAATCCTTTCACCAAGGACAATAAGGGATCTAGAGACTTGATTTTTCTCTAGCAGAATAAGTTTTTTGATATCCTCTTTAATGGATAGAAGGGAACCCTTTCTATTTGGTTATACATTTTCTAGTTTTTATGCTTCCATCTCTAACCACCTAATCAATTCCCCGTGTGGGTTTTCTATTCTTTAGAATTTTTAGGTTAGACTCAATAATGAATTTACAAAGAAATCCATTTTCTTGGGGCTCTTACTTCTTAGTGACCATGCTTTGTTATTTTCCAATGGTGGTGGAGAGGCCTTTTAGTTCCTCTGTTAGATTTTCCTCTAACGATGTTGGGATTAGGAGGTTTACAACTTTTAGCCATGTAAAAATACTAAGTGATCGAGAATACTGGATGAAGGATCTAGCTTTTGGTGTGGGGATCAAGTATCAAAAGTTAAAACTCACTACTTAGATTCCCCTTGCCCTTCTACATCAACATAGTTCTATCGCTTGTTGCACATTTCTTTGACCCTGTCACACATGTTCATACAATTATAAATAAGTGAGGAGAGTTGGAAGATCAATGCATAAATTATAAGTTTAGTAGTATATCCCCATTTAGTTCTTGATGAATGTGTATGGCAAGGAATGGTGACAAATTAACAATTACTCCTACAAGTGCGAAAAGCACCAATTACACAGTAATTAAAGAATGTCTAAAGCAGGGATAGGTAAAAAATATCCTAGCAAACTAACCATTCCAACGTTGTCATGCTTTCTGATACACAAAGACAACTGCCAAGGCACTCAATGCAAACAACACCTCTACTCAAATTATTAGAGGATGTGTAGGTCGACGAAGGATAGTAAATGCTTAATACATTTGTATTTCTAAAGGCATGTCCATATATGCGACATATCTTCTCTTTAAAGATAACTGCCAACATACAGTCTAAACCATCTAACTGATATCAACCCTGCAAAATTGGTTCCTACATGGAGGAATGGTAGATCTGGAACATATGCGGTTGAAAGGAGATTGGAAAGATGTTGTGTTGCCGAAGACTTATTATATGATGTTGGATTAACAATCTTAGGTCGATTTCCCGTATATATCAGACCATGCCCAAATATTCCTCCAATTAGAATTTTTACCTATCCACAGGGCGTACCCATTTAAGCTAAACTCACACTGGCTAAAGGAACATGAATTCACAGATTTATTCATAAATCTATGGAGAAATCCAACATTCCGTTCTGAAAGGGGCAGTAAAAAATGATTGGTCTGGAAATTAACTGTTTTCAATTCACTAACCAAACGATGGTATAAAGAAATTAAACAAAGCAAAATGGATAATTTGGAGACTTTGGAATCCGAGATCAGGGATTTGGTTATGCGCCTAGTGGATGATCCATCAAATATTGAAGAAGGTGGGAGGCTCAGACTTCAGGAATTAGAAAGGAACGAGATACTTAGAGGACAGGAAGAACTCTGGAGGCTTCGAAGCAGATCTATTTGACTCTCTAGTGGGGATAGTAATAGAATAAAATTTCACAGAGTGGCTAGTAATAATAGATCTAGAAAACACATCTGGGAAATTTCAGATAATAATGGACAGATTTATAATGAACAGGAAACCATCGAGGTGACAACTTTCCACCATTATAAAAAAAATTATAAATATGGGGATGAACTAAATATAATTGAACAAATCAAGTTGGTGGATTTATACCCTCAAATGGTAAGTGAGGAAGAGTCAAATACATTTTGTAAACCTGTAACTTTAGAAGAATTGAAACAGATACTTTTCCATTTCAAAAAGGAGAAGAGCCTCGAACCGGATGGCTGGTCCTCAGAATTCTTCACGTTCTTCTTTGATTTTGTTGGTGAGGACCTCCTCGACATGGTGGAGGAAGCGAGGAGATATCGGGTAGTGGTGAGAAGTTTAAATTATACTTTCATTACACTGATTCCGAAGGCCAACAAACCAATTACCTTTGATGATTACTGACCGATTTCACTCTGCAATTTGTGCTATAAAATTATATCAAAGATCATAGCAAACCGAATCAAGCCTGTTCTTTTAAAATTTTCTGACTGGAACAACTGGGTTTTCTTCAAGGAAGGAGGATTTTGGATGCATTAGGCACAACCCATTAAAGCATACACATTATAAAAAAGAAAAATATGAAATATCTGGTCTTAAAACTAGATTTAAACAAGGCATATCACTGCATTGATTGGCAACTCCTAAGACTGATATTGATAAAGGAGAGATTTGGGATACAAATGTCCAATTGGATCATGGCATGTGTAACTTCACCAACATATTCAGTATTGATAAATGGCGAGGATATAGATTTTTTTAGAAGTGGCATAGGATTGCATCAAGGCTGCCTGTTATCGCCATTACTCTTTATTCTAATCATGGAGGGACTCGGATTACTTCTAAAGAAAGCCATCAGGGAAGGTATTGTTATAGGTATCAAGGTATCTCTTTTACAAAATTTGTTATATCTGTTGTTCATTGATGATATTATCATTATGACTAGAGACACAATTCAAGAATGGTCGGAAATTGACAAATTGATCGGTCTCTTTTGTAAAGCATCTGGATTATTGGTAAACCAAACAAAAACTACAGTACACTATGCAGGACTTTCAAACATGGAATTGGTATCCTTCCATAACCTTCTTCCATATACCTTCAGTGAGTTATCTTCAAGCTTCAAACATTTGGGCTACTATCTCAAGATTGGAGCACACAAAGTAGAAGATTGGGATTGGTTGGCGGCCAAAATAACAAAAAGGATAAATAATTGGTGTAATCGTTGGCTTTCTTTGGGTGGAAGATAAATTATTATTAAATATGTTTTGGAGGGACAATCAGTCTACTGGATGTCACTGGACACAATTCCACAATTAGTTCTATCAAAGATCAGAATATTGATGTTCCATTTCCTTTGGAACAGACAAAAGGACACTCAACACTTCCACCTATGCATATGGGATGTCCTCTCCAGACTAAAGAAAAACAGTGGCTGGGGTTTTATAAATCTTCCCTCCTCCAACATGGTGCTGACAGTTAACACCCTTTGGAGAGTCCTCACACAGGAGGGCATCTGGCAGAGAATACTAAAAGACAAATATCTCCCAAATTTATCTTTGATAAACTGGTATAGAATGGCAGAGAACAAGACCAAAGGTGTGTCCAGAATGTGGACTAGAATAGTCTGATCGGTACAAGTCACTAAACAGTGGCTGAGTTGGGCACCTGGCATTGGTCAACACATTAAAATCGACAAATACAAGATTTTAGGTATGGGTGAAAAAGCAATACTATCCGATGAAATTATCTCGTGCCTGAATAATAAAAATATAACTGTATTAGCTAATGAAACAACCGGTCATAATCCAATTACATTAATGGAATCGTGGATTGATATCACTGTATTGGGGCTTATGGGTTCACAAAAGACATAATGGGACACATATTGCGTTGATCTAAATGAAGCTGGGGTTTCTCTACAAGGCACTGAAGATGATCTATTACGGACAGGAGGAGACACATCCGACAACATATCAGTCAAAAACATTTACAAAGCAATCCTTTCAACACAAAATCTCCTGGCGAAAACAGGTTGGAAGATAACTTTCTGGAAGTGGAACATCCAGTTAAAGATGAAACTCTTTATCTGGATGGTATCAGAAAATAAAATTTTGACCTGAGAGATGTTAAAGAGAAAAGGTTAGCATGGACAGGGAATTTGTATCCTCTAGAAGAATAACACTGAAGACATTGATCATTTATTTGTTCAGTACCCTTTCGCTAGGACTGTCTGGGCCAGAGCGACGACCTACCTCAATGTAAACAACTGGTGGGAGGGGGGAAATTTCAATTTGGTATTTATTTCCTGGGTTCTGGATAAAACTGTGCCCACAAATCTGGCATTTTTTATTTGCCGGTATATTTGGCTCGAGAGGAACGAGGTATTATTCGAAGATAAGAAACCATCCATTGGGGTTGTAACTTGCAGGATTATTGGGGCACATAACCCTCGCGCACATCAACATAAATTATTTGCCAGGTACAAAAGACCTCTTGTACAATCGAAGAATATTAATTTTGCCTTCTTTGATGGGGCTTAAATCAGAGGAGAGACAATATGTGGTGCGGGGGGAGTGATAAAAGAGCCTGATCGGGAAGTAATGAGATGGTTTATCAACTAAAGGAGGGGTACAAATACCAAAGCGGAATTATTTGGTTCTTGGGTGACACTTACACTTGAAAAAGTGTGGGATATCAATAAACTAAATATTTTGGGTGATTCCAAAGTCATAATAGACTGGCTGAATCAAAACGCTAATCTACATGCTACTGAAATTGAAGGTTGGATGTGCAGGACAATATCGATCATCATAGATTTCCAAGAAATTGAGTTCATAGACATTTGTGGGAACACAACAAAGAGGCAGATTTCCTTTCCAAGCAAGGATTGCTGGAACGAAAAGGAATACTAACACATTTCTCAGTGATTGAAGGGAGGACTGACCCTATGTCTCAGATTAATCTGTTCTGAACTGTCTTTTCTTTCTTTATTTTATTAATCAACCATTGATTTGAGGAGTGTGATATATCTTCTTTGGTACTGATATGGAGAACTATTAGTTTTCCTGTGTGAAACTTGAGGGTGACTTGGAGTCCCTGAGTATATGAAATAACTCTTAGATTGGCTTATTTGTCGGAATGTAAATCTGTTTTTTCAATGGAGATATTCCTTGGGAAGTTTCCTGCAGATGTAAATGAATTTTTATTAATATAAAAATTCGAGCGAATTTTCATTTGGAAAAAAAAACTGCCAACATACTAAATACAAACAACACATGCTACACACTTATTGATGAGTGTTTGTGACAAGGAAGGGCAATAAACACCTTTGTACATATAATAATGCATCCAGTCCATAAAGACAACACTTTTTACATTGTTAGTATCATTAGATGCTTTTTTCATTTAGGGATATTAATATAATTTCCTCTTGTTTCTTCCCATAGGCCTAAGGCATAATGTCCAAAAGTGGCAGTTTAGCAAATGATCTATCATAAAATAACTGATCCACATAACTAGTCGACAAAGTATTCAGATTATCAAGATTCAAATAAAAATGAAAGCTACCTTGTGTGACGTGGCTAGTACAACAAATGGGACTGCATGTTTATGAGTAGCAAGTGCAACCATATGATGTCCTACTGGTGCTATGACTCCACCATTGGCCATGATAGCATGATCACCTACCATCACCTTCCCATCAAAGTAAATATGGTAAATAGTATGAGTAAAATATCATTTCATTAATAGAAGATGTTAGGGTAATCACTCACCATGTTCACACGTGATATCATAGAAAACACAATTGAATCAATAATCATTGTTGTTTGCAAATATTTTGCAACGAGCTCTTTAGCAAGGGCATATCCTTGATATATGCAAGGTGTATTATTCACATTTATTATTTACTAAAGTAGAACTTCAATTTTTTCATTTGGACTTTGTGAAAAGGCATTTGGTACCTAGGAGCACCCTCTGCAATGAAAAATTGAAAAGATCTATTTTGCTTCGCCTCACAGAGAAATTCCATCACTGTCCTTGAGTGTCCTAAAGTTAATATCACCTCACTAAAATCCCACAACATATTTTGTTAATCAGTAGTAGACAGAGCTGGAAGACAAATTATTCAAAAACTAATAGATATCAGAGACACTTATCTAAATGAAATCCATGTTACATATGACTATTACTCAACAACTTCCAAATTACCAACTATCCAGAACTATTACAAACCACATTTTAAACTAAATTTGGGTTGTTTAAATTAGTGTTGTATATATCGCCTATATAATATATCGTATTTATCGTTGAGAAAAAGGGGAAAAAGATATACTCGATGGAATATATCGTGATATATCCAATACATTGAATGTGTTGCGACACATTCAATGTATAACGATATATTCTTTAAATATTGCAAGTCAACAAAATATATCGACTTGTTCAATAAAAAATGCGGAAAAGTGCGCATGAAGAGGGTTTTAAGGCCGCAGGTCACTTTTTTTCATTCATTGTTTCATTCGTAAGGTGTGAGAGAGCTAGAGATCAAGTCATTTTCATTCTTAGCAAAGGTTAATGCACCTGTCCCTCTCAGTATTGATATTGTATTTTTTTTTAAATACCTACAACATAGTGGCTATTGTGATGTCTTGGAGTGTTTCTCCCATAGAAAACACATTAGAGCTGATGCCTCTTCATGTCTCTCTTGCCACATCCAAGAAGTCTCTCTTGACACCTCCAAGACGTCTCTCTTGCCACCTCCAAGACGTCTTTCGTTCCACCTCCAAGACGTTGCTCTTAACACCTCCAATACATCGGTCTTTCCACCTCCAAGAGTGTCGCTCCCATAGAAACCACATCGGAGTTGATACCTCTTAACATCACTCTTTCCACCTCCAAGATGTCACTTTTTCTACCTCCAGGACGTCGCTCTTTCCACCTCCAGGACATCTCTCGTTCCACCTCCAAGACGTCTCTCTTGCCACATCCAAGACGTCGGTCTTGCCACCTCCAATACGTCGGTCTTACGATGACTATCTGCGGTTTGGACAACCAAATCTGAAATGACACATGTCTGCATGAAACGTCGCAATAAAGATGATATCTATGTCGTCGAAAAAGAGACATAATGTGAAACGACGTTTGAGGGGGTCCCCTGTTTGGCGTTCTCCTGACAATATAAAGTGGCAATTGCATCGAACACGCCATCAGAATTTGACCCAAATGTACTAGTGATATATCCTAAGAATCCATCTGTGATAGAGAAATCCTCCTGCCCCCCTACATTTTCCAACACTTCATCTATAAAAAGGGTATGAAATGGGTTGTGTAAACAAGCATCATTCAAGTTTCTTAGATCTACACATATCCTAATTCCTATTTTCTTATTTTCTTGAACTACCATTGGACTGATCCATTCTGATTTTTCAATAGGTTATATAATTCTAGATTCCATTATCTTGTCTATCTCTACTTTTACCTTCTTCTTATACACAGGTTTCATTCTATATGGTCACTATTTCACAAGTTTGAAATTTGGCTTCATCAAAATCTTGATTTCTCCTAACTCCCAAACAATCCCTTTCATCTCTGAGAATATAGTTGGAAACATATCTTGTTATTCATGTAGTAAGTCGACAATCTTCATGACTATCTCATCGCTTCGGTAGTCTCCTATGCTCACAAAATTAGGCCTATCTTTTGTACCAATGTTCAGTTTCCATGTTCTCAAATGCTTGGCATGCGTTGTAGATTCAAGTTGTGGTACCTCTACTATACACTTCCCTTCTTTTTATGGTATCTACAAATTATGAGCATCTTCATCCTCCTGCTTTTTGAAAAATATTATAACAGTCTAGTACCCCTTCAACTATCGTAAAAAAACTAGGTACACTATACAAAGGTACATACCCTATCAATTCTTTTGATGCAAAAATATTGTTCTTGATAACCTGCAAGGATTAATCAATCAAAGGATCATCATTTTCAAATATGAACGTTACCTTGAAGTTCCTTTTCAACTCTTCCCAATCTCATGTTCCTCTGTGCACTTCTAATTCTATGTACAAATTCTTTAGAATTTGTCCAGAGTATGCACAAACAATTGTGTCCACTCTTGCTTAGGTATTGATCTCCATATTGATATGCACTATGTAATATGTTCTGCAGGGAAATTTATTCTAACATAATTCTACATAGAATATTTGTTCTATGTCCCAAACCTAACTTGTAGTAACCTTTTGCACTGCTCCAAATCCTCTATTATGTTCTTATGTGCATCCCACCATCTAGCTAGATGCACTTTCATCACAACACCTAAATCCAATAATATTTTTTGATATGATATTTGCAATTCAAATTCTCTTATGAAAGAAGCTACATTAGTTAGTCCAACATACCTTGGTGGTTCAACTATCTCAATTCCAATCTATCAGAACATGCAGCTAGTCCAAGCACATTTACTTTTCGATACTTCATTCAGTATTTATTTTTGATTATCCAAATCCTCTTTTGAGTATGATGAACATGAACTAATACTCCACCCACTGATTATACCCTCAATTGTAGGATTCATATAATCATCCATCCACGCAATCATATTATACATATTATCAAGTCCTTTTCCCTTTCTTGGTTATACAAATATTCTTCCTTTAGTGGGATCTAATGACAGAATAACCTTCAAGTATTCTAATTCAAATACCATCTGTCTCTTCTTTAGATCAATTATAGTTTGGTTATCAAACTCCCAATCAAGTCCTAATAGTGCGGGATAAGGTGTACTGCCATCTACTATTTTGATCACTTCAAAGTCTTCTATACTGCACACTCCATCAATATGAATGCTTACCCTTGTCATTCTTCCAACTGGAACAATCCTACGCTGGTTCGCTAGTCTCAGTTGGATAGGTGACCAAATTAATTTAAGTTGTCCCATGATCTCCCAACTTTTCCTCAATATGACATTATCATCAGACCCCAGATCATGAATGATATTGTCCATGTCATAATATCCTATCTGTGCATTAATTTGTAAATCCCTATTCGTTCTCTTATTGTGATGCACCTAGTTAACTACTCGGTGTGCGACATGTATCTCTTTCTCTTGTCCATAATGGTCAATCATTCCATGCATACTTCTCAAAGAAAATTTATCTTTCATTAATTCTAAACAATTTCTTAGGAAAATTTGCAAAGTGCTTACCTTTTCAACTTACTTTTCTGAATGGTCATAGGCTAGAGGAATATCATACACTCGTGGTCTATCATACAAAGGTGGTGTAGTCGAATTCAATGATATCCATCCTACTCCAGCCAATTATTTTCTTTCTTGCTGGTAGGTCTCTTTCTCTTTTCTACGATCAAACAATGGAAAATCTCCGTTGCTTTCCTTACTCACTGGTGGATTCTATTCTGTTGATCCATCCCATCATCTTTGGTTCTCATCCTCTGCGCGTAACCATTTCTATCTTAGGTTATTTGTCACATTTTTTGGATGCTATCATCTATACATTTACATTCCTCTTTTCTTGGCATTTTTCTATCAACTATGGACAATCCTTCGTCGCATGGTCTAGCGCTCTGCAATATGTACGTGTCATGCAAGGATTTAGACAATCTCTTGCTAGATGCCCTCACTTATTACAATTATAAATATGATTGGGATTCTTCCTCTACCAAATCATCCTCTTCGGCGACCTATGAACCCTCCTTGTCCTCCTTGATTATAACCTCTTAGAGTATTATACTACAAAAATGATCGTTATGATTCTTCACCATGGAATCTGTATACATTTGTAGTTCTCTCTCTCATTAAGTCAAATGTGCGACAATCCTTCTCTTCATGTCTGAATGACTTACAAAAATTGAAAAAAAGGTTTCTAGCAGTGCTCTGGTATTTCTGCATCAATGGACAATTATTAGGATGGTGACCCATCATCTTGTAAATCTCAAAGCATAAGCCTAATGGATTTGTCACTCTTGTATTCAAATATTGTTGAAATGTTGGACACTCATTCTTATGATGACCTTATGTTCTATAATTAGTGCATTGTACTTCTTCGTGCTTCTCTTTCTCCTTAGCAATTTCTTGCAACCAAATGGTCAATGATGCTAGCTTTGATTGAAATTGAGTCATCCCTTCATTATTCTCTCCTATAGGGGATGCTTCCGATTTCATATAAATGTTTAGAGCTTCTAATTACATCGTAGTGTTTTGTTGTGTCAAAGGGAAATGTATATGCGACAATAATCCTTTAACAAACCGCTCCTTGTGATGTTCATCTAGAATCTGGAATGTCAACCGATCCTTTAGTATATTGAATCTTTGATCATAGTCCCACTTCGATTCATTTACTATCTTCTTGATCTATTTTATCTCTATAATGCACTATGACTCAGACTTAAGCTTCTGAAACTCTTTCAACAAATCTTGTCTTACCTCTGCCAATTCTCTAGTTTGTCCTCCAGGTGTAGTATTATGATACTTCATGTACCATAATAAAGCATGTTCTGTGAAGGTCGTTTCCAAATGCACAATCTTCACATTATTTTCCTCGATGTCCTTCACAATCCATATTGTTTCACAAATAAACAAATGTTTTTTTGGATCCTCTGATCCTGCCCTATGAAAGATAGGCACCCTTAAGGTGGGATCTACCCCTTCCATCATGTTTGGAACAATATTCTCTCCTGATACCACAAATTGCTTTTGACTTGGCACACTACTTCCACTAATCTCACTACTTCTACTACTTTATGTAATTCATTCACTAACTACAATTGACAAAGCTTCCTATCTTACCTCAGTTCTTAGCGACGCACACATGTTCGATGCAGAGTCCAATATGAGCAGGATCCTCTTCTACTAGACTGAGTTGATGGATCTTTTCCTCTTCTATGTGCATACTTCCTTTGATCTGGAGTATTACAAAAATCTCTCTTTATTCAATCTCATTGTGCTTCCCCTCTCTCTCAACCACAATCCTCTTCTTATTCGATCTAAATCTCTTACCATTGTGTAGTACTCCAATCTCTTTGTTTTCCTCACCTCTTATTCTCTTTTAATCCTTAGTCCATATGTTCATCACTCCTTCTCTTCATCCCATTTTACTCTAATGCCATTCCTTAGTCATCCCCCAGTCCCCCTTTGTGTGTGAAGGTCCTTAAAAATCAGATTCCATTTTCATAACTCCCTTGTCGTAAAACAACATCTTAATCCACATAGATAGTGACTTCAGGTATCTCCTGCATGATCCTTTAAAGAATTCCCTATGAGCATTACCATACGAATGAGCAAAATCTATGGAAATTTAAAAATGTAACCTCCTAGCACACTATCCAAAAAGTAATTAAATATGCGTGATGTCTTATTGCTCATTGCATTAAATTTTTGAATTAAATCAGAGGTTCAATTCCTCAGAACCATAGTTCGATATCTTCTAATTTGTTCAACAAATCTCTCGATCCACTCTGCTAAAATATTTGGGAAGTCAACAAAGAAAATTTCATTTAAATCTGTAAACACGTACCTTTGTATCCATTCCTATGCGTTGATACATGGATTATTATTATGATCTATAGTAAAATCAATCTCCTTCATGTTCAACCATTACCCAATCTCCTCCTTAGTACACCTCCACATCCCCCTCAGTCGCAAATACTAGTTTCGAAAACAAAACCATTTGATGATGCACAATGGGAATACTGGAAGTTAAACATTTATTCACCAAAAAATTCCAAGATATTGTCCCTTTCGGCATCACCCGCAAGTAAGTGAAGTCTCACCAGAGGTACCTACGAGGACTGCAGGGACCAGGTTTCCGCAGTCATGGGGAAATATGAGGCATTCATCACAACCATTCATATATCCTATGGGAGAAACCATAACAACATAACAACCTATGAAAATTCATATTACTTAAGCATTCAACATGTGCATGGAACCCTCAAATACATATTCAAATTAAACATTAAGCATCTATAGCATGTGCGCATAAAATATATTAAACCAACACATCATAAAAACAAACACATTAGAAAACAAATATTTAACGTGGTTCACCCCAAAATGGGATACCTCCACAACGACTTGCTTCCTATATTATTCATTCATAGTCTTTGTTACAACCATGTGAACTCCACTCATACAATATTCTTCAGTTAAAACCCAAACCTGCCTATATCGTTCTATTTTGTAGTGCACACATACCCCTCGACTAATTTTTTACTCAGTACATACTCAACAATTTAACAACTAATAACAGACAACTAACCACGAGCTCTCCCATCTCATCTCTACCCAAAAACTCATTACATATTTATATATTGCTACTATGGCTTATCCCATTACAAAATGGACCAAATGGTCTAATTATTACTAACTGGATTATTCCTTCCGCACGTTGTCTCTTGGAAATGCGGTAATTTTATTTTGTGCATGTTACTCTTTCAATGAATTTTCACGTGGTTTTCTCTTGCATGATTCCCAAAACTTACCCAAAATGTCCTACTCCAACTATGGGGGAAGGAGAACTGGAAATTAATTCTAGGGGTGGATGTACGATGGATGCATTGCATGTAAGAGTAGTATTTTTTTGGATCATGAACTACAAAACCACATGTTGTTCCAAAAGGGCCCTTTGTTACTCCAAGTAGTTATGTGGTAGGCACAGTGTTCAATCTTAGAGATCATAGATGTTCTTTGCTACCAATTATGGGTAGAAGTTTCCAAAAAATTATAGTGTAGAGGAGCAATGAGACTTCACGTCTGAGTGTCTATGTAAAGGGGGATTCAAACCTAAACGGGTGGTTGGTTACTCTTATTATAGAGTTGTACCACCATGGTAGTGGGGCATTGATCAATTAAAGTGGGTCATTCATCAATTCAAGTGAGTATTCCTAACATGATTGTTTGAGGTAATAGCCTCAAGTGAAGTGTGTTTCTTAACAATGTTTTAACAAACTAGCATGAGCATGACATACAATTATCCTTTTACGAAAAAAAATGGGATGTTGAGATGAAAGAAGATTGAGAAAAGACAATCCTAGTGGACTATATCTTGCATTTTTTTGAAGAGAAAATTCAAAGGTCAATGAGAGGGGGACGAGTAGTTAGGTTCTCTAAAAAGGATTCAAGTTATTGACTGAGAGGAGCACGTGATGAATTTGATATGGTTGAATGATCCACTCAATTGAGGGACTAATTTTTGTGGAACTATTCGATAAAAGGAAAATATCATGATTTGATTACATGTGTATTTTGATGTTGGAGTACAATACTCTACTAGGATGAACAAGGGATCCATTTGACTTGGTCAAACACTCAAATTAGTGGATGTGGGGCACTATTTAGTCATGGAATGAATGAGGAATCAATACATATCGGTGAGTTAATTAGGAACTTAGGTGTGCAAGCATATATATGTAATGTGATTGAGATTATGTTAGTGCACCATAGGTGGTTAAGTTAGTCAATGGAGGTTGCAATGATGTACATTGTTAACCAATAAAGGTGTCTATGAAAATGATAATCACTAAGACAAAGAGAATGCTTGGTTACCATAATTAGCAAGTGATATCACCATCGTCTTATAGTATTGGTCAATTTAGGTTCATTCTTAACATGCCAAAGTCAATAGGCTCAAGTGAATTTCCGTCCCTATTGATGTGTCTCCATGGTACTTTGAGCTAAAAATAGGAATAGTCTTTGGGAAGGTAATGAGGAAACACTTTAATGAATGGAGAGGAAACAAAGACAATATTTACATGGACAAATATGCTAATGATGTGAGATACAAGAAATCTAAAATGGAGTAGCGTCATATGGATATAGGTTCATACTTTGATTAGGACATAGGTTATAGGCATGTCTTCTCTTTGTGTAGGTGGTTGGTGTTCTACGTGACACCACTGCTTGTTTTGAGCAAGTTTCCTATAACACCAAGAATCATTAGAAAAAAAATTAATCTTGGTTGACAAAGGAACGTAATGCACATATGTTCAACATGAAAACCGGACAATAAGGATCATCTTAAGAACATTGACATGAATAGAATTAGGACAACAATTGTTGGTAACAATAGAGAGATCAAAGTGATTGATATAGATTTATTGGATAGTGTAACTTGTGATGAGAATACATGATTTGTATCAAATCAGTTGGAGCAATATCATGGAAATGGTTGAGGGCCACTTCATCCTTTTGGGAATTCGCCCTTGGAATATAGATCTATTAAGACCATAGAGAACCACTCAATCGAAGGGATTGAAAAGATGAAAATATAGTAGAATGTTCTCTAAAAGTTGGACGTTAAAATATGCTAGATGAATCATTTGAGGTAAATCCTTCAACCAATTAATATGATATATGATCAATGAACAAGTTGATTGATGTATGATGCTATGGAAATCTCATGGATTTGATGATATCCTTGAGGATCATTTATGTAGATGAAGATTCAAAGATGGGTAGAGCAAGTGTGCATGTTAAATGGCAACATACATTTGTGGAAGTCGTGGTGAACCACGTCATGATGCATTTGACTAGAAAAAGGTGAGTAATATAAACCTTAGCATGCAATTTATCCTATGTTGGTAGGTGTAACATCACCTCTTTTCCAAATATATTTTTTTCTTTTAAAAATTATGTACTTTATCATTATATTGTCTTGTTGCTTTTAATACTTCAACGATAAATTGTGTTTTTCTTTTCGTTTACTAACATTTATCTACCCTTCTATGTAATGATCATGGTGATTCCATGACAGGACTAGGAACTCTCAATTTTCCAATGCCAATGCCAAGGTTACTATGGGACGACAAGCCAAAAGACTTCATTCCGTGAGATTTTCCTCTACACTCACAGGTATGATTGTTTACACCTTTCAAATTCACCTAAACACTTTATCTACATCATTACCTTGCATTACATATTCTTATATGCATATATCCATATATACAAAGCATAATACTTTTGTTCTCAACCAAAATCTCTAAATACCAAAGTGGTTGACTTGTTTACAACTGAAATATAGAATACTTTTGTTAACAAACCCTTTTAATTACACCATGCAGAAATGCAAACTCGTTGTTATTGCAAGGGAATTACTGCTAGATCCTACCCTACATCCCATTTAAAAACTGAAATATAGAGTCTTTTGAAAGGATAATATATATATACATATATATCTCAAAATTTCATGTAATCGATGGAGTAGAGAGTCGCTTCATAGCTTAATGGATTCCAATCCACTCCTTAATCATGGATGGCATTAATTCAATCAGTGATCCCATAATATCATTAATTATGACCTCGATATCAACCTTGATTTGGATTATTGATTAAGCACCAGTTGAATCATGTCTAAGTGCTTGTCTTCCCACTAAATCCGGGATAATCTGGACACGTCTTAGTCCCATTACTAGCACTGACAGTACTAGCTATCAGAACGATACCCCCATTCGTTAACTCAGTGGGGTATCCCAAGCTTGTCTTGCTGCAAATGTTTGCTCAAATGCATTTGTAAGAGGCGACAATGCCCTCTGTTCGAGGAGAGGGTTTTTGCATTTATGTTTTCCAATGAACGATACAACTCTTAAGGTATTTCTGTTGAGCTAGGATTGTTTATATCATATAAAATGCTTATGATTTTGTTGCACATCTTTGTTTATTGTTTTCTTAGAGTTTAATACTTATTAGTCCCTGAGGGACTAGACTATTGTAAACGGTTGGGCATTCTTCTATTAGTTCTACAAGAAAACCAACACAACACACCAAGAAAACCAACACAACACACCAAGAGGCATTTTAACCAAAGTTTTGAGTGTTTTATACAATTTCCCATAACATATTTGATTTTTTATCCAAAGTTTTGAGTGTTTTATACAATTTCCCATAACATATTTGATTTTTTATCCAAACTTTCCACTTTAAGGTCTTATTTGGCCTCTTCCCAAGGCACAAGGATGATTTTTTATCCAAACTTTCCACTTTAAGGTCTTATTTGGCCTCTTCCCAAGGCACAAGGATGATTTTTTATCCAAACTTTCCACTTTAAGGTCTTATTTGGCCTCTTCCCAAAGCACAAGGAGAAGATATGCAGAGTATTTGGTTTGGAACTTGGTAAATGATGACTAAGTTAAGGGCATGCATGATTTGGTGAACTAATGCTATCTCGAGTGAGAGCATTAGTTCATTAACATTTAATGTTTCCGTTGCCTTTGTTCTTGACACTCCCTTGGTTCTTGCGTAGAATTACCTGTCACACTATGCAATACCTGTCACACCACCATACCATGCAATACCATCAATGGAGACGCTAGTCTTCATGAATAATGGGCTGATAAGGCCAATAAGTAAGGATGAATCCCTTGAAAAAAAAACCTGGTTACCTGGAGCTGCAACAGCTCGACTCATTTGCAGAATGGTTGGAGGGTAACCAACATGTAGCCATCTAAACCCAATCAGAAGAAGGTGGTACCTGCACCCGAAGTCTTTGGTAGAATCCAGATAAGGCACTGATGACATTACCACCAGGTGCAATCTCCAGAACATGAGGCATCATTGAATCGTCGTTGTCGCTGTCTGTGTAGAGTGTTCGGGCTACTTTAGCCTTGTTTTTAGCACCAAGAGGGCGGGCCCCTTCGGCGAGATTGCTGCGCATTCTCACTGTTGTCTTCCCCGGCATTGACAGATAGCTAAGTATTCTCAATGTTGTTAACGATCGCTTCAACACTTTTGTTGCCGCTAGCATCTTCAAATTGAACGTTTTCCAGAGCAGCAACGTAAGTAGAATATGACTCAGTTGTTCCTGCAGTGAAAGAAAAATTCGACTCCATTGTTGATGAAAGGTGAGTCTGCTTAAGAAAAAATCGAAAGTTAGAATGGACATCCATTGGGCCTTACTGAGAAATATTTAGAGCCGCACTTTTAAAAAAATATTGAAACACTACCTAATATATCGCATGGCTTTCAAAGAGGCAACCATGATTGACCGTGCAACTGTGGTGTCTCTTCTTGGGCCGTGTTGGCATGAGAGCTAGTGGATCTCAATCAAGCTCTATGGCCTCCAACTTCATTTTTTTCTTTGGGAAGGAAAAGAAGCTTCCCTCTTCCATGGCCTCTGTCTCCTTCTCTCCATGAGTCAAGGTAAAAGGTGGCTTAAATATTTGTACACAGTGAAATAGGCTGAATTGCTTTCCTTAACTTTCCTGATTATTCACCATCTCTTAACGATTTCTTGCTTCCAGATTGATCTTCGCCCCTTAACGATTGTGTACAGAAGCAACCAAACATTGAAGTGACGGCTCCGCTCCTGCTGTCGTCTTTGCTGAAGAGCATTTCTCTGTGTCTCTGCTATCCCCGTACCTGCTGATCAAATTGGATTGACTGAAACAGGATAACACATGCAAAACATATGCCACGCCGTGTTGACGGTCCGTGATCATTGCAAGGGACATGATATTCTCTTCCGTCGAGCCAGACAAAAATCAATATCCCGGAAGGCGAACCAGATTTAAGCCAGTACAACAAGCAAGGGCGAAAGATGATTTAAAATCTGGGTTATAACCTTCATAGGCCTATTGGTCTTAAAGAAGGAGAGGCATCCTTCATTAATTCAGGAGAGTCCCGGAGCAAGACGTAGCGAGCAACAGCCTCTCCCAATAGATATGCAGTCTGAAAAGACAATCCAGCCTGCTCAGGCCCCCTAGCTTCAGGGACACCCTGCATGTGAGACATGGAGCGCTATGCATGTGAGACATGTCCAGTCTGTGTATGGAGCGCTACACGTGGAAGTTCATTATAATGAGCACATACCAATACAACTTTTTAAAACCAGCATTACATAAATTCTCACTTATAATAAGAAAAAAATAAGATTATTTTATTTTTTAAGTTTAAAAAATTATGAATTTATACTGTGTTCTACTTTCGAAATCTTTGTATGGCAACAAGTTTGGCCACGATTCTTTATTCGCAGTCGCTGAAGTTATCTTAACATTTGTCATGGGAATTCCTGCAGGCAACTGTTTTACTGCAAGAAAAATTCACAGCCACATTTGTTGATGACGTTCCGTAGATGTTTCTATACTTGACATCCTGTATTTGCACTGCAGATGGCTGCACACAACATAGATTCAATTTGCTCTCGACTTTGGAGAAAAGTTTTACAAGATAAACACAATAAATAATGGACCTTGGTTCGGATCTAAAACCTACTGTAAAACATATGATAATTGCGTAGAAATTTTGTTCATCGTAGGTCGCGGATCATGTACCGCAACTCGCACTCAACTGTTGAAATCGCAGAGGAAGAAATTTATACCGACATTCATTGCCATTTCTTTTTCTCTGGTGTCATGATTGTCTTTGAATTCTGAGTTATTTCGGAGCAGCTGTTCTGACCATATCCCAATTATTGTGAATACCATTACCATTTGGATATTCTGTGTACATATATTTTAAAGACTGTCAACTAGTACACAGAGTAAATGAATAGAAAAATGAGGAGCGGAGTAACGGAGTAAAATCGCAGGAACAAATGAAGCACTAAATGTGTGAGGCCTCACTATGTGAATCAACATGTCCTGGAATAAGGTACATTTATATCATTTCCCTGATTTTATTTAGTAAACATTATCATAATTTTTCTTACTAATAAAAAAAAGTCCTCGGATGTCCTTGCATCTAGCAAGATAGTTAAAACTTTATATTTTCAAAAAACTGTTTTTATTAAAATAAAACAATTTAGATACCTTTATTCAACTTTAACAAACAATGAAAAAATTGAATTCAATCTAACATTTTTTCATCCCATCAGGAGCAACAAGACAACAAAACAAACAAACAGCCATGCCTAGACGTGTGAACAAATACAGTTGTTAGCGCAACAATTAATAGAACAGTATTCCAAGTGGTGTGAACAAATACAAATGTAATCATTGAGATGAGAGACACACTATAAGCATGTGTAAGCATTGACTTCAAATGACCATTATTTAATCTCGAATTGTTTTCAAAATAGTCACTGAAGAAATCTCAGATTTTTTTTTACAAATCTTTTCAAACTGCATCAGTTAATCATAAAATATAACACTAGCAACAATCATTTTTATGTAAAAAGTGGTTGATATACATCAATCGGCCTCATTAATTAAAAAAAATAAAATAACATAAAAGTAGTTGTTGACATGCCTGAAATAACATAAAAGTAGTTTTTGACATGCCTGAAATAACATTAATACATTATTAAATACATTAAATAAATTAAATACATTAATGTATTAAATGCATTAATGCAATAATGTATTAAATACATTAATGTATTAAATGCATTAATGCATTATTAATACACTAAAGCATTATTAATACATTTAATAAAGTATTATTAATGTATTAATACATTAGTAAAGCATTATTAATACATTAATCTATTAAATACATTAAATACATTAATATATTAAATATTTTGTAAATAAAAACATAAATATTGATATTAAAACATTAATATTACATAATTATTTGAGACATGTCAACATAAAAGTGGTTGTTGACATGCCTAAAATAACATTAATACATTAAATAAATTAAATACATTAATGTATTAAATACATTAATATATTAAATGTATTTAATACATTAATACATTATTAATACATCAATGTATTATTAATACACTAAAGCATTATTAATACATTTAATAAAGTATTATTAATGTATTAATACATTAGTAAAACATTATTAATACATTAATCTATTAAATACATTAATATATTAAATATTTTCTAAATAAAAACATAAATATTGATATTAAAACATTAATATTACAGAATTAATACATTTAAAAAAAATATCTATACATTATTAAAATATTAATAAATGCATTACTTAATAAATTATAATAGTATATTAACTCATACTTTAATAATGTATTATTAATATTTTATCTTATTAATGTATTAATAGAGTATTAATAATGTATTAATCTTAAAGTAATACATTGTTTAAAAGAATAATTTATTATTATTATTAATACATTATTATACAATAACAAAGTAATATATTGATAAGATAATACATGAATAAAACATTAATACATTAAAAAGTACTAAAGTAATAAAAAATACATTAAATTATTAAATATATTAATTTATTAAATACATTAATATATTAAAGTATTATTAACAATTAATACATTAATACATTTAATAAAATATTATTAATGTATTAATACATTAATACATTAGTAAAGCATTATTAATACATTAATATATTAAATACATTAATGCATTAAATATTTTATAAATAAAAACATAAATATCAATATTAAAACATTAATACATTAAAAAAGTATCTATACATTATTAAAATATTAATATATTATTAATACATTATAATAATGTATTAACTTAGTATTAAAATGTATTAATAAAACACTAACAAATACATTACCTAATAAATTATAATAGTATATTAACTCATATTTTAATAATGTATTATTAATATTCTACCTTATTAATGTATTAATACAATATTAATAATATATTAATGTTAAAGTAATACATTATTATAAAATAATAATATATTATTATTATTAATACATTATTATACAATAATAAATTAATACATTCATAAAGTAATACATGAATAATACATTAAAAATGTATTAAAGTAATAAAAAATACATTAAATTATTATATTAAAACTATTATATTAAAGTACTAATACATTAATAAAATATTTATACAATAATAAAGTAATATCTTAATTAATAAGGTAATGATACATTAACAAAATAACGATATATAATACTTTAATAATATGTCACCCAAATTAATATATTATAATAATGTATTAACTCATTATTATAATGTTTTTTTTTAAGTAAAAAAGGTAGAACCTGCTATATTAAGTTATCAAAGAAACCTTGACAAAATGTACAGAGATATAGGTCTGAAAAAATCCACCCAAAAATGTTGTTGTTTTACCAGAAACCAGCATCGTTTGGAGAGTTGTTTTGCCATATGTCCTGCCCGGAGGAAACCAGGACAGATGGCTATAGTTCAAGTAAACATGTAACAGTAGCATGATTAAACAAAGAAACAAAATAGCATAGAAAATCCTAGATACCCGGTGACCCGTCACCCTTGCTTGTCTGCCACATGGACTCGACTAGGATGGTGAATGCCTACGCACAGAGAGGGCACTTCCTCTTTGTTGGAGCATTGGAGTACGCGTCAAGGAGCAGGTCCAAACGCTGGCCCATGAGAAGGACTTTGTGCTCCAGGTCTGCCATGTGGCCTCGGAGTTCGAACACCAGAGCCAGATGCTCTGCACAGAGGAAAGTACCATGCAAGCCGTTACCTGCGTCGTCGAGGACTACGTCCCCCACTTCCACGGTCGTTCCATCTCTGGCTTCGAGCTCCAGCAGTTCTGCACCGGCCGCTTCCTCCTTCCTCGTTGGACTGTTCTCGTCCACGTTCTCTTCGACGCAAGATTTGTCTCGAGTTTCTTCCTCTAACGTTGCCTGCACATCATGGATGGTGGGGCTGTAGTCACCCGTCCATGGTATTTCCTCGACAATGCACCTAGGGATATTATTTGCCAGCTTGATTTGAAGACCGCTTCCATCCTGGTAGTTCGCCGCCATGGCTTGAGGTTCCGGGGTGGTCGCCAATTCCGCCATGAACGATATTTCTTCCACGTAACAGGTAGGGAACACATCCGCTGCATCGTCCTCCGGCCTGTTTCCAGGCTCAATTGCCATGGTTTCACTGCTACGGATGGCCCCAGTCTCCACAATGATGGCACGCTGAGCCAATTGGTCAGCGCGAGCCTTCTTTCAAAGAATGGAGGTCGCCAACGCCAGAGCTCACCCCAACTTCTCTTTCCTTTGCCTCTGCGCTGTGTGGGTGTACCAGGGCGAGCCATGGCGAGACCTGCCCCGCTTCCTGGTCATGTTTGCCAAGGGATATATAACAATGCAGAGAGGGTGCATCGAGATGAGAGTAAGCCAGGACGAGACGAAACAAGAGCTGTACCAGAGCTCCCAAACGACGGGGAAACCCGAAGCGATAGCAAACCAACTCTGTCCAGGCGCTCGAAAATACAAATTGCCCAAGACCGAATTCACCTGGCTATCCATAGACCCTGTCATGTTGAGTGCGTTGTGAGCGAGACTTTTCACGTGAGGGAGGTGTCCCTCTTCTGTATACCGGCTGTAATGGCCATCTACCATCGTAAATGCTAGGTGGGTGGGTGGCGACCATCAACATTTATTTTGTGGCTCAGTGCTGAGCCAAGTGGCGAGGAGCTACCACATGTCACCCCATCCGGGGAACTCATTATTATAATGTTAAAATATTTTATAAATAACATATTTATAGATTATTAATTAATGTATTAATAAAACACTAATAAATACATTAAGTAATAAATGATAATAATATATTAAGTCATTATTATTGTGTTTAAATAGATTATAGTTAATATATTTATATATTCTTAATTAATAAATTAATGTATTAATAAAATATTTATACATTATGAAATAATACATTAATAAAATATTAAAAAAATAATAAAGCATTGTTAATTAATACATTAATAAAGCATTAAAACATGAAAACAATATTTAATTTATAATAGTACATTAATATATTAAAGTAATAAAGTACAAGTACATTAATAATACATTATTACATAAATAGAAAACATTGACCATCACCATCACCATCACCATGATAATGAGGATGGTTAACTCCAATTGATGATCACCATGACAATAACTATGCCTAATGTACAATATATATATATATATATATATATATATATATATATATAGTTTGTTGCATTGTGACAACCGTAAATGTTTATGACAATGGAAAATTATATTGAGAGTTGTTCATCACAAAGTGGCGTTGGACAATGCTCGTGACATTGGGAAATGGTCGTCACATTGCGACGTTGGGAAATGTTCGTCAGAATGCAACGTACGAAAATGTTCATCACATTGTGACGTTGGGAAACATTTGTCACAATGCGACATTGGGAAATGATCATCACACTGCGACGTTAGGAAATCTTCGTCAGAATGCAACGTAGGGAAATGTTCATCATACTGCAATGTTAGTCACAATGCAATGGAAATGTTCATCATAATGCAATGGAAATGTTAGTCACAATGAGATGTATGGAATCATGTTTTACTTTTTAGACAATGATTTATATTTTTCCCAAGGACATTGATAACAAAAGGGAAATGTTCATCACCTTGTGACGACGGGAAACGTTCATCACAATGTGACATTGGGAAATGGTCGTCACATTGCGACTTTGAGAAATGTTCATCAAAATGCGACATAGGGAAATGTTCATCATAATGCAATGGAAATGTTCACCATAATGCAATGGAAATATTAGTCACAATGAGATGTATGGAATCATGTTTTAATTTTTAGACAATGATTTATATTTTTCCTAAGGACATTGATAACAAAAGGGAAATGTTCATCACATTGTGACGATGGGAAACGCTCGTCACAATGCGACATTGGGAAATGGTCATCACATTGTGACGTTGGGAAATATTCGTCAAAATGCGATGTAGGGAAATGTTCATCATAATGCAATGTTAGTCACAATGCAATGGAAATGTTCATCATAATGCAATGGAAATGTTAGTCACAATGAGATGCATGGAATCATGTTTTACATTTTAGACAATGATTTATATTTTTCCTAAGGACATTGATAACAAAAGGGAAATGTTCGTCACATTGTGACGATGAGAAATGTTCATCACAATGCAATGTAGGGAAACGTTCATCATAATGCAATGTTAGTCACAATGCAATGGAAATGTTCATCATAATGCAATGGAAATGTTAATCACAATGAGATGTATGGAATCATGTTTTACTTTTAGACAATGATTTATAACAAAAGGGAAATGTTCGTGACATTAGGACGATGGGAAATGTTCGCCACAATGCAACATTGGAAAATGGTCCTCACATTGCGACGTTGGGAAATGTTCGTCAAGATGCGACGTAGGGAAATGTTCATCATAATGCAATGTTAGTCACAATGCAATGGAAATGTTCATCATAATGCAATGGAAATGTTAGTCACAATGAGATGTATGGAATCATGTTTTACTTTTTAGACAATGGTTTATATTTTTCCTAAGGACATTGATAACAAGAGGGAAATGTTCGTCACATTGTGACGATGGGAAATGTTTGTCACAATGCGATGTAGGAAAATGTTCATAATAATTCAATGTTAGTTACAATGCAATGGAAATGTTAATCACAATGAGATGTATGGAATTGTATTTTACTTTTTAGACAATGACTTATATTTTTCCTAAGGAAATTGATAACAAAAGGGAAATGTTCATCACATTGTGATGATGGGAAACATTCGTCATAATGCGACATTGGGAAATGATCGTCACATTGCGACGTTGGGAAATTTTCGTCACAATGCGACGTAGGGAAATATTCATCATAATGCAATGTTTGGAAACAATTGACACAGTGTAGAATCATCTTTTACTTTTGCGACATTGGGAAAATGGTCGTTATAATGTGGCGTCAATAATTGTTTGTCACATTGCGACATTCGAAAAAGTTCGTCACATGATGACATTGGGAAATGTTCGTCACAGTGCGACATTGAGAAATGTTAGTCCCAATGATATGTATGGAATCATCTTTTACTTTGTATAAAATGATTTATACTTTTCCATAAAATGTATGGTAAAAATACAAATTAGTAAAAAACAATTTCAAATACATAATTTCCATATTATAACATGTGACAAACTTAAAACTTTACATAATATTATTAAAACTCTAACCATTATTTAAATAAATATAAAACTTCAAACAACCTTTATACACTATTTCATTATCAATATAAATAATTTAATATATCATAAAAAAATTAAACTTGAAATAATTAAACTTTAAAAGATGATTCACATCTCCCCATTAATGCCTACATAATATTATTAACACCCCAACTGAGATATAACCTACAATACATGTTTTACAACCTTATATAAAATAGATGAATAATTAGTTTTAATTTATTATTAATAAATTTGAAAAAATAAATATATATAATATAATAGAAGTGGGGATCCCAAAGGGGTTGGATCCATTGGTGGAAAGCGAGGAGTTTTTCACCATTGGGCAAGGTTCAATTCTCGTGAGGGCTTTACCTGGAGCCATGGGGACACCTTGAGGTAGTGTCAAACGTGTGGTTGCACCCAGAGATACCATATTAAATGCTATCGTGACCTATGCACACATAAGTGGATCAAAGCCCACCCCCATGTCCTTCAACTTTTCTAGTCCCCGAGTTGTAGGACAGTCAGTGACAGAGCCTGTTGTTAAGCCACTCCGTGTTGTGCGTGTTGTTAAGCCACTCCGTGTTGTTAAAGTCACCGGTTCGAAACCTGCGGGGACAAAAAATCCAACCATGTTAAGGGTTGGTGTGGCTCAAGCCGGGTGCCGTGTTGTTAAAGTCACCGGTTCGAAAACTGCGGGGACAAAAAATCCAACCATGTTAAGGGTTGGTGTGGCTCAAGCCGGGTGCGATCTCCGGGTGATTGGTCCGCACAAATTAACAAACAAATATATATATATATATATATATATATATNTGGGGAAATAAAAATTATTTAGACATTAAAAAATTATATTGGAATTATAAATCTATCTTAATCTATTTATTTTTTAAATTATTTTGTCTACTTAATAAATTTAAAAATATATTAATACTATTTCACTATTAATATATTAATTAAACTCTTGGAATTATAAATCTATCTTAATCTATTTATTTTTTTAATTATTTTGGCTACCTAATAAATTTAAAAATATATTAATACATTATACTATTAATTGAACCAATTGAACTATTAATATTTTAATTGAACTATTAATACATTACACTATTAATATATATTAATCAATTGAACAATTTTAAATTTGAAAAAATAAATCTATATAATATAATAGAAGTGGGGAAAATAAATGTATAGACATTATAAACTTGGAATTATAAATCTATCTTAATCTATTTATTTTTAAATTATTTTGACTACTTAATAAAGTTAAAAATATATTAATACATTACACTATTAATTAACCAATTGAACTATTAATATATTAATTGAACTATTAATATATTACATTATTAATATATATTAATCAATTGAACCAATTTCAAGTTTGAATTTTTTTTTTTATATAATATAATAGAAGGGAGAAAATAAATGTATAGACATTATAAACTTGGAATTATAAATCTATCTTAATTTATTTATTTTTTAATTTTTTTTGGCTATTTAATAAATTTAAAAATATAGTAATATATTACACTATTAATTAATCAATTTCACTATTAATATATTAATAGAACCAATTGAACTATTAATATATTACATTATTAATATATATTAATTTGTTCAGAGAGTGCTTTCGGATCCATCGCATAGGTTTTATTTTCTTCGACGTTTCGGACCAAACTAGTGTGGTCCATCATCAGGAAAGCGCTTTTTGAAAAATGAAGGAAAAGAGAATATAACACATATATAAATACTCA
>ML778278.1:611433-648060 GCA_009831015.1 Picea engelmannii | reverse complement strand
ATCAAAATCTCATCCATTGATTAGAGAGGACGACTAAGAATATGCCAGCATCTTCAATTACGAACCGTAAGATTGAAATTTATGATTAAAAGGTGATTAATTCTGCCCATTGTCAATAGGTATACGCCTTTCGGCGTAATTAAAATTTATAATTAAAAGATTGATTATTTCATCAATTTTAATAGAAACGCCTATAGGGTAATTAATTTACTGTAGATTGTAGATAGAATCAAAACCTTTTGAAACCCCAAACCAAACTTTGCCTTCTCAGATACCCGTTTTAGAAACTTTGCCTTTTCAAATGCCCGTTTCAGAACGTATTTGCGTTTTTGCAGTGCAACTGACTATGTTACATTGCAACAACCTTCTCGGCAGGGACTTGTTGCTCTGCAACCTGCCTTGTTGTTTTTGTGTCCAGGACAACCCAACCTCGAATTTTAGTCTCCTTCGAGACCACAAGCGTAACCCTTGACGAAAGTCCAGATAAAGTTATGGAGCTTCGAACCAAGGAGGATGGCAAGGGTTTTAATCTCGTACAATGTTTTTCTTAGAGACAAAATTATTCTTAGAGAACTCATAATAATTTCAGTATTTCCTTCTTAGCCAAGAAGTAATAATCCAATTCTGGATCTTTCTGTACAGTGCGTCGACTCCTGCAAAGCTTTGTTATTTCTCGTCGAAGCTCGTTAAGTGTTTAATACTCATGTAAAGGACATAAATTATCTCTGAACATTAAAATGTGGATGGAGATTTCCTTTGCTCAGATCTCAGCTCTATACTGAGATCCAATTTATTTATTACAGTCCTTTTTGGTTAGTGTATACACATATATACATGACTTCCCTACAGGGATATGCCAACTTGTTCATGGAAAAGAGATTTAACCAATGACGTGCTCGAGCCATTTAAGTTATAGGTAAGCATTAATTATGATATACACATTTATTTGTTTACATGTTATACCTTATGTATTACATATGTTTCATTATATTAAATCGATGTTTGGATTTTGTACAGGTTTAATAGGAAACCCTATACGTCCGACACCAGCTAGCAGACTCTGCGTGACTGGTGTTATATTGGAAGAGTATCGTCCAAGATTCTGAGCATATACATTCAGACTCTGACGTGCTAAGGTCATGTAAAATTATTTTACCCTCCTTTGAATTCGTATACAAACTTCTTGAGTCTACTCCAGAGTACGAATTTCAGTGTTACTTCTGGTGTTAACTCGTCGTCGTGTTCATTTTAACATTGACAGTCCAGCACTCTGGTCATATTTCATTTTCTTAAACAATTTTATAATTAGTTATACCAGTGTTCCCTGGTTGCTTTTGATTCTGAGAATAAGTTGGAATTTTTATAAGTCAAGAACAAATTTTGATAAATACTTTATGATAATTTTATTCATACTGAGACTATATAGGTTTTACTTCCAAGGTTGCTTTAAATATAAAACTCTGGGATTATATTAATATCAGTACTGGTTATAAATTTCCTCTTTTACACAATGTATACTATTTAGATGTATCTCAATTATCTTGTGGAGATAATATTGGTAGTTTTCTTGGATTTGTGTTATGGGTTCTTTATATCTTTGAAAATAAAGAAATATAGAATCTATATCTAGTTACCTCTATTAACTGTAAATACTTTATATCTGGTTATAAATTTACTTTCTACATAAAAAGGATTAATCCAAATAGCACTTTCTCAATACAAGTCCAAGAAGAAAATCTGTAACTGTAAATACTTTATATCTGGGTATAAATTTACTTTCTACATAAAAAGGATTAATCCAAATAGCATTTTCTTTTTATTTCATCAATACAAGTCCAAGAAGAAAATCTGTATATACAGTTATCTATAACTCCTGAATATATTCCTAATATATTTCAAATAATTTGCATTCTTGTATTCTACTCTGCCATTCCTTTTCATAAGTTAATAAAAATATAAATATAAATTGTTAATGCATTTTATTTCTTTTTCTCTCTCATAGAAAGATAGATAGTTTCAGAATAAATAGTATTTATTATGCATCCAAACTCTTTTTCTTGTTGCAACTAGTTAGAAATATATTAAAACACATGATTTCCTTGTTGCCTTTCTAGTCTATTAACTAGTCTATTAACTCAAGAATATATAAATGCTTCTTCTAAAAAAATGCATCTAATCCAACAAATCAGAAATATAAAATACAAACATTTCATATTTAATCCCTATTATAAATAATGTTCATTCTAAAATACAAAGATAAATTTAAAGAAGTAAATATATATGCTCTTGCTTCAATAATTTTGCGGACAAGTTGACAAGTTCCTCTCAACCATAAGCTAGAACAACCAAGTAACTTGTTCTTGTCACCCCTGACCCTAAATAATTATGTGAGAGAGACTAAAAATTTCAACAACCTTTTTAAGATAAATCATAGTTTGATTCTTTCTTAGAATCGTCAAACTCAAATGAATAGTTTTCCTAGGTATTTTCTTCCAAGTTAGCATCATCCATAACCATAGAGAATATTCTTAGCCTAGCTTTGTGTTATGTTGTTCCCTAACATCCCACATTTTTGGGAGTAGGTTCACACTTGTCCTCATGGATAAAATTCAGATAGTTTTTATCCCTTTTCACTTTTCCATGGAATACTGATTTACTCTTTATAACTAGATTCTCTAATCAATTTGTTTCTAGTTAAATAAAAGAAAATAAAAAAATATTATTTAAAGAGATATTCATCATCATCAATATTTATGGTGATATAGTTTTAGCATAAGTATTTTTCTCAAAACTCCCTCATCATAAATAATAAAAATAAAAAATATTCAAATATTTATAAATTGAGGGACATTACATCCTCCCCCATTGATTTGAACACATCATCATTGGTGTTCCAATATGAGAATCTCAGCTCTAAAAAATAAATGGATAAGCCTTCCTAGTGGCTTCTTCCATTTCCCAAGTATCCTCTTCACGACTAAAGTTTGGCAACATAGTTTCGTTTTTGTCAAAAATGGGTAGTGGATCCACTTGGAACTCGCCTTCTAATTCCACCTCGATCACATTACAATATGAGTTACATCATGAACCTATTTCTTTAACAAGGAAAAATGAAAAACATTGTGTAATTTTAAATTCGCTGGTAGTGCAAGATGACAAGCCACTCTCCCCACTTTGGAAAACACTTCAAATGGCCCACAATAACGTGGTGAAAACAGGAAATCTTTCCCAATTTGAATAAATTGTTGTTGGGTTTAACTTTTAGATAAACATGATATCCTAATTTGTATTATGTATGTATCTTTTTTTAATTTGCAACACTATTTTGGTTGTCTTGTGCACTTTTCAAATTATTTTTTTCTTTCTAAACATTTGTTTTCATTTCTTTTAACATTTAGGGACCTAAAATAATTATGTTAACCATATTTTCCTAACTAAGAGGTGTTCTACACTTCCTGCCATATATTACCTCAAAGGGAATTCTTTTTATTGATGTTGACTAACTGTTATTATAAGAAAATTCAACCAATGAAGATAATCTTCCCACTTTGTGGTGAAGTCCATTACATACATCTGCAACATATCCTCTACAATTTAGTTAGTCCTTTCATCCTCAGTTTGAGAATGATAAGTGGCTCAATGGATTGTTCAACCCATTGAACAAGGTCTTCTAGAAATTTGAAGTAAACTTTGTGTCCCTCTCTTAAATGATAGTTTTGAGTAAACCATTCATTTTAAAAATCTCCTTCATGAAAATCTCAGCAATGTTTACGGCCTTGCGAATTGATTTTACATTAATAAAGTGTGCAGACTTTGAAATTTGTCTACTACCTCCATTATAGAGTCATTTTACTTCTTAGTTGTAGGTAGTCATGTAATAAAGTGCATACTGATCACCTCCCATTTCCATTCAAGAATGGGTATGGGCTGCAATAATTTGGGTCGGTGACAGTGCTCAGCCTTAAATTTTTAGCACTCAAGATACGTAGCAAGATATTCAACTACTTCTATTTTCATTCTTGGCAAAAAATACTCTTTCTTCAAAGATGTTATAGTCTTCTGGTAACGAGGGTGACCTCAATAAGGTTTCTTATGTATTTCATCTAGTATCAAATACTTTAATTCTGTGTTGTTTGGAACATAAATTATGCTTTTGTACAACACTAAACCTTCTTGAATGCAACTGAATTTTTATTCTCCCTCAACTGACTTATTACTCTCACATTTTTCCTAGATTTTCCTATAATTCTCATCATTTTATGTTGCTAATGTAATTTCTATTTTAGATCAGATTGTATATTACTGCTAGAAATTGCATTTATTCTCCTACTAGGTGCATCTTCTATCTTGTTTCCATTCCCTTTGGTATGTTCTATTTCAAAATTGTATTTTCTTAGGAAATCCAAGCATCTAGGTTGTTTTTCATTCTTGTTCTTTTGGTTGAACAAGTGCTTAATACTAATATTATATGTTTTCAACAAAAACTTCCTTCTTAATAAGTAGTTTCACCACATTTTTAAGGAATGCACAATAGGAGTAAATTTTAGATCATGAGGTGCATAAATTTCTTCATGAGGTTTTAGTTTTGTATGATTCATAGGAAATTACATAATCATCCTACATTAACACTCCCCCTAGCCCTTGCTTTGAGGAATCAATATAGACCACAATGTCCTTATGTGGATCTTTTATCCTCAAAATAGGTGTTGTCATTAACAATTGTTTTAGCTTTTCAAATATTTCTTGACATTTCTCAATTCATTTAAATATGATTTTATTTTTCTGCAAAGAGGTTATTGGATAAGAAAATTTTTAAATCCCCTATATGAATATATGATAATACCCTATAATTCCCATGAAATATTGGACATATGATACATCATTTGGCATTGGCCAATCTAGGATTGCTTTGACATTTTCTAGGTGGAATGGAATCTCTTCCCCTAAAATTAAATGCCCCAAAAACTATACTTTGTCATGATAAAATTCACATTTACAAAACTTTATATACATTTGATGTTCTCTAAGTGTTTTTAGAAACAATATTAAGTGTTCTTCATGCTCCACTCTGGAATTTGAATAAATCAATTTGTCTTCAATAAACATGATCACAAACTTGTCTAAATATTTTCTCAACACACTATTCACTAAATACATAAATGTAGCAAGTGAATTTGTTAAACCAAAAGGTACCACTACAAACTCATAATGTCCATATCTCGCTTGAAAAGAAGTTTTATGAATGTCTTCCTCTTTAATCCTAACTTGATGATATCCTAACCATAATTCTATCTTTGAAAATATCTTATCTCACCTGACTTTATCAAACAAGTCATCAATGCGAGGTAAAGGATACTGCTTATTAATTGCCATATTATTAAGTTGTATGTAATATGTTATCGCACAATCTATGCTTTCCTAAAGACCAAAGAAAGTATATGCAATATTGGTGGGGTGACCTATCACTGTCACCTTAATAGGAAACCCATTTATCTTTAGTAGTATATCAATGTACCCAAGGGGAAACATCTCGAGTGACCTAAGGGTTTGAGAAGGATAAGGTAAAAGAGTTCCCCCCCTCTCACAATTCACTCAATTTAAAAGGTTCTTTTTGTCTTATAAAGATGAAGAAAAATATAAATGAGGTGTACATGCCCAGAACAAGAAACCAAAATAGAAAAATGGCACTTTCGAGGTACCAAAATGATGTTAGTACCTCATAAGACAATGAACTCTTGAGAAATAGACTAGCTGATATAAAATTGCAGCAGTATATAACAATTTACAACAACAATGATACATTTGTAACAACCACAATAATTGTGCTTCAAAGTGCTTGAGAAAAGACTATAAAGGGTATCTTTAACTAGGAAAATTGATATTAGATAGCCACAAGAAGATTTAGCAATGTTTAGCTAGGATAACATGTTACTTTAAAGGTCAATTTGTTGTTGTTAGATGGTTTTAGAAATATTTTCAACATCAGCAAGTTAGTTAGTTAAATGGGCTAATCTAAGGTTAGTAGGAGTTAATGGATGCTCCAAAGAAGATAGTTTGAAAGTTGTTTGATCAATGAATCAACTCTAGTGAGTAGACTAGTGCCTTCTAGGGTAATGGAGTCAATGATAGCAACAAGAAATCATAGAGATAAATAGAAATTATAATATTTATTCAAAAGGATATGGAGAATATGAGAGAGGTGTTGGTAAACCAAGGCCTCAAACATCCAAGTCCTAGAGATAATTGCTAGAAAGTAAGGAAACTTAGACCCTAACGATTTCTCTTTTCCTTATACAAATTGAAAGAAGATATGCAATAGGAAATGTAGGTAGGGTTACTAGAGTGCTACAATGGTAGGGATCTAGTATCTACTTATAGATAAGGTGTTCTTTGAGAAATTTAAACAAGTGGAAAATTATAGGGAAAAGGATAATAACTTTTGTTTTTCTCCTAGGGTTTCAAGAAAGAAATTTCATAATATTTAATATGAAACAAGTAAATTCACCATAAGCATTCATTCACAATAAAGAAATGTACATTTTCTACTTACTTCACTAAGAATAATTAAGCTTAAACCCTAGTTGAATATCTCCCACCATGAAAATAGCCAAGAAAACCCAAAATTGGCCTCCTCGAAGAAGTGTGCCTAAAATTTCATCCAATAACCCTTGAAAAGGGTGCAAATTTTAGACCACACACTTGTGTGAGTGAATCATGAATAAATGAGAGAACATTCTCTATATTTATACAATATCAATGACCTTTAATAAAAATTAGGTCATAAAAAGGATGACTTGGACAAATTACATGAAAATCCATTTTTTACCTAATTAACAGTAATTAAACCATAAAATCAAATCTAAGGGTGACGTCATGTCCTTCCAGGGTGATGTTAGACCCCTAGGGTGGAACGCTAGGCCTCAAATGAAAAAAATTTGGCCTCCAAAGGCCCCAAATGCTGCCATACGTGTCAACTAGCACACAACTTCCCATCATAAGTGAAAACCATAACTTTGGGTGATGTCAAGGTTAAGATGGTGATGTCATGTGCTCTTTAAGGGTCAATGTCTAGGTGGAAAGGAAAACCCCCCCTCAGTCTAGGTCTTTTGTATTGTCCCTGGTGCAACGTCCTTCTTTCTTCCTGGTGTAAGCCTCTTGTTTTTCATTCCCCCTGGTGGGGTCACAACATCCCAGCCCCATGGAGGTCCGACCTAATCATTTCCCCATATGTACCTCTCCACCGGGAAAAGTCCTGCAACAAAATTTAAGTACGCCCTTGAGGGGATCATAAGTCACAAGTATCATATCAATGTCAATCATATCTAATTATCAAATTACCCAAACATGTGCATCAAACCCCCCTTTACCTAGAAAAATCCTCAAAGACGTTATGCAGTTTAACAAGTTAGGTTTGTAGAGGGTCTCAAATGTCGTATTGGGATAATCCTCCTTCAGTTTGGGGTGTTTATGAGGTGAGAACCAATCTAGGTCATGTAAGTGTGTGTGGTGTTGTGTAGGGGAACATTTGGGAAGAGGGTGCAATTATAACAAGGAAACATAGGTCTTGATTGTGGGTGCCTCCGTAGAGGGAGAGTTGCACCTCATCATGCATGTCATTGTTTCCTAGCCCATTCAATGTCTTTTATTCTTAGTCTTATTGATTTCGATAGTTTTTCTTTTCAAGGGAAAAGATGGGGGACACTATCCGAGTTTGGTGACCAGAGGTGACAATGTTACCCATAAACATTTAAAAAAAATGAGAAGGTTGGCTCGTAATGAGAACCCCTTTCTCTTGGATATTCCACCAAGAGCCACTACCCTGGTTTGGTAACCAGATAGATGGTAGTGTCATACCGCTACATGCCCATGGACCTAATAGGTCGACTCATGATGATACCTCCGATCCACCAACTAGTACGTTGCATTTTGATTTATCTTATAGGTCCCCTTTTCTTATTGAGAATCCTTTTATTTATCTCTTGGAAATCCCTGAGCAAAGCATCTCAAAGGTTTCATATTGGATTTTAACTATTGCCAACTACATTTACCCTATGGGCCTTTAACCACTTCTTCCCACAAGGCAATGTACAACCCTTCCTAGCGTGGCTAACCCTGTGGCCGAACCAAGGTGGGGGGAGATGAGAGGAATACTAATGGAAAGTGGTAAGTATGGAGGGAATGGAAGATGACCTTTCACATACCCACCCAGTGGAGACTCATCCTAAAGGGGAATCAACTTACTAGGGCATTATATCACCCTCCCAGGTATGAACAAGTTAAAAAGCATAATTTACAAGCAATTTTTTATGAAATGAAGGAGAATTCAGTGAAACATATTGAAGTTGTTCAACAATCAAAGTGACACATACCATCATACCTAGAATTATTACCTCATAGATCAAGACTTACCGTTACTTCACGACCAGACTGGTGGGATGGATGTTGTTGATGTTGATAGATGGGTTGCACTGAAGAAAAGATGGTTCCTCCAGGTCCATGCTCAATTCCTCTATATCTCGACACTCCATGTCTAGGACCTGTGGCCCTCGAGACATGATCTCTGTAGTTATCCCTCGGATGGGGATAACATAATCAATGCAATGTTTGAACGTTCCATCTTTCTTTTTCACAAACAAATCTAGTGCTCCCCATGGAGACACACTAGGCTAGATATATTGTTTATACATCATCTCCTGGAGCTACATATCGAGTTCAATCAACTCTAGAGTGACCATCTGGTAAGAGGCCTTAGACACCGGTGCATATCTGAGTACTAATTCTATGGTAAAATGTATGTCTTGTCTAGGAGGTAATCCTAGAATTTCTTCTAGGATCCTGAAATTCCCTCAGTACAGGATCCTTAGTTAATTAATTTTCAACTATCTTGGCCTTTCTTTCACATATGTAACCAACATATATTTCACATCCTTTCCTTGCATTTATTTTTACATTAGAGATGACACACCTCATAGTATTCTTTTAATTGTCCTACATTTTCGAGATTCATCTAAACAGCTAAAAGATTTGTCATGACATTTTACAAGAACTAAATGTTTTTCCAGCCAATATATGCCTATGAGTAAATCATAAGACCCTAAGGGTAAAATGTATAAATCTACCTTAGTATCCATTCCATTCATAATTATTGTACAATCTCTTACCAACTCAACAATCTTTCGTTTCATTCCTGTAGCTCACTAAGTTACCCAAGACATAGTATGTTTGTTTTTCTCCAATTTATAACCTTATACTATTGTAGGTGAAATATAACTTAAACTTGCACAAGGGTCTATTAAAATGGTTCAATATTTATGGTTAATCATACCTTCTATTTCTACCATGGAGGATTGATGGTCATCCTATTGATTTTCGAGTGTAGCATTGATCTTATGTGTACATCTAGCAATGTCGTTTATTGTTGTTGCCTCATGGATGTTGTGTACTATTTGATTTCTATTTTTATTTAGAGAATAGTCTATGTATAAGTGAGGTTCTTTGCACCCCAATAATGAATAGGTGGCATAACTATCTTATTTACCAAATTTTGAGGTTTACTACTATTATGAAGCAATACACTATTTCTTCAAGTAGGTTAAAACTTGTCCATGTTCCTATTATGCCATGTTTTTGTGTTTTCTTTGAATTGATTGAAAAATAACTTAGCATGAGTTATTACTTCATCCATTGTCTTAGGATTAAGGAAAATGATTTTATCTATGTAAGCTTGAGACAGATAGCTCATGAATCGCATAAATTTTTCTTTTCTTATCTAAGGTACAATACATATCTCATCAAATTCACAAATTTAGTGACAAAGTACTCTACAAACATCTGTCCTAATTTAATATAGTGGAAATCCTTTGATTTTTCACCATAGTACCTCTTTGTTAAATACTTTTGTTTAAAATACATTTTGAATATTTTGCAATTCAGTTCACTACTCCTAATTTTGTTCATTGTTTTAGTCTCATGCCACCAAATAACAACTTTACCATTTAGTTGGTACACATCCAACCTATCCATCAAATTCCCTGGGTAATTTTAGATTTTAAAATACATACCCATGTCGAATCCAATCTTCTACTCCCTCCTCATACTCAACATAAAAAATGGGTGGCTTAATATTTTTATACTGATAATTGAGAGTGTCCCACATTTTTCTGTAGATTTTCCGAATGATAAAAGGTTGGCCATTTATCATTTGTACATTGGTTTTAGCCTTGGTTACCCATTGAAGATGGTTTAAGATGAAATGACACAAAATTTCCCCATCATTTGGCCCATTCTGAAAAAGACTTTGGACATATTGCATAGGAGATAAAAGGTTGCATATAGAAGATAGAATTGTTGGGTTTACTACACTTTTATTGAGACCAAAATATTTCCACCAATATGCAAGCCAACTTGGAGGTCTTCCTGCTGTGGCAGTGTTAACATTTCCAAATTTGACAAGTGTCAAGAAGTCTTCTTGCTGTATGAAATCCCACCACAACGTTTTGTAATGAGAATAATCATAGTCACTGCTAGGGAAGTATAGGGCTTGATTTCTTTCTAGCCAATGGTATAGTAATCTAGGTCTTTGGAGGAAAAAGTATTGTTGGTTAAAACCTTGTTTATTCCTGATATCCCAAATGATATCTATGTCATGAAAAATACTGGAGAGAGCATCTTGTGCTTCAATAGCCTTTTGTGAGCCTCTTGAAATGACAGGAATCATGACATTAGAAATTTTCATGTTGCATATTTCTGGGACTAGTCCTGGACAATGGAATTGGTTTATGGGAGATAGCAATTTTGTACTTCTTAATTCCCAATGAGGTTTCCAATTTGATGAGTATTGTTCCCAACTCAATGTATCTGGAATAGTTGTTAAGACTTCGGATCCATTTCTCAATTGGACAGAGATAATCATAGAGACCCGTTGGAGGTGTTCTCTGCTTAAAAAGTCTGGGATACAATTTGTGGTGCCTTTAATATGTTCTATGGAAAAATCAAAATTGCTAAACAGGTCTTTCCACCTAGAAAATTTGGCATCACTCGGAGTTCTTATTTCTTTGTTAAGAAATTTATTCATAGTTGCAGCATCAGTTCTTAGCATAAATTTATTATATATAAGAAATATTTCAAATTTATGAATAGCATTTAGAGCTGCTTTTATTTCTTTTTCTAGGGTAGAATAATTCTTTTCACTAGCTTGCCAGAGTCCGGAAGAAAACTAAACTATTTCCTCTCTTTTCTTACCTCCTTGTTCTCTGACTTGTTTAAGGATGCCCAACCAAGATTGTTGGCATCTGTTTCAACAATTTTAGGAAGATCATCATCAGAGATATAAAGCAATGGGAGTGTCTTTGGTTTGGACTTAATATTTCTGACAACTTGTGAATGTGCTTATGTCCATGGCGTTAGATATTTCTTTAACCTGTCATTCAATAATTTACGATCCTGAGAACATCCTTTATAAAAATGAATAATATAATTTAAGCTTCCAAGAAATCTTTGGAGCTGGACTTTGTCAGTAATTTTATCTGGAAACTTATCAGCAAATTCAACGGCATGGGTTTGCAGGGTTAATTCACCATTCTTAATGATATGGCCAAAATACTTGACTTCAGTTCTGAAAAGTTCAAGTTTTTTCTATGAGAAAACCAGTCCTACTTCTTTGACAACTTGTATGAATTTCTTAAGATGTTTGAAATGTTGTTCAATAGAGGAAGAAAATACAAGTATGTCGTCAATATAAACAATAATCCAATCGAAATAAGGTTTCAAAGTGTCATCCATGACTCTTTGGAATAAGGTTAAGCTGATCAATAATCCTTAACTCAGATTGTTTGTTTTACAATTCTTCTATCTTGAGTGTCTTACTCTGGACTATGTAAACCAGAGAAGAAATCCTAGGAGAAGATACAAAAGGAAGTTTAATAGAGATTTTTTATCCTTTTTTTGGTGAAGGAATGCTGATAAAATAACCAGAGGTTCCATTTGACAATTTTGTAGAACCATGAGGCTCAATGGCAGCAAAAAAAGGAGTTCTGAGAATACAAGCTACTGGAATGTTTGTAAGCAGAAATTTCAAAGATAAGAAATGATGTTTGAAACATAGAATTGCCTCAGGGACTTCATAGGAGATTTGTGTTGGCACATTTCCTAATCCAATAGCACTCATTTGTGTTTTATGCCAAAATTGGATAGGAATGATATCTTTATTCAAAAGATTGAGGTCATATCCCGTGTCTAACAAAGTCTTGAGTTTGAATAATTTCCCTTTGATCTTGGCATCTAAGAGGACATGGAACTTTTGGTGATGAATGGGGAGAATTATCTCGGCCTTGTTTTCATGTCCTGTACCTTGACTTTCTTGCTATGTTTGTGCCTTGATTTCTTTCTTAAGATTTCCAATTTCTCTTATTAAATCGGAGATGGAAATAGTTTGTACAGGGAAAGAAATCAAAGTGGATGGGAGAGGGCGCAAAGAAGGCTTACAAGAAGACTTTAGGGTCGTTGACCTTTTGTGAAAGGTAGCAAGAATTTGTTGTTGGGTTTTCCATTCATAAAATGAAATATAAACATTGGTTTTGGTCATATATTCTTGCCAATTTGTTGATAAGGCCAATTTTTCTTTGTCTGATATAGATTTGGAGAATCTTTTTGCATCAGGATGGGAAAACAGATCCCAATTCAACATGCCTTTCATCCATTCTTCTTTTACCAAATGTTGCTGGCACCCATTCATTAATGAAAGGAACTTTCTTATTTGTGGTACCGTTGGTCTGTTGATGTCATTTGGGATATTTTTCATAGCATATCTTTGAGATATATTAATAGGATAAGATTATGTTATAATAAGAATGTGAGGTTCATGTGGAAAAGGAAAATCAGAACATTGTGGATGGGGACAAGGTTCTTTTGTTGTAGAGCTTGTAGGAGGAATATTTGTCCTAGGATTATGATGTCTATGTTCAAGATGGATTTGTTCATTCTCTGTGTGAGTGGGTAGTGTTGAGAGTGTTACTAATTTAGCACAATCTAAACACTAAACAGAGTAAGGTACTTGTCCTAATGAGGATGCAAGGGGTTGGAGCGAAGCGTGCAAACATAAGGATGGAGTTGATATAGAAGAAAAAGAAGGGAAATCATATTTGAGGTATGAATGTTGAGGAGTAGGGAAAGAGATGATTGTAGAGGAAGAGGATTCTTGGATGTTTGTAGAGGTTATAGATCATGGTACTGGAACTCGAGGAGTATCAATGATCCAATTTGTGAGAAAGGAGATATTTTCCCATTTAATACTCTGGTGTTCCATTTTTTGATTTAGAGGGTCAATAATAACCAAAGTACTAGATTTAGATGTCTAACTGAGAGCATTCATTACTGCAGGATATAGAGTATTTGTATGCCTAAAACATCCTCTGGTTTGGATGGAAATGTTTGTCCTGGTTTGACACATATCAAATCCAGTGGTACGAATATGGAGTTTAAGAATATATGCAAGGTTTTCATCAAAGGTAGATACAGAGAAGTTTGGAAAATAATCAAAATATACAGGGCCATTGGATAAAGGAGAGACAATGCCTCCTATTAAGGAATCAGTGAAATTATTATGTGTCATATCTCGGACAGTACACAGAACATACGCATCTATTCCTTTCTGTACTAAAGGATTGATTCCAATATGTATGCAGCCAAAATGTAGATAGCTTGTTTTGTGTTTCTTTCCTTCAGCTTGGATTTCTTTAACATTGATCAAAGAAATGGTTTGGCTAACATCACTATTTTTCTGCATGAGGCTAACTGATTCTTTAACAATGACTCTGGCACAGCACGAAGGTGAAACATACTTAATTCATTATAGAATTGGTTTGGGGAAATGGCGGGTAGTTTCCACGCAGCCTATGGTTGAGACTCAATGGCTTCAATACTTGCATGATTTTGACTGTGAACATTGTTTTCTGCAAACATAGAGCTTGGACTTCTTGTATAAGTTCTTCCTGAAGTGCTTTCTTCTTCAGCATTTTGAATATCTCGAAAAGACACTGATCTATCCATGATGAAAGTAATAACTATTACTACACAGAAAAGCAGGGCATTTAATTCTAGTTCTTTGCACCGGAGTGAAAGAATGTCAAATAAGCTCATGGCCGACTGCTCAAGAAATAACTAGTTAAAACTTGGAAAGTCACAGAAGTGGAAACCTTGTCTTTCAAAGGCCCAAGACTTCTGATACGGCTTTCAGAAAGTTGCAAGAGTGGAAACCTTTTCTTTCAAAGGCCCGAGACTCTTGATACGACTTTCAAGATTAATTCTTATAGAAAATAAAACAAATAACAGAGTGAGAAGTTTGTTATCATACCCAGGTTAAAAATGTAGTTGGCTCTGATACCATTTGTAACTCATAGGCTTCCTCCGGCAGAGAATGAAGCTTGAATAAAAAAATTCTCAGACTTCTGCCTTTGTCGACTGCTTCTTTTCCAATCTCAGCATGAACCCATAAAACCTCCAATGTGAACCCAAGAAAGATCCCAGCATGAACATTCAAACAGTCTAATGCCTAATTGCCATTAGTGGTTACCTGCCTAGCGGGACTTACCACGAACGCTATTCAGGACCTAAGTGAACTTCTGGTAATCTCCTCAGTGAACTTTTTTAAAGCTATCCAATGAACTCCAGTTAATTTCAATAGTAGGCAAACAGATAGAGCATAAAACAAAGACAAGATAATAGACAATTTTCAGAGATAAAATGTGAAAGATGATTTATATTAAAAGAGCCAGAGTGGCTGGATATACACACTTTGAGCACAGATTTCTCTTTTCTCACAATAGACACACAGACAGACTGAAACTAAATGCTTCTGCCACTTTAGGTTTGTGCTGGCCGAGCCAGAATCATGCAGGCTTATCAAAGCAACCTATATGAAAGATGCAAAGCTCGAAGAGAGGGATCTTAGAAGACTCGAACTTACAGACTCAAATTGACTCCCCTTTCAAATGAACCTCGCATCTCCTTATATACAAAATTTTTGGAGAAGAGAATCATTTCTTAGACAAGATATTTTACTATTCTCTTGGAATCAGATCTACTTTTAAGATTTGGGGGAGTGATCATGCAAGAACCTTCTGACCAAATTTCAAATCTACTTTCCATGTATCTAAGGAATCTTAGAAACGCGGGTCAAACCACGCCAAAAGCTAAAGAAGTGCTCTAGGTTTCTAAGATTCTTTTATTTGAAACATTACAAAGTGGAGTTTTATGACGAAAATCCACGAAAACCGACTGACACCACTGTCATCCAATAAGACATGAAAGGACTGGCACCACTGTCAGCCAGTAAGACATGAAAGTGAATGGGTTCCACCATTTAATTCCACTGGTTGATCATGAAAGTGATTGAAATGATATGGGTCCCAGTGTTGAGTATAGACCTCCCTGTACATCATTGGATCTTCATTGTTGTCTTCTTCTTGTTGGAGAACATACTTTTTTCGGATAACCCAAGGATGCTTCTCATTTATGAAGTTTGTCATATACCCAATGCTTGAGATCTGATTAAGCCGATGAACATTATCAGAAAGATTTAAATGATGAAACATTTTTTCAACATTCAATACATCTAGATGTATTGCACTTGGGTTTAACCTAAATTTTTTCCACCAAGTCTCAATCCAAGCTGGTTCAGGGTTCGTATTTGATCTGAAGTGACTAGAAAACTTTATCATGCAATAATAATATTTATTACTTGTCAGTCCATAAGCATATATGATCCCACATGGCTTGATACTGATGGTAATTTATTTGATGAAAAAGATGAGAAGGATCTTGTTGGGGCCAAGACTGCAATGCTCTCATTCGATTTATCATAAAATAAGAATGATCTAAAGTCTCTCGCCATTGTTGAGATTTTTGATAGAACCACCTTCTGAATGTAGATCTTAGTCTGGTGATATCTCCCATTTCTATTAGTTTTTCTCAAGCAACAAGAGTAGACGCTTGATGCATTCTGCTTATAAGATGTTGAGGAGGTATTACATGAATGCTCGTGTTAGAAGATAATCTAGGCAAACTGAATTCAATTCCTTCAGACCATCTTATCTCCCAATGAGGAGCCCAGTTTTGAGAATAAGTTTCCCATTCAAGATTTTCATCAACCTGTTCTATCACTGGCCTATTGTTTAGATAACCCCATGTATTGATAATGACCAGACTCTTAGGTTGGCTTGAACAAAACACAATATTTGACTATGGCTTTGAAATGAAAGCAAGTATCTTTTTAATAGGTGGATAACCTTTTGTTATACTTGGAATCGTGATGGAATAGGCTGGGTGGCCTTAAGCTGTCCTAGCAGATCCATGAGGTTCAAGAGCAGCAAGAAAAGGAGTTCCCAAAATACAGTCTACTGGCAGATCTGCCAAGAGAAACTTCATTCCTAAAGCATATTGTTCAAACCATAAAACACCTTTGGGAACTTCAAAATCAAAATCTGTAGAAACATTCCCTAGTCCAATGGAAGAATAATTGCTAGAGAGCCAATATTTACAAGGGATCAATTTTTTGTTGAGGAGGTTCATATCTGATACAGTATCAAGCAAAGAATTTAAATAAAACATTTATGTGTTTATCTCTATATTTATCTTGACATGATACTTTTGAAATTGGACAGGCAAGATTTTCATAGCATTTAATCCTTGCAAATGGGTTGAGTCATGGGGATGTCTCTCTGGTTCAATTTGTACATCTTCTAGTGGTGGAGGAAGAGATGCCACTTGGTCTTTTAAGGATTTTATTTCTTTCCTTGCCCATGAATCAACTTTATATGAATCTTCAGAAACCTCTTCATATTGCTTCATCTTTAGCTTGAGTTCAACAACTTCCTTCTTTAGATAAAATACTTATTTTGCCAAGTCTGTGAGTGAAGGATGTTGCAACTTGGTTTCCTTATTGTGCATAATGAAAGACTTGGTATTTCTTTCAAATGAATCCTCTAGAAATAACGACTTAATCCCTTCTTTGTGGGAATATTCTGGATTGCTTTGCTTCTGTCCTGTTGTCATAGTTTTCAAAAAGGATTCAAGTAAAGATTTTTTCATATCCCCTTCTGGCAGGGCTTTATTTGAGCTAGCATTTGGGCATCTTGATCTCCAGTGGTATGGTACATGCATATATTTATTTTTTCTCTGTCCCTTCAGGGGATGGATACAAAATCTAATTCAAAAAAAACTTCGCAAGAACAAAAATTTAGATTATTACACTTACACTGATAATTTAGAAGAATTTCTTCATAAGCTGAGCTAAATTCAAATTCTGAAGTCTTTGTGGATTCATAACAACATCCTTCATGAAGTAGATGGACTTTTTCTCTTTTGACAAAAGGATGATGTGGCCATTGATTTGTTAAGTGGTCATTTTCTCCACATCTGTTGCAGTGAACCTTGTGTGTTAGTTGTTATGTTGTTTTTGTACTAGCTTTTTGATGTGCTTATTTGGCCCTTTGTTCCGAGATTTTCCCTTTAGATATTCTTGAGTTTTTTACCTATGGACAAGAACTTGCTATTTATCCAGTTTTACCACAAAGCCAGCATTGCACTTGTTTCCTTGCTTAGCTGGAATGTGTTTTTAGCTTAATGTCTCCAGGCTCATAATAGTGATTTTTTGGTCTATATCTGACTCGGTTTGAAGGTTTATGCTCTTTGAATGCCCTAAATTTGTTTTTCCTTCTTTTGGTTGTATCTGTGAGATATAGGCCATATTTCTCACAAATAGACTTGCTATTTGGTAGGTGAGACAATTTTAATATAGACTTATGGACTTTCATATTTATACATAGTCCAATTAGGTCTTTAGTGATGAGAGAATAAATTTCTCCCCGGGTATACATCTCATAGGGTAATTTGAATACCTCTTGCATTTTGAGATATTCTACAAACTTACTCGGGATAGCTGCAAGGTAGACTTTCTTCCATAAAAGATTTTGGTTGTCTTTTACTTCAAATATTATTTGTGTCTATTCTTTGTGGAATTCTTCATATTCTGACATTTTTTTGCATTTGAAATTCATCAATATCATTTTGAATTTGTCAGCCAATTCTTCCTTAGTACCACACCAATGCTCCAGAATTAGTGTGGTGAGAGATCCTATAATATTATTTTGAGGAGTTCCATTAAGATGGTAGACAACATCTCCTTGTTCATCCCTTAATACCTCTGCTTCCATTTTTGTTATCATAATAGGTGAGGAGATGACTTCCCACCATTTTCTTAATGTTCCTGTGAAGCATTGGATTAAGGATTTGCATGCTTCTGTCTCACTTTTTCCTTTCATGCACATAATTTTATAGGAGACATACATTATGTCCTATAGTTGTCGGACTTGTCCTACTGATAGACCATCTATGTTCCATTCAGGGAACCGTTCTTCTGCAAATGTTTGGGCTTCAGGCATCTTTCCTTTACCTAGAAGATCAGGTGCAGGTGGTCTGTTCATGTGGTGTGGGATATTTTCATATGAAGGTATTTGGAAATATTTATGATCAAGTTGGGAAAACCCAAAACATTGTGATGTAGAAAACTGAGGATTCTACAAAAAATCATGAAGAACTGATGGAAGGATTGAGAGAAGCCTTCTCAATCATGGGAAAAACTCTATTAGAGATCAAACAAAAGGACACTACTCCTGACAAACCAATTCCCCAATCTTTTATTCTCCCTCACTCTCTGATTCATATTGTTTCCCCTGTATATAAGCCCGAACAAAAGTCAAACGGGAAGAAATTCCCAATCCATTTTCCAAAAGAAGAACCAAATCCCTCTTCCTCTTCCACAAACCCTAATCTGTGTCTAGTTTATGTCCAAAGACCTTCATATGAAAATATCCCACACCACATGAAAGGACCACCTGGACCTGATCTTCTAGGTAAAGGAAAGATTCTTGAAGCCCAAACATTTGCAAGAGATTGGTTCCCTGAATGGAACATAGATGGTCTATCAGTAGAACAAGTTCGACAACTATTAGACACAATGTATGTATGCTATAAAATTATGTGCATGAAAGGAAAAAGTGAGACAGAAGCATGCAAATTCTTAATCCAATGCTTCACAGGAACATTAAGCAAATGGTGGGAAGTCATCTTGCCACCTATTATGATAACAAAAATGGAAGCAGAGGTATTAAGGGATGAACAAGGAGATGATGTCTACCATCTAAATGGAACTCCTCAGAATAATATGATAGGAGCTCTCACCACACTAATTCTAGACCATTGGTGTGGTACTGAGAAAGAATTGGCTGACAAACACGAAATGATATTGATGAATGTCAAATGCAGAAAAATGTCAGAATATGAAGAATTCCACAAAGAATGGATGCAAAGAATATTTGAAGTAAAAGACAACCAAAATATTTTATGGAAGCAAGTCTACCTTGCAGCTATCCCGAGTAAGACTGTAGAATATCTCAAAATGCAAGAGGTATTCAAATTACCCTATGAGATGTATACCTGGGGAGAAATTTATTCTCTCATCACTAAAGCCCTAATTGGACTATGCATAAATATGAAATTCCATAAGTCTATCCAAAAATTGTCTCACCTACCCGATAGCAAGTCTATTTGTGATAAATATGGCCTATATCTCACAGATCCCACCAAAAGAAGGAAAAGGAAATTTAGGGCATTCAAAGAGAAGAAACCTTCAAATCAAGGCAGATATAGGCAAAAAACTCACTATTATGAGCCTGATGACATTAAGCTAAAAACACATTCCAGCCAAGCAAGGCAATAAGTGCAATGTTGGCTTTGTGGTAAAACTGGACACATAGCAAGTTCTTGTCCAGAGGGAAAAAAATCAAGAATATATAAAGGAAAAATCTCAGAACAAAGGGCCAAAGAATCACATCAAAAAGCTAGTACAGAAACAACACAACAACTAGCACACAGGGTTCACTGCAACAAATGTGGAGCAAATGACCACTTAACAAATCAATCCCCATAGAGTCCTTTTGTCAAAAGAGAAGAAGTCCATATACTTCATGAAGGATGTTGTTATGAATCCATAGAGACTTCAAACTTTGAAATTATCTCAGCTGATGAAGAAATTCTTCTAAATTATCAGTGTAAGTGTAATAATCAGAATTTTTGTTCTGGCGAAGATTCTTCTGAATCGGATTTTGTATCCAACCCCCAAAAGCACAGATAAAAAATAAAGATATGCATGTACCATAGCACTGGATATCAAGATGCCCAAATGCTAGCTCAAATAAAATCGATTCCAGAAGGGATATGAAAAAATCTTTACTTGAATCCTTTTTGAAGACTATGATAGCAGGACAGAAGCAAAGCAATCCAGAATCTTCCCACAAAGAAGGGATTAGGCCGTTATTTCTAGAGGCTTCATTTGAAAGAAATACCAAGTATTTCATTAAGAACAACATGGAAACCAAGTTGCAGCATCCTTCACTCACAGACCTGGCAAAAGAAGTATTTTATCTAAAGAAGGAAGTTGTTGAACTCAAGCTAAAGATGAAGCAATATGAAGAGGTTTCTGAAGGTTCATATAAAGTTGATTCATGAGCAAGGAAAGAAATAAAATCCATAAAAGACTAAGTGGCATCTCTTCCTCCACCACTAGAAGATGTACCAATTGAACTAGAGAGACATCCCCATGACTTAACCCATTTGTAGGGATTAAATGCTATGAAAATCTTGCCTATCCAGTTTCAAAACTATCATGTCAAGATAAATCTAGAGATAAAAACATAAATGTTTTATTTAAATGTTTTTCTTGATACTGGATCAGATATGAACCTCCTCAACAAAAATTTGATCCCTTGTAAATATTGGCTCCCTACCAATTATTATTCCATTGGACTAGGGAATGTTTCTAAAGATTTTGATTTTGAAGTTCCCAAAGGTGTTTTATGGTTTGACCAGTATGCTTTAGGAATGAAGTTTCTCTTGGAAGATCTGCCAGTAGACTATATTTTGGGAACTCCTTTTCTTGTTGTTGTTGAACCTCATGGATCTGTCAGGACAACTGAAGGCCACCCAACCTATTCCATCATGATTCCAAGAATAACAAAATGTTATCCACCTGTTAAAAATATACTTTCTTTCATTTCAAAGCCATAATCAAATATTGTGTTTTGCTCAAGCCAACCTTAGAGTCTGGTCATTATCAATACATGGGATGATCTAAACAACACACCAGTGATAGAATAGGTTGATGAAAATCTTGACTGGGAAACTTATTCTCAAAACTGGGCTCCTCATTGGGAGTTAAGGTGGTCTGAAGGAATTGAATTCGGTCTGCCTGGATTCTCTTCTAACATGAGCATTCATGTAATACCTCCTCAACATCTTATAGGCAGAATGCATCAAGCTTGTACTATTGTTGCTCGAGAATAACTAATAGAAATGGGAGATATCACCAGAATAAGATCTACATTCAAAAGGTGGTTCTGTCAAAACTCTCAACAATGGCGAGAGACACCGGATCATTCTTATTTTATGATAAATCAAATGAGAGCATTGCAGTCTTGGCCCCAACAAGTTCCTTCTCATATTTTTCATCAAATAAATTACCATGAATACCAAGCAATGTGGGATCATATATGCTTATGGAGTGACAGGTATAAATATTATTATTGCATGATAAATTTTTCTATTCACTTCAGATCAAATACCAACCCTGAACCAACCTGGCTTGAGACTTGGTGGAAAAAATTTGGGTTAAACCCAAGTGAAATACATCCAGATGTATTGAATGTTGAACAAATGTTTCATCATTTAAATCTTTCTGATAATGTTCATCAGCTTAATCAGATCTCAAGCATTGGGTGTATGAAAAACTTCATAAATGAGAAGCATCCTTGGGTTATCCGAACAAAGTATGTTCTCCAACAAGAAGAATACATCAATGAAGATCCAATGATGTACAGGGAGGTCTATACTCAGCACTGGGACCCATATCGTTTCAATCACTCTCATGATCAACCAGTGGAATAAAATGGTGGAACCCATCCACTTTCATGTCTTACTGGCCGACAGTGGTGCCATTCCTTTCGTGTATTACTAGCCAACAATGGTGTCAGTCAGTTTTCATGGATTTCCATCATAAATCTCCACTTTGTAATGTTTCAAATAAAAGCATCTTAGAAACCTAGAGCGCTTCTCTATATTTTGGCATGGTTTGACCCGCATTTCTAAGATTCCTTAGATACATGGAAAGTAGATTTGAAATTTGGTCGGAAGGTTCTTCCATCGCTCCGCCAAATCTAAAAAGTAGATCTGATTCCAAGAGAATAGTAAAATGTCTTGTCTAAGAAATGATTATCTTCTCTGAAATTTTTGTATATAAGGAGATGAGAGGTTCATTTGAAAGGGGAGTCGATTTGATTCTGTAATTTCGAGTCTTCTAAGCTCCCTCTCTTCGAGCTTTACGTCTTTCATATAGGTTGCTTGTATAAGCCTGAGTGATTATGGCTTGGCTAGTACAAACTTAAAGTGGCAGAAGCATTTAGTTTCAGTCTGTCTGTGTGTCTATTGTGAGAAAAGAGAAATCTGTGCCCAAAGTCTGTATATCCATCCACTCTGGCTCTTTTAATATAAATCAGCTTTTTCATTTTATCTCTGAAAATTGTCTATTATCTTGTCTCTGTTTTAAGCTCTATCTGTTTGCCTACTATTGCGATTGTCTGTATTTCACTAGAGATGTTTACGAAATTTCACTAAGGAGATTAAAGGAAGTTCACTTAGGTCCTAAATAGCGTCCATGGTAAGTCTCGCTAGGCAGTTGGTCGCTAAGGGCAATTAGGCATTGGACTGCTTTCTGGGTTCATGTTGAGATCAGAAAAGGGAGCAGTTGACAAAGACAAAAGTCTTAGACAAGTTTTATTCAAGCTTAATTCTCCACTAGAGGAAGCCTCTGAGTTACAATTGGTATCAGAGCCAACCACATTTTTAACCCAGGTATGATAACATACTTCTCACTTTGTTATTTGTTTTATTTTCTATCAGAATTAATCTCAAAAATCGTATCAAGAGTCTTGGGCCTTTGAAATACAAGGTTTCCACTCTTGCAACTTTCTGAAAGACGTTTCAGAAGTCTCGGGCCTTTGAAAGACAAGGTTTCCACTTATGTGACTTTCCAAGTTTTAACTAGTCATTGCCTAAGCAGTCGAGCAGGAGCTTATTCGACATTATTTCACTCTGGTGCAAAGAACTAGAATTAAATGCCCTGATTTTCTGTGCAGTAATAGTTATTACTTTCATTATGGATCAATCTGTGTTTTTTCGTAACAATCAGAATGCTGAAGATCTTAGTACTTCAAGTTCAGAATCTCCAATCTGTCTCATTATTCACTATATGCCTACTATAGATACATTAGATCCCCGACTCTAAGACATTTACAAAGGAATGAGACCACCAGGGACCCCAAGATATGGTCTAGGATATATCGAACAATGTGATCAAATCATACCTGACTATCAATTTAATAATCCTTTGCCTCCATCCATGCAAAGACCATCTATTGAAGAAATTCATAAACTCCATTCAGTTATGATGGGATGTTCTAAGAACACCATTGAAGAAGAATGGATCAAGAAAATGCTTAACTGGGATCTGTTCACCCATCCTGAACCATCTGAATTTAATCTTTCCACTTCAGACGAAGAAAAGCCTAGTTTGTCACAAGACTAGCAAACATATATTTCATAAAATGACATCTGGATTTCTTTATATGAATGGAAAAGAAAATACCAAAATCCTAGAGTCTAGATGATGGAAGGAGGGAAAGAAATATCTGCCCGCCATAAATGGAAAAAACTAGAAGGAAAAACTGTTGAAACCACATCAACTTTTCCACCTTTTAAAGGTATCATTCTTGAAGATAGTAATATAGAATTCAAAGCTATACCTCTAATGTTAGCTGATGAAGCCACCCAACTATGGGGTATAGAAAAAAGAGTCCAATCCATATCAGAACAAGTAAATTGGACAAATACTGCTCTTAGAGGTATGTCCACACACATATTTGTTACCAATGATTATGCCAAAAAAGGGCATATTAGAGACCTACAAGTCTCTACAAACACAATAGATCAATCTATAAATCAGATGAATGGCAGAGTTGCAGACATTTATGATCGAGTTGGGAAAACCCAAAACATAGTGATGCAGAAAATTGAGGATTCTGCAAAAAAATCATGAAGAACTGATGGAAGGATTGGGAGAAGCCTTCTCAATCATGGGAAAAACTCTATTAGAGATCAAACAGAAGGACACTACTCTTGACAAACCAATTCCCCAATCTTTTATTCTCCCTCACTCTCTGAGTTCTATTGTTTCCCTCGTATATAAGCCCGAAGAAAAGTCAAACGAAAAGCAATTCCCAATCCATTTTCCAAAAGAACAACGAAATCCCTCTTCCTCTTCCACAAACCCTAATCTGTCTCTAGTTTCTGTCCAAAGACCTTCATATGAAAATACCCCACACCACATGAACAGACCACCTGCACCTGATCTTCTAGGTAAAGGAAAGATGCTTGAAGCCCAAACATTTGTAGAAGATTGGTTCCCTAAATGGAACATAGATGGTCTATCAGTAGGACAAGTCCAACAACTATTGGACATAATGTATGTCTCCTATAAAATTATGTTCATGAAAGGAAAAAGTGAGACAGAAGCATGCAAATCCTTAATCCAATGCTTCACAGGAACATTAAGCAAATGGTGGGAAGTCATCTCCTCACCTATTATGATAACAAAAATGGAAGCAGAGGTATTAAGGGATGAACAAGGAGATGTTGTCTACCATCTAAATGGAACTCCTCAGAATAATATGATAGGAGCTCTCACCACACTAATTCTGGAGCATTGGTGTGGTACTAAGGAAGAATTGGCTGACAAACATGAAATGATATTGATGAATGTCAAATGCAGAAAAATGTCATAATATGAATAATTCCACAAAGAATGGACACAAAGAATATTTGTAGTAAAAGACAGCCAAAATATTTTATGGAAACAATTCTACCTTGCATCTATCCCGAGTCAGTTTGTAAAATAACTCAAAATGAAAGAGGTATTCAAATTACCCTATGAGATGTATACCTGGGGAGAAATTCATTCTCTCATCACTAAAGCCCTAATTGGACTATGTATAAATATGAAAGTCCATAAGTCTATCCAAAAATTGTCTCACCTACCAGATAGCAAGTCTATTTGTGAGAAATATGGCATATATCTCACATATCCCACCAAAAGAAGGAAAAATAAATTTAGGGCATTCAAAGAGAAGAAACCTTCAAACCGAGGAAGATATAGGAAAAAAAGTCACTATTATGAGCCTGAAGACATTAAGCTAAAAACACATTCCAGCAAAGCAAGGAAACAAGTGCAATGTTGGCTTTGTGGTAAAACTGGATACATAGCAAGTTCTTGTCTAGGGGGAAAAAACTCAAGAATATCTAAAGGAAAAATCTCGGAACAAAAGGCCAAAGAAGCACATCAAAAAGCTAGTACAGAAGTAACACAACAACTAGCACACATGGTTCACTGCAATAGATGTGGAGCAAATGACCACTTAACAAATCAATACCCACATCATCCTTTTGTCAAAAGAGAAGAAGTCCATCTACTTCATGAAGGATGTTGTTCTGAATCCATAGAGACTTCAGACTTTGAATTTAACTCAGCTGATGAAGAAATTCTTCTAAATTATCAGTGTAAGTGTAATAATCCGAATTTTTGTTCTTGTGAATCGGATATTGTATCCAGCCCAGGAAAGAACAGAGAAAAATAAATATATGCATGTACCATAGCACTGGAGATCAATATGCCCAAATGCTAGATCAAATAAAAGCCTTGCCAGAAGGGGATATGAAAAAATCTTTACTTGAATCCTTTTTGAAAACTATGACAACAGGACAGAAGCAAAGCAATCTAGAATCTTCCCACAAAGAAGGGATTAAGTTGTTATTTCTAGAGGCTTCATTTGAAAAAAATACCAAGTCTTTCATTAAGCACAACAAGGAAACCAAGTTCCAACATCCTTCACTCACAGACCTGGCATAAGAAGTATTTTATCTAAAGAAGGAAGTTGTTGAACTCAAGATAAAGATGAAGCAATATGAAGAGGTTTCTGAAGATTCATATAAAGTTGATTCATGAGCAAGGAAAGAAATAAAAGCCTTAAAATACCAAGTGGCATATCTTCCTCCACCACTAGAAGATGTACCAATTGAACTAGAGATACATCCCCATTACTCAACCCATTTGCAAGGATTAAATGCTATGAAAATCTTGCCTATCCAATTTCAAAAGTATCATGTCAAGATAAATATAGAGATAAACACATAAATGTTTTATTTAAATGCTTTTCTTGATACTGGATTGGATATGAACCACCTCAAAAAAAATTTGATCCCTTGTAAATATTGGCTCCCTACCAATTATTATGCCATTAGAGTAGGGAATGTTTCTATAGATTTTGATTTTGAAGTTCCGAAAGGTGTTTTATGGTTTGACCAGTATGCTTTAGGAATGAAGTTTCTCTTTGCATATCTGCCAGTAGACTGTATTTTTTGAACTCCTTTTCTTGCTGCTGTTGAACCTCATGGATTTGCCAGTACAGCTGAAGGCCACCTAGCCTATTCCATCATGATTCCAAGCATAACAAAAGGTTATCCACGTGTTAAAAAGATACTTGCTTTCATTTCAAAGCCGCAGTCAAATATTGTGTTTTGTTCAAGCCGGCCTAAGAGTCTGGTCATTATCAATACATGGGATGATCTAAACAACAGGCCAGTGACAGAACAGGTTGATGAAAATCTTGATTGGGAAACTTATTCTCAAAACTAGGCTCCTCATTGGGAGTTAAGATGGTCTGAAGGAATCGAATTCAGTATGCCTGGATTCTCTTCTAACACAAGCATTCATGTAATACCTCCTCAACATATTATAGGAAGAATGCAACAAGATTCTACTCTTGCTTCTCGAGAAAAACTAATAGAAATGGGAGATATGACTAGACTAAGATCTACATTCAGAAGGTGGTTCTGTCAAAACTCTCAACAATGGAAAGAGACTCCAAATCATTCTTATTTTATGATAAATCAAATGAGAGCATTACAGTCTTGGCCCCAACAAGATCCTTCTCAGCTTTTTCATCAAATAAATTACCATCAAGATCAAGCCATGTTGGATCATATATGCTTATGGAGTGACAGGTATAAATATTATTATTTCATGATAAATTTTTCTATTCACTTCAGATCAAATACCAACACTAAACCAGCCTAGCTTGAGACTTGGTTGTAAAAATTTGGGTTAAACCCAAGTGAAATACATCCAGATGTATTGAATGTTGAACAAATGTTTCATCATTTAAATCTTTCTGATAATGTTCATCGGCTTAATCAGATCTCAAGCATTGGGTATATGACAAACTTCATAAATGAGAAGCATGCTTGGGTTATCCAAAAAAAGTATGTTCTCCAACAAGAAGAAGACATCAATGAAGATCCAATGATCTACAAGGAGGTCTATACTTAGCACTGGGACTCATATCATTTCAATCACTATCATGATCAACCAGTGGAATAAAATGGTGGAACCCATCCACTTTCATGTCTTACTGGCTGACAGTGGTGCCAGTCCTTTCATGTCTTACTAGCCGACAATGGTGTCAGTCGGTTTTCGTGGATTTCCGTCATAAATCTCCACTTTGTAATGTTTCAAATAAAAGCATCTTAGAAACCTAGAGAACTTCTCTATCTTTTGGCGTGGTTTGACCCACATTTCTAAGATTCCTTAGATATGTGGAAAGTAGATTTGAAATTTGGTCGAAAGGTTCTTGCATGATCGCTCCGCCAAATATTAAAAGTAGATCTGATTCCAAGAGAATAGTAAAATGTCTTGTCTAATAAATGATTCTCTTCTCTGAATTTTATGTACATAAGGAGATGAGAGGTTCATTTGAAAGGGGAGTCAATTTGAGTCTCTAAGTCTGAGTCTTCTAAGCTCCCTCTCTTCGAGCTTTGCATCCTTCATATAGGTTGCTTTGATAAGCCTGCATGATTTTGGCTTGGCCAGCACGAACCTAATGTGGCACAAGCATTTAGTTTCAGTTTGTCTGTGTGACTATTGTGAGAAAAGAGCAATCTGTGCTCAAAGTCTGTATATCCAGCCACTCTGGCTCTTTTAATATAAATCAACTTCTGCATTTTATCTCTGAAAATTGTCTATTATCTTGTCTTTGTTTTATGCTCTATGTGTTTTCCTGTTATTGCGATTGTCTGGAGTTCACTGGAGAGCTTTATGAAATTTCACTGAGGATATTACCGAAAGTTCACTTAGGTCCTTAATAGCGTCCGTGGTAAGTCCCGCTAGGCAAGTGGTTGCTAAGGGAAATTAGGTGTTGGACTATTTGAAGGTTCATGCTGGGATCTTTCTTGGGTTCACATAGGAGGTTTTCTGGGTTCATGATGAGATCGAAAAAGGAAGCAGTCGAAAGAGACAAAAGTCTGAGAAAAGTTTTATTCAAACTTCATTCTCCGCTGGAGGAAGCTTCTGAGTTACAATTGGTATCAGAGCCAACCACATTTTTAACCCAGGTATGATAAAAAACTTCTCACTCTGTTATTTGTTTTATTTTCTATAAGAACTAATCTAGAAAGTCGTATCAAGAGTCTCAGGCCTTTGAAAGATAAGGTTTCCACTCTTGCGACTTTCTGAAAGTCCTATTAGAAGTCTCGGGCCTTTGAAAGACAAGGTTTCCAATTCTGCGACTTTCCAAGTTTTAACTAGTTATTGCCTGATCCCTTATAAATATTGGCTCCCTACCAATTATTATTCCATTGGAGTAGGGAATGTTTCTATAGATTTTGATTTTGAATTTCCCAAAGGTGTTTTATGGTTTGACCAGTATGCTTTAGGAATGAAGTTTCTCTTGGCATATCTGCCAGTAGACTATATTTTTTGAACTCCTTTTCTTGCTGCTGTTGAACCTCATGGATCTGCCAGGACAGTTGAAGGCCACCTAGCCTATTCCATCACGATTCCAAGCATAACAAAAGGTTATACACCTGTTAAAAAGATACTTTCTTTCATTTCAAAGCCGCAGTCAAATATTGTGTTTTGTTCAAGCCGACCTAAGAGTCTGGTCATTATCAATACATGGGATGATCTAAACAACAGGCCAGTGACAGAACAGGTTGATGAAAATCCTGATTGGGAAACTTATTCTCAAAACTGGGCTCCTCATTGGGAGTTAATATGGTCTGAAGGAATCGAATTCGGTCTGCCTGGATTCTCTTCTAACACGAGAATTCATGTAATACCTCCTCAACATCTTATAGGAAGAATGCATCAAGATTCTACTCTTGTTGCTCGAGAAAAACTAATAGAAATGGGAGATATCACTAGACTAAGATCTACATTCAGAAGGTGGTTCTGTCAAAACTCTCAATAATGGCGAGAGACTCCAGATCATTCTTATTTTATGATAAGTCGAATGAGAGCATTTCAGTCTTGGCCCCAGCAAAATCCTTCTCATCTTTTTCATCAAATAAATTACCATCAATATCAAGCCATGTGGGATCATATATGCTTATGGAGTGACAGGTATAAATATTATTATTGCATGATAAATTTTTCTATTCACTTCAGATCAAATACCAACCCTGAACTAGCCTGGCTTGAGACTTGGTGGCAAAAATTTGGGTTAAACCCAAGTGCAATACATCCAGATGTATTGAATGTTGAACAAATGTTTCATCATTTAAATATTTCTGATAATGTTCAACGGCTTAATCAGATCTCAATCATTAGGTATATGACAAACTTCATAAATGAGAAGCATCCTTGGGTTATCTGAACAAAGTATGTTCTCCAAAAAGAAGAGGACATCAATGAAGATCCAATGATGTACAGGGAGGTCTATACTCAGAACTAGGACGCATATCATTTCAATCACTTTCCTGATCAACTAGTCCAATAAAATGGTGGAACCCATCCACTTTCATGTCTTACTGGCTGATAGTGGTGCCAGTCCTTTCATGTCTTACTGGACGACAGCGGTGTCAGTCAGTTTTCATGGAATTCCGTCATAAATCTCCACTTTGTAATGTTTCAAATAAAAGAATCTTAGAAACCTAGAGAACTTCTCTATCTTTTGGCGTGGTTTGACCCACATTTCTAAGATTCCTTAGATACTTGGAAAGTAGATTTGAAATTTGGTCGTAAGGTTCTTGCATGCTCGCTCGGCCAAATCTTAAAAGTAGATCTGATTCCAAGAGAATAGTAAAATGTCTTGTCTAAGAAATGATTCTCTTCTCCAAAATTTTTGTATATAAGGAGATGAAAGGTTCATTTGAATGGGGAGTCGATTTGAGTCTGTAAGTTTGAGTCTTCTAAGCTCCCTCTCTTTGAGATTTGTGTCTTTCATATAGGTTGCTTTGATAAGCCTGCATGATTCTGGCTCGGTCAGCATGAACCTAAAGTGGCAGAAGCATTTAGTTTCAGTCTATATATGTGTCTATTGTGAGAAAAGAGAAATCTGTGCTCAAAGTCTATATATCCAGCCACTCTGGCTCTTTTAATATAAATCAGCTTCTGCATTTATCTCTGAAAATTGTCTTTTATCTTGTCTCTATTTTATGCTCTATTTGTTTGCCTACTATTGTGATTGTCTGGAGTTCACTGGAGAGCTTTACAAAAGTTCACTGAGGAGATTACCGGAAGTTCAGTTAGGTCCTGAATAGTGCCTGTCGTAAGTCCTGCTAGGCAGGTGGCCGCTAAGGGCAATTAGGTGTTGGATTGTTTGAAGGTTCATGCTGAGATCTTTCTTGGCTTCACATAAGAGGTTTTTTGGGTTCATGCTGAGATCAGAAAAGGAAGTAGTCGGCAAAAGAATAAGTTTGAGACAAGTTTTATTCAAGCTTCATTCTCCACCGGAGGAATCCTCTGAGTTACAAGTGGTATTAGAGCCAACCACATTTTCAACCCGAGTATGATAACAGACTCCTCACTCTGTTATTTGTTTTATTTTCTATAAGAATTGATCTTGAAAGTTGTATCAAGAGTCTCGGGTCTTTGAAACAAAAGGTTTCCACTATTGCGACTTTCTAAAAGCCGTATCAGAAATCTCGGGCCTTTGAAAGACAAGGTTTCCACTTCTGCGAATTTCCAATTTTTAACTAGTTATTGCCTGAGTAGTAGGCCAAAAGCTTATTGGACATTCTTTCACTCTGGTGCAAAGAACTAGAATTAAATGCCCTACTTTTCTGTGCAGTAATAGTTATTACTTTCATCATGGATCAATCTGTGTTTTTTTGTAACAATCAGAATGCTCAAGATCTTAGTACTTCAAGTTCAGAATCTCCAATCTATCTCATGATTCACTATATGCCTACTATAGAGACATTAGATCCCCGAATCCAAGACATTTACAAAGGAATGAGACCACCAGGGACCCCGAGATATGGCCTAGGATATATCGAACAATGTGATCAAATTATACTTGACTGTCTATTTAATAATCATCTACCTCCATCCATGCAAAGGCCATCTATTGAAGAAATTCATAAATTCCATTCAGTTATGATGGGATGTTCTAAGAACACCATTGAAGAAGCATGGATCAAGAAAATGCTTAACTGGGATCTGTTAACCCATCCTGAATCATCTGAATTTAATCTTTCCACTTTAGACGAAGAAAAGTCTAGTTTGTCACAAGACTGGCAAACATATATTTCATAAAATGACATCTAGATTTCATTTTATGAATGGAAAAGAAAATCTAAAAATCCTACAGTCCAGATGATGGAAGGAGGGAAAGAAATATCTGCCCGCCATGAGTGGAAAAACCTGGAAGGAAAAACTGTTGAATCCACATCAACTTTTCCACCTCTCAAAGGTATCATTCTTGAAGACAGTAATAGACAAGTCAAAGCTATACCTCTAATGTTAGCTGATGAAGCCACCCAACTTCGGGTATAGAAAAAAGAGTCCAATCCATATCAGAACAAGTAAATTGGACAAATATTTCTCTTAGAGGTATGGCCACACACACATTTGTTACCAATGATTATGCCAGAAAAGGGCATATTAGAGACCTACAAGTCTCTACAAACACAATAGCTCAATTTCTAAATCAGATGAATGACAGAGTTGCAGACATTTATGATCGAGTTTGGAAAACCCAAAACATAGTCATGCAGAAAACTGAGGATTCTGCAAAAAATCATGAAGAACTGATGGAAGGATTGGGAGAAGCCTTCTCAATCATGGGAAAAACTCTGTTAGAGATCAAAAAAAAGGAAACTACTCCTCACAAAACAATTCCCCAATATTTTATTCTCCCTCAATCTCTAATTTCTATTGTTTCCACTGTATATAAGCCCGAAGAAAAGTCAAATGAGAAGAAATTCCCAATCCATTTTCCAAAAGAAGAACCAAATCCCTCTTCCTCTTCCACAAACCCTAATCGATCTCTAATTTCTGTCCAAATACATTCATTTGAAAATATCCCACACCACATGAACAGACCACCTGCACTTGATCTTCTAGGTAAAGGAAGGATGCCTGATGCCCAAACATTTGCAGAAGATTGGTTCCCTGAATGGAACATAGATGGTCTATCAATAGGAAAATTCCGACAACTATTGGACAAAATGTATGTCTCCTATAAAATTATGTGCATGAAAGGAAAAAGTGAGATAGAAGAATGCAAATCCTTAATCCAATGCTTCACAAGAACGTTAAGAAAATGGTCAGAAGTCATCTCCTCACCTATTATGATAACAAAAATAGAAGTAGAGGTATTAAGGGATGAACACAGAGATGTTGTCTACCATCTAAATGGAACTCTTCAGAATAATATGATAGGAGCTCTCACCACACTAATTTTGGAGCATTGGTGTGGTACTGAGGAATAATTGGTTGACAAACACGAAATGATATTGATGAATGCCAAATGCAGAAAAATGTCAGAATATGAAGAATTCCACAGAGAATGGATACAAAGAATATTTGAAGTAAAAGACAGCCAAAATATTTTATGGAAGCAAGTCTACCTTGCAACTATCTGAAGTAAGTTTGTAGAATATCTCAAAATGCAAGAGGTATTCAAATTACCCTATGAGATGTATACCTGGGGAGAAATTTATTCTCTCATCACTAAAGCCCTAATTGGACTATGTATAAATATGAAAGTCCATAAGTCTATCCAAAAATTGTCTCACCTACCGGATAACAAGTCTATTTGTGAGAAATATGGCCTATATCTCATAGATCCCACCAAAAGAAGGAAAAATAAATTTAGGTCATTCAAAGAGCAGAAACCTTCAAACCGAGGCAGATATAGACAAAAAAATCACTATTATGAGCCTAAAGACATTAATCTAAAAACGCATTCCAGCAAAGCAAGGCAATAAGTGCAATGCTGGATTTGTGGTAAAACTAGACACATAGTAAGTTCTTGTCTGGAGGGAAAAAAATCAAGAATATCTAAAGGAAAAATCTCGGAATAAAGGGCCAAAGAAGCACATCAAAAAGATAGTACAGAAACAACACAACAACTAGCACACAGGGTTCACTGCAACAGATGTGGAGCAAATGACCACTTAACAAATCAATGCCCACATCATCCTTTTTCAAAAGAGAAGAAGCCCATCTACTTCATGAAGGATGTTGTTCTGAATCCACAGAGACTTCAGACTTTGAATTTAGCTCAGTTGATGAAGAAATTCTTCTAAATTATCAGTGTAAGTGTAATAATCCGAATTTTTGTTCTTGCAAAGATTCTTCTGAATCTTATTTTGTATCCAACCCCCGAAGGCACAGAGAAAAAGTAAAGATATGCATGTACCATATCACTGGAGATCAATATCCCCAAATTCTAGCTCAAATAAAATCATTTCTAGAAGGGGATATGAAAAAATCTTTACTTGAATCCTTTTTGAAAACTATGAGAGCAAGATAGAAGCAAAGAAATCAAGAATCTTCCCACAAAGAAGGGATTAAGACGTTATTTCTAGAGGCTTCATTTGAAAGAAATACCAAGTTTTTCATTAAGAACAACAAGGAAACCAAGTTGAAGCATCCTTCACTCACGGACATGGCAAAAGAAGTATTTTATCTAAAGAAGGAAGTTGTTGAACTCAAGCTAAAGATGAAGCAATATGAAGAGGTTTCTGAAGATTCATATAAAGTTGATTCATGGGAAAGGAAAGAAATAAAAGCCTTAAAAGACCAAGTAGCATCTCTTCCTCCACCACTAGAAGATGTACCAATTGAACTAGAGAGACATCCCCATGACTCAACCAATTTGCAAGGATTAAATGCTATGAAAATCTTGCCTATCCAATTTCAAAAGTATCATGTCAAGATAAATCTAGAGATAAACACATAAATGTTTTATTTAAATGCTTTGCTTGATACTGGATCATATATGAACCTCCTCAACAAAAATTTGATCTCTTGTAAATATTGGCTCCCTAGCTATTATTCTACCATTGGACTAGGGAATGCTTTAGGAATGAAGTATGCTTTATGAATGAAGTTTCTCTTGGAAGATCTGCCACTAGACTATATTTTGGGAACTCATTTTCTTGTTGTTGTTGAACCTCATGGATCTTCCAGGACAGCTCAAGGCCACCTAGCCTATTCCATCATGATTCCAAGCATAACAAAAGTTTATCCATCGGTTAAAAAGATGTTTGCTTTCATTTCAAAGCCGCAGCCAAATATTGTGTTTTGTTCAAGCCAACCTAAGAGTCTGGTCATTATCAATACATGGGATGATCTAAACAACAGGCCAGTGACAGAACAGGTTGATGAAAATCTTGACTGGGAAACTTATTCTCAAAACTGGGCTCCTCATTGGGAGTTAATATGGTCCGAAGGAATTGAATTCAGTCCACCTGGATTCTCTTCTAACATGAGCATTCATGTAATAACTCCTCAACATATTATAGGCAGAATGAATCAAGCTTCTACTCTTGCTGCTCAAGAAAAACTAATAGAAATGAGAGATATTACCAGACTAAGATCTACATTCAGAAGGTGGTTCTGTCAAAACTCTCAACAATGGTGAGAGACTCCAGATCATTCTTATTTTATGATAAATTGAATGAGAGCATTGCAGTCTTGACCCCAGCAAGATCCTTCTCATCTTTTTCATCAGATAAATTACCATCAGTATCAAGCCATGTGGGATCATATATGCTTATGGAGTGATAGGTATAAATGTTATTATTGCATGATAAAGTTTTCTAGTCACTTCAGATCAAATACCAAACCTGAACTAGCCTGGCTTGAGACTTGGTGGAAAAAATTTGGGTTAAACCCAAGTGCAATATGTTAGCAGTCTGTAATTTTCCCAAGGTTGTGGAGGCAGTCACAGAGGCAACATCAAAACCGCTTCGAGTCAAGGATCTAGCCCTCTGAGACTCAAAGAGGGATCTCTCTATCAAATTTACATTTGTTTGAAATAGGATATTAGGCTAGTTATGTAGAATAGGTTATGTTCTTGGAGTTTTCTGTTGATTGGCTGGAAAAGGTTTCACGCTTCCATTGGGCTATGGGGTCTGTTCATAAAGATAGAGATCAAAGAAAAATTTATAAGAAGTCTTTTCACAGGGAAAGATAATGTAACTATTGGATTCTTTTGGAATAAGCGATGGATTAGCAGAAAAGGTGAGATTATCAATCACAGTAAAGAAGCATTTAAGAATTTCTTCACTATAACATCAGAAGACAAACATTTATATTTTCAAAAGTCAGAAAACAGAGTATGCAAAGATAAATCATGTAACTTTAACTCCTTTTAAAAAGATCATATAGACAACACAATGATAAAAAAGGCAGATACACATTCAACGATGAGGGAAAAACTTAACCAATATCTAACATGCAAGAATCCTGTGAAATGTTTCTTTATATTTCTGGAAAATCTCTTGATAGAAGTTATAGTGCTCCTAGCCTGCTTGGGCTTGAGATCAACAACATTTTACATTAAAAATCATATGAATAAATATTAAATATCCCCCAACAAGTTGTGTAAGTCTGATTTAACCACCTTGGCCAAAAATAGCCACAAATCCCCAAAAATCTGGAATTGTCCGCCATGAAAGACGGGCCAAATTTCTGAGAAAAAGAGGTCCACTCAGACATATGTTTCTCTTTAATTATGACACATGAGAAAAAACTGAAGGAGGTTATTGTATATGGGAATGTTCTAGACAAAAAAATCCTTTGGTTTCTCCAAATTCACCTCCATATCACCGAAACACCTCCCGCAAAATCAGGACTGCAACGGAAGAATGAAAAACGGAAAAAATGGGCCTTGAAGATGGCTTCTATTCTCCCTGATCGTGGCAGCTGTGAAAAAATTGAGAGAGGTTTTTGTTCTTCAGCCCGTTTTGAGAAAACACCTCTCTCGGATTTTAAAAATCTGTCTTCACTTGCCAAAAATTGCCTCCGAAAAAAGATTGGTCAAGACTGGAGGTTTTGAGTTTTGGGGGGAGGGCGGTTTTGGAGGGGGAGTGGAATTCTGGACCCCCCCTAAGCTGGTAAGAGTTTTTAGGGTGGGGAAGGGGGGGGTACGCTGGCATGTGTATCCGACAAGTGTC
>ML778278.1:561415-610058 GCA_009831015.1 Picea engelmannii | reverse complement strand
CTGCCTCCATGAGGTTAGGAAACACCACTCAGCTTCAAAAATCATGGATTTTCTTTTTTTTTTCCTTTCCTTGAAAATAATTTGCAGAAACGAAATATTATTTGCAAGCCAAAATACACCCAGAGTGAAAAAATTTCCAGTCACCAGATGATACTATGAATTATAGGGTTATAACACAATACATCTAGATGTATTGAATGTTGAACAAATGTTTCATCATTCAAATCTTTCTGATAATGTTCATCGTCTTAATCAGATCTCAAGCAATGGGTATATGACAAACTTCATAAATGAGAAGCATCCTTGGGTTATCTGAACAAAGTATGTTCTCCAACAAGAAGAAGACAATAATGAAGATCCAATGATGTACAGGGAGGTCTATACTCAGCATTGGGACCCATATCGTTTCAATCACTTTCATGTGCAACCAGTGGAATAAAATGGTGGAACCCATCCACTTTCATGTCTTACTGGCCGATAGTGGTGCCAATCCTTTCATGTCTTACTGGACAATATTGGTTTCAGTCAGTTTCCGTGGATTTCCATCATAAATCTCCCTTTCTAATGTTTCAAATAAAAGCATCTTAGAAATCTAGAGCACTTCTCTAGCTTTTGGCATGGTTTGACCCACATTTCTAAGATTCCTTAGATACGTACAAAGTAGATTTGAAATTTTTTCGGAAGGTTCTTGCATGATCGCTCCACCAAATCTTAAAAGTAGATCTGATTCCAAGAGAATAGTAAAATGTCTTGTCTAAGAAATGATTCTCTTCTCCAAAATTTTTGTATATAAGGAGATGAGAGGTTCATTTCAAAGGAGAGTCGATTTGAGTCTGTAAGTCCGAGTCTTCTAAGCTCCCTCTCTTCGAGATTTGCGTCTTTCATATAGGTTGCTTTGATAAGCCAGCATGAAACTAAAGTGGCAGAAGCATTTAGTTTCAGTCTATCTGTGTGCCTATTGTGAGAAAAGAGCAATTTGTGCTCAAAGTCTGTATATCCAACCACTCTGGCTCTTTTAATATAAATACACATTTATTTGTTTACCTTTTATACAATATGTATTACATATATTTCATTATATTTGTTATACGCTATGTATTAGAGATATTTCATTATGTTAAAACATTGTTTGGATTTTGTACAAGGTTAATAGGAAACCCTAGAAGTCCAACATGAGCTAACAGACTCCGCATGACTGGGTATTATTCGAAGAGTACCATCCAATATTATCAGTGTATACGTTTGGACTTTGACGTGCTAAGGTCATATAAAATTATTTTACCCTCCTTTGAATTCGTATAAAGACTTCATGAGTCCACTCCAGGGTACGAATTTCATTGTTACTTCTGGTGATAACTCATCTAGTTCATTTTAACATTGATGGTCCCACACTCTAGTCATATTTAATTTTCCTAAACAATTTTATAATTATGTATACCTACATTTCCTAGTTGGTTTTCATTTCCATAATAAGTTGGAATCTTTATAAGCCAAGAATTTTTTTTGATAAATAATTTATCACTATTTTATTCATGCTGAGATTATATAGGTTTTTATTTGAAATTTGGTTTAAATATAAAACCCTAATAGTATATTTTTATTTTAAGTAAAAAAGGAGGATCCTGCTATATTAGAGTTGCATGTTTACAGAGTTCTACTGAAGTGCCAGCTGTCCCGCCTACAAAAAAGGAAACCGAGACAATTGGCCTTATGATGGAACTTGTTTTCAAACAAACAAAAGATTACTAGGCTGTCGTCCCGCCCCAAGGAAACCAGGACGCATGGTTGCATTAGATTCAGTCCATTCTTTAACTTCCTATAGATAACATAGCTATAATATAAGTGAACTTAAGTTTTGGGTTTGAAACAAAAGAAAATTGGTAACTATGAACATTCACAGGACCTTTTAACCAGCATTCTCATCAACTTCACCCTTCTTGCGCCATCCGGCTGGAATCGCGTAGGCTTGCACGCACGTACGACACTGTCGGCATGGGGATGTTCTGGAGTGATCTACATACATCATGTCAAGGTGATGGTTGATTTGAATGGCCCTGAAGATTTGGTCGCCCACCATGCTTTTCATTTTGAAGAGTAGTTCTAGGTAGCCTGGGTTGATGAGTGGAGGTTGGTCCTGCCATTCCTTATGAACCGAAGAGAGGAGAGGTGCCCTCTGTGCATGAGTCTCCTCCATGCCTTAATTTGCTCTGCTGACTTGGCATGTTGGCTTCCTGTCCTACTGTGTCGCTTCCTCTGGAGGTGCTCCACTTGTTGGATAAGCCTTCTCGTCTGTACTGTCCAAAAACTCTTCCTTAACGTAGAAAATTGTGAAATCCTCTGCCGGATAATCCTCCTTGCGACTGTGTGAAATTCCTGGAGCTATAAGCTTGGCCTCGCTCCCAAAATCAGTGGGGGGATTCCAATTGTCCGAGACAGTGAAAAGGAGATGTTCTGGATAATCCTGGATGGGTTCATCTATAACAGTCTCCTCCGCGTACGCCGTGGGAGGGGTTCCAAGTCTCCCATGCTTCCTGGTTCTCCGAGTGGATGCAAGAGCCAACGCTTTTTTGAATTTTTTCTGTCGCTTCCTGCGGGAGTCGTAAGCATACCACGTCGTGGCTCTGCGAGGTCGTCCTCTTGATATTGGCATGTGGATGAGCCCAGCTATGGAAAAAATACCAACTGGAAGGTTATCCCTGCTCCAACACTCCATAGTTTCAGCTTTTGGCCATTCAATTTGCAAATGCAATGCATAACCATCCCGACAGCTGATAAGGGTGAGGGTGACTATGACATCTATGGCCATTAAGGTTGAGTTCTTAGTGCACTGGTGTGCCATCCTCCTCGCTCGCTTGAGAGGCCTCATCCATTGGTTATGGCTGTGTGGGCTCCCTCCCATCTTTAATGGTGAGGAGATGGGAGCCGGTGGCCATTATTTATGGCGCTGCCTGGCTTGTGTCCACTTGTCCTGCCTGTTCGACGTGGCACCCCATCCGGGGAAAACCCTAATATTATATTAATATTAGTACTGTTTATAAATTTCCTCTTTTACACAATGCATGTTAGTTAGATCTATCTCACCGCTTATAATTTTTTTTGATAAATAGTTTATCACTACTTTATTCATGCTGAGATTATACAGGTTTTTATTTGAAGTTTGGTTTAAATATAAAACCCTAATATTATATTAATATCAGTATTGTTTATAAATTTCCTCTTTTACATAATGCATGTTATTTAGATCTATCTCACCTAGCTTGTGGAGATAATACTGGCAGTTTTATTGGCTTTATGTTATGGGGTTTTTATATTCTTTGTGTCTCTGTTACGAGGTTCTTGAAAATAAAGAAATATAGTTTCTATATAGGAACCTCTATTAACTGTAAATACTTTGTATCTGGTATAAACTTTGCTTTTGACATAAAAAGGATCAAGTCAAGTAGCATTTTCCTTTTATTTCATCAAGTCAAATATCATTTTCCTTTTATTTCATCAAGAAGACAAGTTTAAGAAGAAAATATTTATATAAATATATCTATAACTCCCGGATATATTCTTGGTATATTTGTAATAATTTTCATTCTTGTATTTTACTTTTTACAATTCTTTTTTCATAAGTAAATAAAAATAAATCTCTAAACTGTTAACGTAGTTTTCTTTCTTTTTCTCTATAATACAAAAGAGAGTTGGTTTGAGAATAAATAATATTTCTTATGTATCCAAACCATTTTTCTTGATGCAACTAGCTAGAAATATATTGAAACATATATTTTCCTTGTTTTGTTTCCAGTCTATTAAGTCAAGAGTATATAAATGCTTCTTCTCTGCATCTAATCCAATAACTCATAAATATGAAAAAAAAAAACATTCACATTTAATCCCTACTACAAATAATGGTCATTATCAAATATAAAGATAAATTTAAGTAATCTGATAACTCATAAATATGAAGAAAAAAAAGCATTCACATTTAATATGTACTGCAAATAATGGTCATTATCAAATATAAAGATAAATTTAAGTAAGTAGACATATATGATCGTGCATCAAACACAAATCTTTACCACAAGTACTCAACATTGTCTTCCCTCCTCTATACTTGTCTTGCCTAGGTATTTTCTTCCAAGTTAGTCTCTTCACCAACCATAGGGAATATTCTTGGCATAACTTTGTGCTAGCTTGTTCTCTCACATCCCACATTTTTGGGAGTAGGTTTACACTTGTCCTTATGGACAAAATTTACTCTGATGGTGTTTTGGGAGAAGGTTTACACTTGTCTTCATGGACTAAATTTAATATGGTGGTTTTTATTCCTTTTCACTCTCCCATGGAATAATGATTTACTCTTTATAATTGGATTCTCTAATTAGTTTGTATCTAGTTAAATAAAATAAATTTAAAATACATTATTTACAAAAATATTTATCATCATCAATGTTTATGATGATATAGTTTTAGCATAAGTCTTTCTCTCAAAACTCCCTCATCATAAATAATAAAAATTCAAATATTCAAATATTTATAAATGGAGGGACATTACATCCTTCCCCACTTGATTTGAACACCATCCTCGGTGTTCCAATCTAAGCATATCATCTTTGGAACATGAATGGATAATCATTCCTCATGGATTCTTCCATTTCCCAAGTATCCTCCTTAGGACTAAAGTGTCTCCAGTGCATTTTTAACCTGAGATGGCTTCCGCAACATAGTTTCCTTCTTATATAAAATGCATAGAGGTTCCACCTTGTACTCTCCTTCTGGTTCTACCTGGATAGCATTTCAATTTACAATATGAGTTACATCATGCACATATTTATTTAACAAAGAAACATGAAAAACATTGTGTACTTTTAAATTGGTTGGTAATGCACGTTGATATGCCACTAGCTCCACTATGAAAGAACATCAAATGGCCCACAATACCGTGGTGACAACTTGAAACTATTTCTCAATTTGAATGAACTATTTCTATGTTTAACTTTTAGATAAACATGATCTCCTACGTCGTATTTTGCATGTATGATTTTTAAATGTGCAAGGCTCTTTTGTCTGTCTTGTCCACTTTTCAAATTTTGTTCTAAGTTCTAAGCAATTATTTCTAGTTCCTTTAACATTTTGGGTCCCAAAATAATTTTGTCAATGAGATGTATGATAACCATTATTATATGCAAATTCAACGAGATGAAGATAATCTTCCTACTTTGTGAGGAAATCCATTACATACATCCATAACATATCCTCTAAAGTTCGATTAGTCCTTTCAGTCTGACTAATCAGTTTGGGGATGATAAGCACTACTAAAACTCAGTTGAGTGTCCAACCCATTGAACAAGGTCTTCTCTAAATTTGAAGTAAACTTTGTGTCCCTCTCTGAAATGATAGTTTTGGGTAAACCATGCATTCTAAAAATTTCCTTCATGAAAATCTCTGCAATGTTTATGGCCAGGTTGTGAGAAGTGTGCATCTTTTGAAATTTTGTCTGCTACTACCATTACAGAGTCATTTTTCTTCTTAGTTGTAAGTAGTCCTATAATAAAGTCCATACTGATCACCTCCCATTTCCATTCATGGGTATGGGTTGCAATAATCCAGTTGGGTGACAGTGCTAAGACTTAACTCATTGGCACTCAAGTCACCTAGACAAATATTCAGCTACTTATGTTTTCATTCCTAGACAAAAATACTCTTTCTTCAAAGATGTTATAGTGTTTTGGTAACCAGAGTGACATGAATACGGTTTCTTATGTATTTCACCTAGTATCAAATTCTTTAATTATGTGTTGTTTGGAACATTAATTCTGTTTTTTTGCAACACTAAACCTTCCTGACTATAGCTGAGTTTTGATTATCCCTCCATTGATTTATTACAATTACATTTTTCCTATATTTTTCTATAATTATCATCATTTTCTACTAGTCATGTAATTTTTTGTTTCAGATCAGATTGTATATTACCACTAGAAATTGCACTTATCTTCCTACTAAGTGCAACTTCTATCTTGTTTCATTTTCCTATGATGTGTTCTATTTCTAAATTATACTCAGTTAAGAAATAAAAGCATCTAACTTGTCTTGCATTCAAGTTCTTCTCGTTAAAAAAGTGTTTAAGACTAATACTGTTTGTTTTCAACAAAAAATTCCTTCCTAATAAGTAGTGTCAACACATTTTCAAAGCATGCATAATAGCAATAAATTCTAGATCATGAGGTTCATAATTTTCTTCGGGAGGTTTTAGTTTCATTAATTCATAGGAAATTACATAATCATCCTTCATTAACACTCCCCCTAGCCCTTCCTTTTAGTCATAAGTGAAAAACATACATTCCTTATGTGGATATTCTATCCTTAGAATAGTTTTTTTTGTTAACAATTTTCTTAGATTTTCCAAGATTTCTTGACATTTCTCATTTCATTTAAATCTGATTCCCTTTTTCTGCAAAGAGGTTATTGGATAAGCAAGTTTTGGGAATCCCTCTATGAATCTCTGTAATTCCTGTGAAATATCAAAAATACAACACATCCTTTGGCACTATCCAATAAAGGATTTCTTTGACACTTTTTGTGTGAACTAAAATCTCTTCTCCTGAAATTACATGCCCCAAATATTGTATCTTATCCCAATAAAATTCACATTTACTAAACTTTCTGTACATCTTATTTTCTCTAAATGTTTTTAGAACCAATATTAAGAATTCTTCATGTTCCTCATTGTTCTTTGAATAAATCAATATGTCATCAATAAACACGATCACAAAATTTCCTAAATATTTTCTAAACACACTGTTCATTAAACACATAAATGTAGAAAGTGCATTTTTTAAACCAAAAGGTACCACTACAAAATCATAATGTCCATATCTAGTTCAAAAAGAAGTTTTATGAATGTCTTCCTCTTCAATCCTAACTTGATGATATCTTGACTGTAAGTCTATCTTTTAAAAGATACTGGTGCTCCCCATGGAGACACAATAGGCCGAATATATTGTTTATCCATTAGCGCTTGCAACTGCATATTGAGTTCAGTCAACTCTGGAGTGCTCAAATGCTAAGGGGCCTTGTACAATAGTGCATGTCTCGGTACTAAATTTATGATAAAATCTATGTCTTATCTAGGAGGTAATCCTGGAATTTATTCCAAGAACACATTGTGCACAACATATATTTCACATCCTTTCCTGATCCATATCCAAATCTAGACGACAATGCACTAGGGTTGGTTCCATATCTATGGTTTTTGATCCATGGTTTTCCCATCTAGAGCTAGATCTTGATCTAGATCCTGGCCATAATATAGATCGAGATACGGATCCAACTATATGGTTCTTTAGTATATTAATATAGTTCCTCCTCATAGAGACTCCTCCCCTAAGGATTCTACATATGGGAAATATTCTACCATTTTGAACCTGACTATTTATTTGAATGAACTCACGTGTCTCCAACAAAGCTCCCCAACACCACTGCATTTGGATACACGTTTCTAGCTACCTAATTTTTTAGGGCACATGAATGGTGAGGTCGTTGATTCATGAATATGTAGTTTGTCCAATTATTTCAAGACCTTCCTAGGAATGACTAAAGAAGAGAAGCTAGATATTACCATTTTGCAATTGGAAGGGATTGCTCAAGCATGGTGGGATGTTGAAAAAGATACCTTCTGTATGGTGGTGTACTTGGGAGATTGTACTATGGCCACTCCTCCACCTATTATTTCTTGGGATACCTTTTTTAAAGAGTTTTGGAATCGCTTATATACCCTAGGGTATCGTCAGACTCTCCTAGATTGCTGGTTACAACTCCACCAAATCTCAGGATAGTCAGTACAAAGTTGTATTGAGGTGTTTACTAAGCTTTGCATTATACGAAGATTCACGATTCGAAAGAGGTACTCATTTTTAAATATAATTTCGTTATTTTAATATTTATACATAGAGAGGTTGATTTTACTCCATGCTTCTTTTGGTGTTATATATTTTAAATATTTTGTGGCAGTGCGATTAGCTACACAATTTGAACAATTAATGGCTTCTACCAAAAAATGAGGACTTAGTCCCTTAGATTGGATCATACATTTTTTTCATTTCCTTTAATGTGCCATATGATAATATTCTTCAGAATCAATAAGACACTCATTAAAAGAAGATGTATATGTTGCATTAAAGGAAAAACCAAAAGCAGAAAATGCATGTCCATGAGAATAAGAGCAAGAAGAAAAATAATCAATATCAATATTTTTCTTCTTCATTTTTTCTTATAAGAATTCCATATTATTGAAACATTTATAGTCCAAATGATAATCTTTCTCACAAAAATTACAATATCTCCTAGTCTTCTTGCCTTTTGATTTAGTTTCTTTATCACCATTGGAAGGAGGAGTTTGTTGGGAGGGTTTGGGACCATTCATTTTTTTATTGTTGCAAGGATGATTCTTCTTCAAATATTTAGTTTTATCCTTAGATTCTTTCACTAAGTATTTGATCAATGTACCTATTGTTGAATTTTGTAACTATATGTTTGGTCTCCATAATGTGAAAAGTGAAAATTTGTGTTTATTGGGGAGACCAGATTATTATAAATAAGGAGCTAGTTTGGATCATTTGTAACTCATCCATTTGCATCTCCTAGTAAATATTGTGTTCTCTTTGTGATCTCTACTATTAATCTACAACATTTATATGGTTGAATTTCTAAAGTATAATTTCCTAATGATAAATTGAAAAGTGAAAAACAATATCGTTAGAAGTAATTATCAATGTTCAAAAATAGTGTGTTATTATCTATTGCGTTAGAAAAATCATCATGGTATCATAGCTATTAAATAATCCACCATGAAAAACCGTGTCCAAGATTTTTCATGGATGTGGCCATCGCATAATTCTTTATTTCTCCACTGTCGTTGAGAATTCCTTCTGGAAAAAACCTTGTCCTACTGAATTTCCATGTGGACATTCATGTAAAGAAAATGTGGAAGACATTGTGGACCATGTGAGGAAAAATTTATCAAATATTTTCCATGTGGACAATATGCAATATTTCCAATATTGGACGATCCTGATAAATTTCACTGTCATCATCCCTATGATAAGGTCCTAAGCCATTCTAGCTTTGACCATATTTGCGGAGGAACATGTAGGTCATGCAAGCAAGGCACTTTGCACATTCCCTACAAGGGACGATGCTCCAGGGATCTCCCATGTGGCAACCAATGCATGGTGGGGTGCTCTGAGATATGTCCTCCCTACAGGCATCCTTGCGAGAAACATTGTTTGTACAGCTACTGCATTTTTATCTGTGGGGAATTATGTACACCTTGCATGGATAAATGTGAATCGAAGTGCGAACATCATTCTTATGATCTCATTTGCCATGAAACATGCACCATGCCCTGGTGTGACTAACGATGCCTTAAAACTATAAGGTGTGGGCATCTTTGTATAGGTATTTATGGGGAGCCCTGCCCCAAGATATGCATGATTTTCAATCCTGAGTATTTTGATGTCGTTTCACAGAAGAGTTTAAACAAGTGTGATCCATATGATAGGTTTGTGTAAATCATAGACGATCAGCATGTATTCGATGTAAGTGGACTCGATATTTGGAAGGACATGGATGATGTAGTCATTGAGCCTGGTGATGTTGCCATCAAACTAAAGCAATCATGAAATATTTGATATCAATCTCTTATTCTTGCATGATTGAGGATGAGTTGCATGCATGATCTTGGCTATATATCTCAGTTTCATACTAGAATAAAAGACAATTTTTGAAAGTTTTTCAACAACAAGATATTACAAACGATGATTATTAAGGTTTGTTTTTATATCAGAAGTAAACAGAAGTTGAAGAATTTTGAATGAAAGCCTTTTTATTCATTGTAGGAGCCATGAGATGGCTATGTGTATTAAAATTCCATGACATAACTCAATCATGTTGAACAACGTAAATATATGCTACAACTCAGCAAGGATTGATAGTGTATTACCAATAAATGAGGGCTAATACAATTCAAGCATGTTTGCATGAGTTACACATGTATATCAGCAAGGAGGAGAAACACTTGTGATATTTAGCAAGTCTTATGAAGTCTATAGAAGTCAAATAAAGGAAGTACAATAATTATCCTGGTAAAGACTAGAAACACTACCTAAGAGATATCTTTACTAATGCCTATTAGAGGAAGACAGAGTTTCTAGCTACAAAAATCATTGTCTTCGAAATAGCTAAGAAAACAAATCATCTTGAAAGTTTGCTTCATCCTAGAAGATACTAGCATTGAAAGATCAAGTGTTGTTCATAGCATAGACTATATACAAAATGTGTTATCACCTCTTATGTCATATGATTTCAACAGTCAAACATCACGGATAATGAGTAAATATGGTCAACATTATGTTCGAATATCATGAATATGTCAAGGAACATCATTGCTCATCATATCCATTATATCATGTAGAGATACTGCACCATATTAGAGTCAAAGGATCATGCAAGGATTGAAGGGATCCAATTGGCTCATGCAAAATGACATACATGGAGGTCAAGACCTTCCAACATGATGTCATTGAGTGACATCACCATAAATGATGCTCAGAGATAGGTAATCTCTAGGAGCAATGTACCTCCTAGGACGTGACCATGCAAAATAGCAAAGACATCTCTAGTGACTATGAATGCAAGCTATCGTGATGGACCCTGTGATGGAGGAAGATACAGTATGAGACTCAGAGAGAGAAGTTGTAGTAGTCTCGATACATGAGTCGAGACATGATATGTTGAGGGATAAGTAATGGCAACAATTCTAGTGTAAGTATAAGAACTCCCATAGAGGAAGGCGGTACTACATCTGGAGGGGGTAGAGATTGAGTTACCTCTAGAGAAGGAGGAAGAGATACCTTTAGTATACGAGGGAGAAAAGACAGAGGGGAAGTCACCTCCATCTCCATAGGAAGAATTTATTGAGCCACTCTCAGTTCCAGATATAACAGCTACAGAGGAAGAAATTGCAAATAGAGAGTGAAGGACCCAATTCCACAAAGAGAATCCCCAAAGGAGGGCAGTTGTTGATAGAGTAGAGAAGTTACTCTCCATCTCAATGTTTAGCAGTTACAGAGTCCCAGAGGGAGAATTTGCAGAATCCCATAGGGAGTAGCTGCACGGAGAGTGGAGGACCTACTCTCAAGCAGAGAGCTAGATAGTGCTTTGCAATAACCACCTTGAGCGAGCTCATGATTCAGCAGATTGAGTTGCAACATAGTAGGTGTACCAATGTGGTACAATTGGACATGTCTCAGGAGATGAAGAGAGGCTGTAGAGATATATAGTTTTGACCAGGAAGAGAGTGCAGTTGACATAAATGACACCATACGGTGTTGTTTCAGCTTGAAATTAGTCAGGATTCATGGAAGCAAACCTCTATAACACTCTCTACTACAGAGGCATAGTATATTGCAGCTAGTTACGTGATTCATGGAAGCAGTGAGGCTCAATAGGCTTCTCAGAGGACTTCATCTGAGACATGGTTTGGATGAATAAACCAAGCTTCAACACACATACAAGCATATTATTGGCATTCAGGGCATCTGACAAATGTTTACCATCAACAAGTTGGCTACTTGGTGAACTTATCTCTTGATGCGAATGTCTTCCCTCGTTGAGAGGGAATAATGATATGATTACATCATGGTCATTCATTCTCCCTATGTCACAGATAGTGACCAGGTTGGGCAGAAAGGTCCAAGACAATGTTGATATCTTCCACAAGAAAGTCTTTATATTTCAGGGACAATTTGGGGATTGTGTCGATTAATCCCTTGGTTGAGAAGGAGCATTGATATCCTTGCATCATGGATAGTCAATGTGTTTATAGACTGACATTCTCCCTATGGAGAATGGTCTAGGCTGGACATATTACTAATGTATCATGGACTGGAATTTTTCATGGAAAATGGTCCAGGTCTAACATTATCCTATGGCACAGATGCTGGCCTGATCAGAATGAATGGTCTTCCCCCTATGGCATGGATGATGACCTGATTAGGGAGGATGGTATAGGACTACAATTTTCTCTATGTCACATATGATGACTTGATTAGAGAAAATGGTACGGGACTAACATTATTTTATGGCACATGTAGTGACTTGATTAGAAGAATGGTCCTTGTAGCCCATGGTGCAGATTTAAACATCTCAGAGAACTAACATGTTCCCTATGGTACATATGGTGACCTGATTAGGGAAAATGTTCTTAGACTAGCACTCTTCATGTGTCACAAATAATGACCTAATTAGGAAGAATGGTCCTTGTAGTCACAAGACACTCCATTGAGTGCATGACAACTGTGGGATACTCAGCTGAGTGCATAGGTTTCAACACCTGAATTATTTGGCATCGTTCATGATTACTCAAATGGATTATGGCCCAAAAAATTGTTGATACATAAATGATATTCCATGTGTCAAGATACTGACCAGGTTGTGGCAGGTTGTTAATGTTGATGATGATTTGATACAACCTTTCTATGAAAGAAGAATTTTCAATGAAGATATGATGGCCAGGTATGTCTTCCCTCACTAAGAGGGAGTGTTGACATTTGCAGCATCATGTAGACATTCTTAGAAGAAGTTCCAAGAAGACAAGTCAAATTTTCCATATTAATACCTCCCTAGTTAAGAGGGAGTGTTGAATTTTTTAACTATGGTCGGTCTCCATAATGTGAAAATTCGTGTATGTTGGTGAGGCCAGTTTATTATAAATAAGGAGCCAGTTTGGCTCATTTGTAACTCATGAATTTGCATCTCCTATTAAATTTGATGTTCTCTTTTTGATCTCTATTATTATTTTACAAAAATTTTAGGGTTGAATTTATTAAATATAATTACTTCATGACAAATTGAAAAGTGAAAAACAACATCATTAGAGGTAATTATCAATTTTCATAAATAGTGTTCTATTATCTATTGCACTAGAAAATTCAACACCTATAGTGTTGATCACTCCAAGATGAAATAGATTATCTTTCTCTCTAATCAAAGAATAAGAAAAATATTCAAAAGTGGGTATTTGTAAGTAGCCCCTTGACTAACAAAAGCTTCATTGGTAGATTGAAAAGTAGAGACAAAATTAAAATACAGAATGTCAATATTATCAATAAAAGAATATATTATTTGATCAAGTGTCTTGATTATTTTACATTTTGCAAGTAAAAGTCTAATTTTTTTTTAACTTCAATAGAAAATATTCAATGTAAGAGAAATCACTGAAACCTAAAGAAATCAATTGATTTTTTATCTAGTGAGATTGAATATCATTATGTTTACAAAACATGAGTTTTATCATTTTCCATCATGCATCTAGGGTGTGAATTCCTTGAAGGTGAAATTGAAGAACAATGGAGATGGATATTCTAATTAATCCATGTGCTTGGTCATTTTTACTATCACATTTAAATTTTTTTAATGCATTAAGAAGGTTAAACAAATTTCTCAAACTAACCCAATAAAGTCTTGTACGTAGTAGTATATCTTCCATATGATATTTCTAGGAAAAATAACTTGAACTAGTAAGTAAAATATCTCCTAGACTAACCATATTACAATATGTAATTAAGATGACTTCAAAATCATAAATAGATTTTCTAAATAGAAAACTTTAAACAAAAATTGGCAGTTTAAAGGAAAAATGACACTAAAAATAGAGTCTAAATGTCAAAGTTATGCCCTTGATAAGAAAGGCATAAAAAGAAACCAATGTGTCACCTAGAAAGTGGAGTTTGATAAACATGGTGATTGGTGCACAATGGAATTGTTAAGTTAATTTTTTTTATTAATTTAAGTGAAATGCATTTTACAATAAAGTTATATTATAAGAAAAAATTGCATGATTTTTTTCAAAAAGAAACTTAATGAGAAGAAACCCTAATCCAAAAATTTGCTTTTGCTTGTAAATTTGTTTTTAACATAGTTGCACAAAAAAACAATAAAATTTTCCCAAGAAAACAAATTTGAAACTTTAAGAGATAGATATTAGATCTCATTTAGTCTACCCCAAAAATGCAAATTTTCTCTTTGTTTCTAATTTTTCAAGGAAAAGAGCATAAACTAAAAAAAACACTTTCTACTCTATGTTTGGTTTACCAAGATCTCACAATGTGCACAAAAAAGAGAGCATATGCAAACTAGAAAAGGAGAAATTTGGAAATAAAAATAGAAAAAATGAACAAAAATATTAAAATAGAATGAATTTTTTTTAGAAACCCATAATGGAACTATATATCTATGAATCTTAAAAAAAAATGTTATGTATTTAGAAAATGAAAACATCTTTCAAATTAAAATAGTTCTCCAAACACACTTGAGTAATTATCTCAAGCCAGAAATGTTGAAAATAGTATAACTATAGAGGTTCAAGATATTCATCAACAGCAAGAGTGGATCTTCATAAGGGTTTTGATACCTTGTTTGAAAAAAAAAGGTATTTATGTTAGGGACCCAACCTCTCCAACCCCTCATGTAGGTAGCATAATATATTTTTCATGTAATAAAGGCCGACATTAATTAATAAGGCCTATTTAATAATGTGAACAATTCTAATGTAAGAACTTAATAGAAGCTTCTGCTTCTAAAAAGAACTTCATATATAATTTTCTTTTGAAGATAGAATTAGTACAAATAAGAGTAGGAGGCATGAGAAAACCTTGTCTTGAGAGTTATTATAATAGAGTGTTTCTCTGCTAGAGGTTTCCCCCTCGAACATGAAAGTGAACATTGTTTCCTATCATTAAAGGTATAATTTTTGGTGTTGTGGTTCTCTATATTTTGTTGTTCCTCTAGTATTTGTTGCAATATTTTTGTTTTCTTCTTATTATAATACATCTGGTATCTAACAAGTGGTATTAGAGCACTTTCTTCTGCAGAAACTATGGGAATTCTTTTCAAGGTAGAGACATGTACTGTTAACATATTTAGAGAACAAAGATCTATCATTTAGTGGGTAAAATTGCAGTGGGGAAGACTACACACAGGAAATACAGACAGTTTCATGAGGTTAGTTAGAAACGAATGGTTCACCTTGTTGTAAACCTTTGTAACCCTTATTGGTACCCCTCGAGTAGTACCACATTAGATAGAATCTGTACACAACCATCACTCCCATGTATCGTTAGGTATATGGAGAATCCCCTAGGTCTCATGAAACTAGCTCTAGATCATTCGATCGACTGCCTAACTACTATATTGACACTCACAACACCACTCAAGATTATACTCTCTAGTACCTTTGTAATTGGGTAGTATGGATAAGGGTACGGTTGAGTCCCCTTAGTTGGTGGCCTGAGATATTGGGTCAATTACTACTATTTGACCATGGATGTATATCAAAGAGCTATAACACATGGAAAACCCTTGTCTATTGGAACATTTAAAATCCTAACCCTTGGGAAAGAAATAGCACATAAAAGGAATATACGAGATCTATTGTTGTGCAACCCTATCTCCCGCATTCTGGTTGCAACATTCCTACAAAATATTTTTTATTAACAATTTGGGAAATTTGTCACTGCAATATTCTTTAGATCAGAGTATAACACTGTAGGAGTAAAAAAAAAGAGTATAGTTGTCCCGTCGGCACCCTTATTCATGACCTATCCCAAAGGATTCCCATTTTTTCCCTCATGGTCATGGTACCTATCACTTATAAGCCTTTTTTTATGTGGTCCCTCCCACCCTTCTCGAAACTCTTATTTGACACATATCCCATTGGATTTCCTTTATTTCCATGATCTGAGTGATATATATCACTTATCCACCTTTTGTCAGTAGATCCACTCCCCATCCTAGGCACCCCAACTTTCCAAATAGCCACCACTCCCACCCAAGAACTGTAGGCGGAAATAAAATAAAATAAGTTTCAATTTGACCATTTCAAGGCCCAATTCCACACTAAATTTTGTAAAGTTGAAGGCCTATTTGAAAAAAAAAAGGGAAAATTCGAGGGAAACTTTAACATCCTCAATACCACTCTCAACCAGTTGTTGAATTGATCCCAGGGCCCCTCCTTCCTTGACGAACCCCCTAAAGAATATGGTGTTAACTCCTCCCATAATATGGCATTTCAGTCCAACCCCTTTCAGCATGAACCATGTCTTCCCAGAGTTGAGGTCCATAAATTTGATGGCTACGATCCCATGAGTTCCATCACCCAAATGGAGAATTATTTTTATTTTCATTGAATTACTGATGAGTTGGCCAAACTTCATTATGGTGTTCTCTATACGGATCTTGAACGCTAGCCAATTTGGCAATGACGTAAAAGTGCATGCCATTGGTATGTTACTTGGACCCAGTTTGTTGTATAGATTTATGAACTCTTTGACATCGAAACCCACTATCCAAGCCATTTGACCAAGTTAAAACAATATGGCATAGTGGAAGACTTTATAACAAACTTTGAGCACTTGGATTTCATAACAGAGGGCATGACAAATGCCTTGTTCATAGAATGTTTTATCATTGGCCTAAAGGATGAAATCTAAGCACAATTCCTCATGGCTCACCCCCATACTTGGTTGGAAGATACTAAATGTGCCAAAGAAGAAAAACATGTTGTCTTTTCCTAGAACCAAAAACACTCTTTTATTTCTCTCCCTCGAGCTACCAATCCTACCCCCCATGCCACCCTCTGAATATCCATGAAATTATCAAGTAGAAATTGTTGAATGCCAAGTCAAGGGTCTTTGTTATAACTGTGATGACAAATATTTTCTCGGGCACAAGGGTAAGGAAAAAAAAATCATGGCCATTTCTGAGGATGTTGTTGACAAGAATTTTGAATCTTACCCTATGGAAGAGGTACCCCGAGTAGATAATACTACTCCGCCCTCTAATCCACTAGAATATAAACTGTTGATTTTTTTGCACACCCTAACTAGCTTCTTTTATCCCCAAAACCTCAAGATAATTAGCTACATTAATCATAGGAAAGTCATAATCCTGGTTGACAATGGGAACACACAAAATTTTATTCACTAGCGCATTTCCCATGAAATCAATTTCTATATCCGTGTCATCAACAATTTTTAAATCATGATTTCTAATGGTGGTTTCATGAAATGTGGTGGGAGTTGTTAAAATGTTCAACTACAAATTGGTCGGTACCACCTAAAACATCATATGTTTGCTATCAACATGGATGGTTGTGACACTACGCTCGAACTTGAATGGTTATGTACTTTGGGCCCCATCCTCATGGATTTTAAGGAATTAACCATGCAATTCCAACATGAGGGAAAATAATATAAGTTCCAAGGAATCACAAAAGGATCCCCTTCTATCATCAGTTCCCATTGAATTGAAAATCTCCTCAAAAAGAGTCATTTGGGAATTATTTATCATTTCCAATCCATTCAATCATTTCAGACACCCTATATACATCCTAACCTCTAATTTATCCTTTCCCAACACCAAGACGCTTTTTCCACTCCTCACAGACTTCCCCCTTCATGTGGTTTTCATGATCATTCCATTCGTCTAGTCTTAAGTAGCCTCCCTCCCAATGTTCTCTCTTACCATCATCCCTTTGCCCAGAAGAATGAAATTGAGAAAATTGTTGAAGAATTGCTCCAACCGGGTGTTATATGTCCTAGTACCAGCCTCTATTCTTCTCCTATGGTCATGGTACTCAATAAAGAAGGCACTTGGTGCATGTTTCCATACTTTTGCTCCCTCAACAAACTCATCATCAAAGAGAAATTTTGTATTCCTGTCATTAATGACCTATTGGATGAATTAAGTGGTGCTCAATCCTTTACTAAACTTGATATTTGTTTTGGATACCACCATATACGTATGAAAGTTGAAGAAATTCCCAATACTGCATTTATAACTCATGATGTTCACTATGAGTTCTTGGTCATTCCTTTTGGCTAATGTAATGCTCCATCCACTTTCAAAAGTCTCATGAATCATGTATTTTTTCCTTTTCTCAATTTTTTCTTAGTTTTATTTGATGATATTCTCATCTTTGGAAATACCATCTATCCCATGTGGATCAAGTTCTCCATCCACTCTCCCAACAAAAATTTTCCTCAAATGGTATAAATGTGTCTTTGGAGCCTCAGAAGTTGTGTACCCTTGTCATATTATCGGGAAGGTGTTGGAAGCCCTACATGATTTCTTCTTTTTCAAGTGACAAATGACAATTCTTGTAGCTGCCTACACCTCATCTTGTAAATATTGCTATTTGAAGGTGACTATTCGGTAGTAAAAAGGATGTTTTGATTGTTCCTATTTATTTTTATCTTGTGTTTTCGTGCTTGATTCATGACTGAAATCATGAATCAAGCATTAAAACTTAAAATCGTATTGCAATTCTATCTAAGGCTTGGACTTTAAAAGGGTCAATGTGCTTACATCTCTTTTCATGAATTTTGTTTTTCTTTGAGCTTATCATATATCAATGAAATACTTATTTTGAGTTTCTATTGGATTGTAAGTTTATATTTTGGATCCTTTGTAAATATACTAAGAATCAATTGGCTTTGGTTTACAAAACATATCTTTTTTTTTAACCTTTGCAAATCAAATATACTCATTACTTGTCATGGAAATTAAACACACCTCCATCATACCCTGTACTTTGTTTTAGCTGACAGATTGAATTGACGGCCCTCTCATGACAGATAAAGGTCTGGTGTTATGCTCTATATCCAAAACGTTCATCACTAGCAGTGCCCAAATTCTGTGTTTGAAACCCTTATGCTTATATTATGGTTGCGTTGGTGTGATTGCTAGTTTTTCTCCTTTGTTATCAGCTTAGACTTATCTCTATTTCTACTACCTCTTAAGCCCACAGTTATTTCGGGGAACTTCTCTTACGATCTGTTAAAACCCTTATGGCCCTTGTCATCTGATTTGAGCCAAATGACTCCCAAACTTTGTTGTTGTATGATGGTGTGAGTGAGGATCTGAAAAGCCAGGGTTGGTATATGTTTATTAAGAAGTTCCAGGGTTATAATTTGTGATTGGACAAAGAATTTTCCCTTACATTTGATGGCTGCAGAGCCAAGTTAGGTGATGTTCAAATGGAAATCACCGAAGAATTTTTGATCGAAGCAACAAGACTCCCCCTCACTGGTCAAATTTTTTTTAAAAATTCGAAGTTGGACGAAGTACCTTGGAGTTTGTTTGTCACCTCCAGAAAAATTGAATGTTGTGACAAAGGTATTCCGGTCTCCCTACTCAAGGTTAGATGGCATGGTTTATTAGCGGTTTTAAAACAATTTATTACCTGTGAAGGCCGTTATGGCCTAGTCTTCCTTTACCATGTCTGATTGCTCATGCATTTTATCGGCTTCCATTTAAACATGTCGTTTTACCTTCTAAGAAGTTTGTATAAAATGTCAAAGAGATACAAGAAGCAAAAACTGGATTCCAGCCTCTTTCACCGTGGTTTGATTAAATTATTGTTATTTCATCATTTGGAAACACTTGGTGATGATTGGGACAGTTTCATAGCTCATAATGGTTTTGTTACAGTAAATCCTGTAGAGACCCCTATTATGGATAAGCCTATGGTAGAGAAACCTCTTAATTTCTCAATTGGCAACCCAAATATTTTGAATGAAAATCCTTGTGAAGAGGCATTGTCTGATCGAATTTTATGTGGGCAACAGGGTATTAGTTCTGATTTTATTGAAACTCCTGTGCATGAGACAATTTTCTACCCTGACCCTACTGTAAAATCCAACAATAGAAACCCTCACAAACAGTAGAAGAAGACTCAAACCATGTTATGGTTTCATAACAAGAAGGTTGGCGACTCATTTCAAGGAATCTGCGTAATAGATCCAAAGCTCATGTGAGCTCGATAGAAATGATTGAGATCCATGAGAACTCTGACTCCGAGGTTGAAAAGTTTCTGGCAGAGGAAGATATGAATTGTTCCAAACTAGATCTTAATCAACCATTTGATTATGTCAATAATATCCCACTGTGTTTAAAAGATAGAAAAGGGTTCGCAGGTATTAAACTCGGTCAAACGTCGACAATGGACAACAATGATGTTTTACGACACAATTACACATTTCCTCAACAGATCACCCATGTTGTTCCTTGTGAATTTTTCTTGCAGTGGATAGGGAAGTACTATACAGACATCCCCATCTATCAACCAAGGATAAAAACTCTTGCATCTCTCAATGAATCCTTGGCAAACGAAAACTGTGAGCTCAAGGCCAATGTAGAAAGATAAGCAAAGTGTTTGAAAAGTACAGGCAATATCATTATAAAAAATGCTGAGAGTGTCAAGGCCGTGATCAATTCTAAGATATTGTGATTCAAATTTTGTTATTATTTGAATGGTAAGATTGGTTTTTATCATAGTTATGATTTTTGGTTATTTTTCTAATTAATCTAGATTGATTTAGATTTATGCTACCAATAATAAGACTAGCTACAGAATCGAGAGATTTTGTAGCCAAGTCAATTTCTCATATAAGATTTAGGAATTGTTGGTTAATAAAATATTTGACTTGCTCATTTCGTTTTTTCAGGATATGATGTATTTGATGCTAATCTTATGGGATGGAGCATGCTGGACTTAGTCGATCAAAGATCTTCTTTTTGCTTATTTTGTAAATAGGAGAAAATCCTCATAATTTTTGAAGATTTAGTTTGATCTTGAGTGTATCTAAGCCCTCTATATTTGTAATTTTAAGATATTTTTGAGATCTGATCCTATATTAGAAGATAGGAAGTTTAGCCTTAGTAAAATATTTAAATACTCCATATTTTGTAATGGAAAACATCTTGGTTGAGGGAAGAAGATGGACGAGTGATTCTAAGACTTAATGAAACAACATATATGCATTTTGGATTTAGCCTTTTGTTAATGATGTTTTCATTTATGTTTTGTTAATCCTAATACATCAATAGGTATGATAGCTTTAGACTTAATGATGTATTATGTGCAGGATGTTTGTATTATAAATATCATTTCTAATTTGCTTCTCAAAATATAAATGTTGTGATCATATCTCTAATTAGAATGATAGGATTTATCTTGGAATTTAATTGAATGATGAAATGCATAGGTTACTGTCAGATTTATCTTGTTGTAATTATATGCAATTATAAGATCACAGGGTTATGTTTGTGTTTCCTCTTCTGTCATTCAAACTTAAGCTGCCAATACATGTTTTGAATTTATTTAGAACAATCATAAGGTTCATTGCAGATTTCTCTCTTGGACGTAGCAGTTGGATGTTCTTCACTCATGCAGACGCTTGGATACACCTCACTAACTCACTGACAGGTTAGCCTCTTTGTCTTTTTTTCTTAATTCTGTCATTTACATATTAATGAAACCATAATGTATGGTTCAACTTTTGACTACCCACGCGTCTCTGTTTCATAGTATATTCAATGTAAGATTTGTTAGATTTATAAAGGAAAACAAAAAAAAAATTAAATGTGCTTTCTTTATCTACTTCTTAACAGAAATAACTTTCACATTTGATTTCGTAAGTTTCAATTAAAACTTGCAATTTGTGAATGATGTATATAAGTGATATTAGTATTTTTTTTGTTTAAAATACCTACAGTAGTTATATAAAATCATATATATATATTAGCAGTAGTTCAGTTATTCCTTTCTTTTCGTTTTCTTTTTAGGATTTTAGATTGGCCAACGGAGCCATTAAACCCGCCAGAACGAGTTACACCAAACGTCTTGGGTTATTTGGACAACCCCAGACTGGACTTATTCTTCCAGTTGACAGACGGTCAATTTCGCCTGCCAACAAATGGCGCTAGAAGGAGGGCCTGAATACAATTGATGGCACGTGGAAGTCGCAAGACTCCTCCCCTACACACTCGCTCCCCTATAGTAACATGGATTCATTCCAACAACAATGTTACTTATGAAACAACAACTACCTCGAACGAAAATCCCCAAATTCCCGTCGAGTCAGTAACACCAAACCCTCAAGGGGCTAACATAGAATAAATTGTTCGTCAGTCACTCTTAAGGACACATAGTGATTTGGCCTGTATCAGACAATCGTTAGGCCACATAATCAACCTTTATATTTCTCTGATATAAAAGAACAACTTCAAGGCACTAGTCTTCTTTTAAACCCTTTAGGAGATGATACTATCAATCCTATCGATACACCTACTCTTGGAGCCAAGGGATCTGGTACTTCGCCTTCCCCACCTCATTCATCTCCATCCTCTTCAGGAGGATAATCTTCCGATGAAGGTAGTTCCTCGTCTGAACCATCTCAGCCTTCGACACCACCTACACCCATGGAAAACCAAAACAATCATGATAGGCCATTGCTTGATCAAGATGTTGTGGTTGTACCTGGACCCCAACACCCTTTACCAAAACACCCAGAAAAATGGTTACCTAAGTTCGATCCATATTCTAAGAAAATCGCCGAAGATCACATAAATAAATTCATGCTGGCCATTAGACTCCGAAGTGTAGAACATGAAGATGTAGTATGTAGACTTTTTCCTTACACGTTTGAGGGAAATGCCTCTACATGGTATTTTTCCCAACAACCTCACACCATTGTATCTTGGGACAGATTCGAAACCTGTTTCTTAGAGAAGTTCGGAAATGATAGATCTCTTGAAGTATTAGTTATGGAACTTTCTAGATTAAAAATGAACCCTAAGGAGAAAGTAAAATATTTTAACCAAAGGTTCCTCACGTTAAAAAAATGAATTCCCACTGATTCAATGCCCGTTGAAAGCCTTATTGTAGCATATTACACTAAAGCTCTACATAATAATATAGCAATTTGGGTTAAAAGATATAAGAAGTCCACGTTACTGGAAGCCTTCGAGGAGGCAAGCCAAATCAAAAAAGATATTTTGAGCTTGAAATATAATCTTAGTAATGAGGCAGAAACAACCCCATCTTCTAAGAAGAAAATAGAAATTCTTACTAGGCCTCCCCAAACCAAAACCCAATCAAAAACTTCAGACTTAGAAAGTTTGCAAAAGTTTGTCCAAAAATTATCGAATCAAGTCGTAGAGTTGAAGAGATCGACCAAAGAAGCATCCTCAAGAAAAACAATTTTTAAACCTCATTTCAGAAAGCATTTTCCCCCCAACTGGCCAAATCCGACCCCTGAAGGTCTAAATTTTGAACGCTTACAATATGCTCTACAAACTATCCTTGAAGCAGATGATAACTTGGTCCCTCCTGAAAGTTCGAAAGACATGGTCGAAGAAGAAGTACTTGAAGAAGAGGAGTCATCTCCCAATATCTTCGGGCATTTCTTTGACAACATTTTTCAAGAAAATTTTGAAACTGTCCATCCTTACAACACCAGAAGAAAAACACAGAGTAAACCCTCTTCCAAAATGAGTAATAATGTGCCCCCGAAACAATTGAAACAAGATGAAACAAAATAGAATTTAGCAGCCCCAGTTTTAGAGTATGATTTGATTGAAGACCTAAAACAACTCAAGGCTAATATTTATGTTTACGAAGTTTTAAAATTCCCTCTTCTTTTGCAGAAAATGCTTCAGAACATCGCAAAAAATAGTAAAAAAAACAATCTGAACAACAAGAAAATTGTGGAAAACAGTTCTAAAACAGCTCAAAAGATCCCTACTAAAACGACACCTGAACCCCCGGATAAAAGGGATCTCACTGAAAAAACTGTATCGAATGTAGATAAAGTAGTTTCAGGGACAGCGGCTAAAAATCAACAGAATTCTGTTGTTAATACTCGCAAAAATGTCCCCCTTTTCTTGCTAACTTTTGAAATTTTTAATAGAAATGTACATAATTGCATGGTAGATTCCAGCACATCATCGAATGTGATGCCTTTATCCGTTTGCCAAGAAATCAACGTAGAAGTTCATCCTTCTAGTCTTAAAACCATTCATCTTGATCGGACGAATGTTAAGGTAATTGGTGAACTAAATAATGTGCTTGATAGGTTATATTCTAATCCTAAGGTTCACCAGATTATTGACATAATTGTTGTTGTCATCCTTGAAGTCTATGGTTTATTTTTGAGCAGGGATAGGTCCGAGCAATTACACGGTTACTTTGCAATAGATTGGTCGCATTTATGGCTGCCAGAAAATGGACAGCCAAACAAAATTAGGATTAATCGTGAATGTTATCTCAAGCACACCGTGACGGATTTGAATGATGCAAATGAACCATTTACTGCTTCCACTGATTCACTTTAAATGCACGGAATGAACACCTTCTTTGGTAATTTCGTGGCTAAAACTTCCCCCATCACCAATCCATAGCAACAATCAGATCTCATGACCTGTACTCAATCAACAGTCTTGCCAAATGTGCCAAACACTACTGACGAAGTTCATATATGGTCACTTTACTTCGATGGAGCCAAATCCAAGGAAGGAGCCGGTGCAAGATGTGTACTCATCGACCCCGCAAGTAATAAGACTTTGATTGCCTATCGATTAGAGTTTTAGTGCACTAATAATACTCTCGAATATGAAGCACTTCTACAAGGGATTAAGAAAGCCTTGGATATGGACGTAACAATTTTAATAGCATTCAGTGAATCAAAAATCATGGTCAGGCAGGTAAGAAATTCCATACACTGCTTGTCACCACATCTAAAAAGTTACCAAACTGAGGTATGGAGTTTGATACAAAAATTTTCAGCATTTAACATCAATTCCATTCCTAGACTAAGTAATTCGGCAGTTGATTTATTGGCTAATGTCGCTTCCAAACTTTCGCCTACAGAAGGTCTTTCTCTGAATGCATTTTCGATTGAATTATTGTTCAGGCCGTCGATCCCAGATAACATCACCAATTGGAGAGAGTTTGAGGATGACTAGCAGATCATCATCTTCTTGCATATGGAGGACACTTTCCAAGGTGCAATTATCGATGAAGGCACTCACAATAAAATCTATGTAACTTCACAGTAATATCGGATACTAGATCTCCTGAATCGACATTTGATCTGGTAAACTCTATTCCTAGATCCATTGTAAGACTAGAAACGTTCTATGATTTGCATGATAAATTTAGAGGATCAGTTAATTGTAAAAAAAATAGTTCTTCCTTGACTTACGAAACGATAAATCTAGGTACTAAGGATAATCCTCAAAAGATCAATTTGGGAACGGGATGCTCCGAGCAAGAACGATCCACTTTTATAAAACTATTTAAAGAATTCAATGATATTTTTGCCTGGACATATGATGATTTAAAAACCTTTGATCTTAATATAATACAACATATCATCCCCATGAAACTGCAAACTCAGCCTTTTCAACAAAAATTAAGAAAGATGCACCCCAAATTGGAACCCACTATCAAGAAAGAACTAAACAAATTATTAAATGAAAAGATAATCTTCCCGGTGAGACACACACAATGGGTATCCAACCTAGTTCCTGTAAGGAAGAAAAGTGTCGAAATATGACTCGGTGTCGTTTTTTGTAACCTAAATCGAGTGTCTGATAAAGACAATTATCCCGTTCCTCCAATGGAACAAATTCTTCAACAAGTATCTGGTTTCGAAAGACTATCACTACTATATGGTTTTTCAGGATACAATTAGGTCCTCATGTCTCCACCAGACCAGTTAAAAACCACTTTTCATACCCCATGGGCACTTATGCCTACAGGAAGATGCATAAATCAATCTATAGTGGTTTATCTTGATGACGTTACTGTTTTCTCCAAAAACAAGAAAGATCACTTGTCTCACCTTAGGGTTATCCTAGAACGATGTCGCAAGTACGACATATATCTCAACCCTAAGAATTCAATATTTGAAATGGAACAAGGAAAACTTCTTGAGTTCATAGTATCCAGTGACAGTATGATCATCGATCTCGAAACAACTCAAGCCATTTCCAAACTACCCCCCCCCTCCTCCAAAAAATCTATGCAATCCTTTTTAGGACAAATTAATTTTGTTAGAAGGTTTGTCCCAAGTTTCTCATAAATGGTAAGGCCATTGAAGAATTTAATTAAAAAGGATGTTCATTAACGTTAGGGACCACAGGAAAATCAAGCCTTTGGTTCCATCAAAAAATCCATAGTGGAAGCCCCTTCCTTGATGATTCCCAATTTCTCACAAGATTTCACTCTTTACACTTTTTCCTCTGACCGATCTTATGCTGTTGTGTTGACCCAAAAGAACGTTGAAAGAAATGAAATCCCCATTGTCTTCATCAGCTCAAATTTCAAAGGAGTAGAGCTTAACTACCCAGCTATAGATCAATAGGCTTATGCAGTTTTCAAAGCAGTGAAACATTTCCAATCATATTTGCTGAAATCTAGAACTAAAGTCATTGTGCCTTATCCTGCTATTAGAAACTTGTTAGTACAAAAGGAATTGGGTGGAAAACGGGCAAACTGGATGACATCATTACAAGAGTGTGACCTAGAAATAACCCCTGCACAAATTTTCAGAGGTCAAGGCCTATGCAAACTAGTGGCTAATTCAGTTGAAGAACGACATAGTCAAATTAATGTCTCAACTGTAAATAAACATAGTGAAAATCAGAGCTGATGTACACAAGTTGTTGCTAATTATTTGTTTGATGATATTAATTTTTATTTAACACGCGGTTCTGCTCCTCTCCGTCTCAATCCAAAAAAGAGAATAACAATAAGGTTAAAATCTGCACCTTTCCAGTTGGTAAATGACGTATTATTCCGTAAGAATTTTGATAGTGTTCTCATGCATTGTTTGGAAAGAGATGAAGCAGAGAAAGTATTATATGAAGCTAGTGGGAACTTAGGTGGAGACACCACTGCTCACAAGGTATTAAGGGTTGGGTACTATTGGCCCATGTTTTCCAAATATGCCCATGCATTATGTCGTAAATGCATAATCTGACAAAAGGATGTTGGATGAGTAAAAAATGAAGCATTCCCTTTGCAGCCTGTTTCAGTGGATTCACCTTTTCAGCAGTGGCGTCTCGACATCATCGGGCCAATTAAACCCACTTATTCAAAGAAGCATAAATACATCATTACAGCAATGGATTATTTTACCAGATGGTCCAAGTCTATACCACTAAAAGCGGTAAACACTAATCAGGTGATATATTTCCTTAACACGAATATCATTACTAGATTCAACATTCCCGAATGTTTGGTCTTTGATAATGCTTCTTACTTTTCGTCCCTCAATATGAGTGTTTTTCTTTGGAGAAAGGGATCAAACTTAATTATTCTTCCAGCTATTACTCCCAAGGAAATGGCCTAGCAAAATCAACGAATAAAAATTTAATCAAGATCATCAAGAGGATAGTTTATGAAAACCACAAGAGCTGGCACAACGCGCTTTTTAATGCACTTTGGGATGATAGGGTGAATCTTAAAACCTCTTTTGGTAATTCTCCTTTCTTTCTCGTCTACGGAAAAGAAGCAATTCTCCCTCCTCGTGTTCTTCTTCCCTCTATGCAATTGTCGCAGAAAGTTCAGGAAGAGGACTACCCTCTTGAAATTCGAATTAATGCCTTGTTAAAATTAGAAGAAGTAAGAGCACATGTAAAGGAGAGACTGGATCAACATCAACAGATTATGAAAGGATGGTTTGATTCAAACTCTACTTCAGATAAGAACTTCGAGGTAGGATATTTGGTTCTCAAGTGGGATAAACCTCACAAAAGAAAAGGACAACACACCAAGTTCTACAACCTGTGGTTGGGGCCTTTCGTAATTGCTGAAAAAATAGGTCCCAGCTCCTTCTATCTACAAAGTTTGGAGGGACAACCACACACCTTCCCAGTGAATGGCCAAGCTCTCAAGAGGTATTTTTCTTGATAAATTCCAGACCCACCTTTGTACATAATTTTTTTTTTTTCATTTTGTTTTCTAGTTTTTGGTTCTTTTCATTTTGTTTTTTTTCGTTGATCTCTAGACAAGCTTATGCCAATGTCACCTTTTAGTTCATGAAGGGAAACCAGAATGCCTCATTATGCAACAATAGTTAAGGTCTTTCAGATCATCAATGCTATAACTTGTTGAAACGCGAACTAGATGAAGAAACTTTCTGTTCAAAATAGGTTTTTTGGTTTCACTTTATAATTATGACCAGACACGACCATCATTAAAGCTCTTTACGTTGTCCTTGTTTTAAACAAAACAACTCAAGTATGCCCTCCTGTCCTCAAAAAATTAGTCTCATCAGAAAACTAATTTCAGATCGTAATGAAGGTTATCAAGCAATAAATTAAAGGCTGAAAAATATCAAGTGTTTTGAAAACTGAAATTTTTAGCATCACCCCGCTCCTCTGAAGACTATTAAATTTATACCAAATTGAAAAAAATTTGTTGTGGGAAGTGTTTGTAAACCCGTCGAGATGTTGAATAGGTCTACTGGCAGCGGGTAAATTCATACATGATGACAAGACAACTTCGTTGGGTACTGAATAGGCCTACTGGCAGCGAAGCGATGTCGGGTTCAAGAAAATTATTAGGTGTAAATTTTTATATTAGTCATAAGTGTCCTTCGTTTGTACTGAAATTTCTTGGACATGACAGAGTCATCAAAGTGGGGTAATTGACATCCCTTTTGAGTCTATGAATGCATGTTGGCTGCAGTGGCCCTGTCAACAGTATCGGAGCCATTTGACTTGAATATCGTTGCTCTAGTAATTAAAATTTCTCACCGGATTTCATTTAAATAGGAATATATCTGAAGATGGACTGTGAAATGATTGTTGAAATTTGATTGAGATATTTGATTTCCTTCAGTTGTTCTTTCATATGTAACCATTCTAAGCAGTACTAACATGAACTCGTCGGTGATGCAGAGATAACTAATTCTCCCAGTAAGTCGCCATTGTTGTCAGCCCTACATGATTTTTGTTTTTTCAAGTGACAAATGACAATTCCTGTAGCTGCCTACGCCTCATCCTGTAAATATTGTTATTTGAAGGTGACTATTCGATTGTAAAAAGGATTTCTTGATTGTTCCTATTTACTTTTATCTTGCGTTTTCGTGCTTGATTCATGACTGAAAGCATGAATCAAGCATTAAATCTTAAAATCATATTGCAATTCTATCTAAGGCTTGGACTTTAAAAGGGTCAATGTGCTTACATCTATTTTCATGAATTTTGTTTTGCTTGGAGCTTATCATATATCAATGAAATACTTATTTTGAGTTGTTCTTGGATTGTAAGTTTATATTTTGGATCCTTTGTCAATCTACCAAGAATCAATTGGCTTTGGTTTACAAAAACATATCTTTTTTTTTTTTAACCTTTGCAAATCAAATATACTCATTACTTGTCATGGAAATTAAACACACGCTGATCGTAACCTATACTTCGTTTTAGCTGATAGTTTGAATTGATGGGCCTCTCATGATAGATCAAGGTTTGGTGTTATGCTCTGTATCCAAAACGTTCATCACCAGAAGTGCCTGAATTTCGTGTCTGAAACCCTTATGCTTATATTATGGTCGCGCTGGTGTGATTGCTAGTTTTGCTCCTTTTTTATCAGCTTAGACTTGTCTCTGTTGCTGATACCTCTTAAGCCCACAGTTATTTCAGGGCACCTCTCTTACCATCTTTTCAAACCCTCATGGCCTCTGTCGTCCGATTTGAGCTAAATGGCTCCCAAACTTTGTTGTTGTGTGATGATGCAAGTGAGGATATAAAGAGCCAGGGTTGGGATATGTTTATTAAGAAGTTCCAGGGTTTAATTTGTGAGTGGCCAAAGAATTAACCCTTACATTTGATGATTTCATAGCCAAGGTACGTGATGTTCAGTTGGAAATCACTGAAGAATTTCTGAGCGAAGCAACAAGACTCCCCCTCACTGGTCAAAAATGGTTTAAAAATTTGAAGTTGAGCGAAGTACCCTGGAGTCTGTTCATCACCTCCAGAAAAAATGAATGTTGTGACAAATGTATTCCGGTCTCCCTACTCAAGGTTATATGGCATGGTTTATTAGCGGTTTTAAAACAATTTATTCCCTGTAAAGGCCGTTATGGTCTGGTCTTCCTTTACCATGTGCAATTTCTCATGCATTTTATCAGCTTCCATTTAAACATGTCATTTTACCTGCTAAGAAGTTTGTATAAAATGTCAAAGAGATACAAGAAGAAAAAATTTGATTCCAGCCTCTTTCACCATGGTTTGATTAAATTACTGTTAGTTCATCATTTGAAAACACTTGGTGATGATTGGGACGGTTTTGTATCTCGTAATGGTTTTGTTACAGTAAATCATGTAGAGACCCCTGTAATGGATAGGCCTATGGTAGAGAAACCTCTTAATTTCTCAATTGGCAACCCAGATCTTCTGAATGAAAATCCTTGTGAAGAGGCATTGTTCGATCGCCTTTTATGTGGGAAACAAGGTATTAGTTCTGAGTTTATTGAAACTCCTGTGCATGAGTTGATTGTCTACCCTGACCCTACTGTAAAATCCAACAGTAGAAACCCTCGAAAACAGTTGAAGAAGACTCAAACTATGTTAGGGTTTCATAACAAGAAGGTTGGTCGACTCATTTCAAGGAGTTTGCGTAATAGATGCAAAGCTCATGTGAGCTCGATTGAAATGATCGAGATCCATGAGAACTATGACTCTAATATTGAAAAGTTTCTGGAAAAGGAGGATCTGAATTGTTCCAAACCAGATCTTAATCAACCATTCGATTATGTCAATAATCTCCCACCGTGTTTAAAAGATAGCAAAACCGTGAGCTCAAGGGAAATGAAGAAAGACAAGCAAAGCATTTGAAAAGGATAGGCAATATCATTATAAAAAACACTGACACTGTCAAGGCCATGATCAATTATGAGATATTGTGATTTGAATTTTGTTATTAGTTGGATGGTAAGATTGGTTTTTATCACAGTTATGCTTTTTTGTTATTTTTCTAGTTAATCTAGATCGATTTAGATTTTTGTTACCAATAATAAGGTTGGCTACAGAATCGAGAGATTCTGTAGCCAAGTCAATTTCTCATATAATATTTAGGAATTGTTGGTTAATAAAATATTTGACTTGCTCATTTTGTTTTTTCGGGATAGGATGTATTTGATGCTGATCTTATGGGATGGAGCATGCTGGACTTAGTCGATCATATATCTTCTTTTTGCTTATTTTGTAAATTGGAGAAAATCCTCATAATTTTTGAAGATTTAGTTTGATCTTGAGTGTCTCTAAGCCCTCTATATGTGTAATTTTAAGATCTTTTTGAGATCTAATCCTATCTTAGAAGATAAGAATTTTATCCTTAGTAAACTCTTTAAATACTCCATATTTTGTAATGGAAATCATCTTGGTTGAGGGCAGAAGATGGACGAGTGATTCTAAGACTTAATGAAACAACATATATGCATTTTGGATTTAGCCTTTTGTTAATGATGTTTTCATTTATTTATTTTTAATCCTAATACATCAATAGGTCTGATAGATTTAGACTTAATGATCTATTATGTGCAGGATGTTTATATTATAAATATCGTATGTAATTTGTTGCTCAAAATATAAATGTTGTGATCATATCTATAATTACAATGATATGATTTATCTTGGAATTTAATTGAATAATGAAATGCATAGGTTACTATCATATTTATCTCATTGTAATTATATGCAATTATAAGATCACAGGGTTATGTTTGTGTTTCCTCTTCTGTCATTAAAACTTAAGCTACCAATACATGTTTTGAATTTATTTAGAATAGTCATAAGGTTCATTGCAGATTTCTCTCTTGGACATGGCAGTTGGATGTTCTTCACTCATGCAGGCGCTTGGATACACCTCGCTAACTCACTGACAAGTTAGCCTCTTTGTTTTGTTTTTTCTTAATTCTGCCATTTACATATTAATGAAACCAGAATGTATGATTTAGCTTTTGACTACCCACGTGTCTGTGTTTCATAGTATATTCAATGTAAGATTTGTTAGATTTATAAAGGAAAAAAAAAAGTTTTAAATGTGCTTTCTTTATCTACTTCTTAACGGAAATAACTTTCACATTTAATTTTGTAAGTTTCGATTAAAACTTGCAATTTGTAAATGATGTATATAAGTGATATTCATATTTTTTCTGTTTAAAATACCTATAGTAGTTATATAAAAGCATATGTATATATATAATATATAGTATTTAGCAGTAGTTCATTTATTCCTTTCTTTTCGTTTTCTTTTTAGGATTTTAGATTGGCCAACGAAGCCATTAAACCTGTCAGAACGAGTTACACCAAACGGATTGGGTTATTTAGACAACCCCAGACCAGACTCATTCTTCCAATTGACGGACAGTCAATTTCGCCCTCCAACACAAGGATGACATACGAGTGGATCCTAAGAGAATTGAAGCTATGAAGGATTGGCCTCACCATAAAACTCTTAATATCTTGCATGGTTTTCTGGGTTTAACGAGGTATTATAGCAAGTTTGTTCATAATTATGGAAAATTTGCAACACCTCTCACTACTCTCCTTAAAATAAATTCTTTCACTTGGACTCCAATCGCTAAGCAATCCTTCCATGCTTTCAAAGAGGCTATGTGTATGATTCTTTTCCTAGCACTTCCCAACTTCACCAATACTTTTGTCTTGGAATGTGATGCTTCAGGGAAAGGAATTGGGGAATTCCTCATGCAGCATGGCAGGCCTTTGGTTTTCACTAGAAAACAACTCTAAAAGAGACATATGAGCCAATCAATCTATGAAAAGGAAATGTAGGCTATTTTGCATGTCATGGATATATTGCATCCTTGTCTATTGGGGAAATTCTTACAAATTAAAACTTATCATAAGAGCCTCAATTATTTTTTGGAACGATGAATTTCATCCCCCAAGAAACAAAAATGGGTGACCAAGCTATTTGCATATGATTATGAGATCATTTCCAAGAAAAGAAAATAAAATATGGGTGACCAAGCTATTTGCATATGATTATGAGATCATTTAAAAGAAAGGAAAATAAAATGTGGTTGTTGAAGCTCTTTCCAAGAAGTATGAGGAGGAAGGGTCCCTCTTTTCCCTCTCCTTCATTGTACTAGATTGGATCCAATATGTTCTCCATGAATGGGTGCAAGACCCCAAAATTTCCCAAACTTTCTCGCCTCATCCAAAAATTACAACACTATTCGGATTTTGTAGCGTACTCTTATGACAATGAACAACTTCACTACAAAGGCCATCTTTATTTAAGAAAATAATGACAACTTAAATCCATGGTGCTTTATGAGCTTCATGCTTCACCCACAACCACATATTCAAGGTTTACAAAAACCTATGAATGGGTCAAACATTCTTTTTTCTAGGATGGTATGAAAGAGGACGTCCACACCTTTGTGGTTGAATGTGATACCCATCAATGCAATAAGGGAGAATAAAATCTTCACGCACACTCCAACTACATCCGATTGCCCTGCTATTTGGAGGGATATTTCTATGGATTTCATTGTTGATGCCCCTAAATCACATAATAAGTTAGTCATCATGGTGGTAGTCTATGTCTATCCAAATATGCTCATTTTTGTGCTCTTCAACACACATTCAACGCATCCATAGTGGCTCCAATTTTATGGATAATATATTCAAACTTCATTGCATGCCTCATTCTATTGTCTCTATTCGAGATCCAAATTTCACCAATAATTGCATCTCAACACTTCCTATCACCCATGGCCAAAGTGGAGTTGTCAACAAGTGCTTGGAAATATATTTGCAATGTTTTGGATTGAACAAACAAAATCAGTGAGTTCAATGGTTACCTCTTGTTGAGTGGTGGTACAACACATATTACCATATTGTTATTGGCATGATTCTTTTTCAAGCAGTTTAGGGGAAAATACCGATCGGTTCTCTCATACATGTCATCTTCCTTCAAGATTCAAGAAGTTGACAACAATCTTACAGTCTGAGGAGTCATTCTTTGTACCATCAAAGAAAATTTGGTTATGGATTAGAATCACATGAAGCAACAAGTAGATTAGGGTCATTTCAAACATCAATTTGTTGAAGGGGACTAGTATTTCTTCATCTACAACCTTATAAGAAGACTTCACTCAAAGATGAACACTCTCGAAAACTTGCTCCCAAATTTTACTATCCTTGTATAATTCTAAAGCGAGTGGGGCCTATGGCCTACTAGTTTGTTCTGCCCAATCATTCTAAGCTCCATCCTATTTTTCATGCTCATGCTTAAAAATTTTTATTGGAACTAAGTGTAAAAAAAAAATGAGTCTACTTGATTTGGATGAAGAAGGTTTCATTTGTGCAGCCACAAGTTGTATTGGACTAGCTAGAGCATCGTCTCCATCAACAAAATATCAAGGAACTGTTAGCTCAGTGGAAATACACAACACCACAAGATGTCACTTGGGAGTTAACTACCATTCTACAACAATTTCCTCATCTGAAGCCTTGAGGACAAAGTTGTTCTTCAAGGAGGAGGGCATGTTAGGGACCTAACCTCCGTAATCCCTCACATAGGTAGAATAATATATTTTTCATGTAATAAACATCAACATTAAAAGACATGATGTCACAGAGTTTTATGGATCCAAGAGCCATAACTATCACACATTGAAGGGCACCAATGGAAATCACCTATACTTTGTTAATATGGCTCTTCTCAAAACATGGATCCAAGAGCCCTAGCTATCACACATTAAAGGGAACCAATGAAAATCACATATATGGCTCTTCTCAAAACATGGTTGTGAGTGGGATATAATTGGTTTCCTAGGAAGAAAACGCTTTTTGACCAATGCAAGGCACAACTATCATTAATTATGCTTAAATAAGAGCTCAACCGGCCTTGACCACAAATTTATTTCTATATCATGCTTCTAGGCTAGGTGAGGATCTGGTAACAAGTCCCTAGTTGCATCTTTTTCACCACCACCTCACCTATTTGGAAATTTGTCCCTCCTTCCAAGTTGAGATCATGTCCCATTTTACTTGTTCTTTATTCCATTACTCGCAGCATACATTCAATTCTTAATAGTCCATCGAAGTAGAGTCAGCATCCCAGCTAGTGCCCTATATAATAATTTCCAGTTCTCCTGCTGCTAGTGCAGTTGGTGTCACTTGGAGATATTGGGATTGAATATGAAAGCTATAAGCGGCCAAATCTCTAGAATCCTACCAAATAAAGGGAGGTAATGCATAAGAGTGAGTTGGTGGAAGAAAACATACTTACCTCGTGAAACAAACAATATGAAGGACTTGCACAGCCAAACCTCACGTCGAGACTCTTGCTATCTATTGAACCGACCATCTATATCTATTTTCTCAATGATCTTATCGTATTTCAAGCAAACCTCTCCAACTATTGTGCTCGTTGCCTTTGCACTATGCTTGTCAACTATGTGAGATTGATAAGCTATATAAATTAGGTTTTGGCAAATTATAACTAAACAATGTACTTGGGCGGACAATCTTCTAGAGGTGGAGTTGAATGGATAGGAATATCTCATCTTTGAAGTTTTCAATGATTTTATTAAATAATAAATGGAAGAAAAAATATATAGGTTTGCATCTTCATTTTTTGGTAGTTATCTCAAATGTTGAGAGCAGCGTACACTCTGAATATGACACTATCAACATTAACAAAAATGTAATAAAACAATCCAGATCAAATTCCGTCCTTCGTAGAGAATCAACAAGGCTTAGTGAGATAGCTTGAGATTCATTGTTTACTGATGTTCTCGAAGTTACACTGAAATATTAAATCATTATAGGTAATGGGAAGTTTGATTTTCAAAGAAGCAGAGATTCGAGGAAAGAGAAGACAGACCATCACACTGGAAGATCAACAAACTCAAAGTGTTTTTCTGATACAAAGAGGTAGAAGAACATAATGGGCAAAGTGTCTTCTGGAAACATTGGGGACAATGAGAGAAAGAACATGGTGATTGAAATTTTGAATCATGAAGAATGCAAGAATCCATTACCACGTTTACGAAATATGTGTTTTGATGAGTTTCCAGAACATCTGTGAGGAGTAATAATGTGGTCTTCAAGTGCCTAAAATGACACAATTGGAGATTAGAGAATAATTAGGGATGTTTGAATGCTTATGAGATATGTGTCAAGTGAATGAAAATCTATATGTGTGAAGTGATATGTGATAAACAGATATTGTTGGGCAGCGGAAACAAAACATAGCACAAAACAGAGCATAAACAAGAAAGATCAAACATGCATTAAAACAAACACAACAAACACACAATTGACACAGTCATTTATATGGAAACCTAATGAGGGAAAAAAACACTGAAAATGATAATCGATATTCTTTTTATTCAAGGGAGAATTACAATAGCCTAATCGATATTCTTTTTATTCAAGGGAGAATAACAATAGCCAACCCAGGCATACAACCATCCTCTCCTCTCATATAGACAACACCCTAGTATTGTGTCTTACTCTCACACCTTGCTACACATTGAACTCACATTGCACTCTACCTCTATGGGTATGCTCACATATATAAAATCTATCACTCATTTATACAGACTGATCATAAATAGATCACATAGTTACACAAGTAGTTCATAAATAGATTGCATGCATGGGCGTTAACATAGTTGCATGCATGTGCATGTCATGTGACCGCATGGGGAAATTCATTGGCATGTTTCCGACAATATCCACCTTGACAACAATTTACCTGATATATCATGCCCTTAATTAATTCATCCATCACCTTTCTTACATGACAAGACAAACACCATCATAGCTCTGCAACTTCTCTAACAATACTGTTAGATTAACATGCCTTCACGAATCACTATGGTATGGGCCATTCTATATCCATCAATAACATGTCTAATAAACCGATGCACTTGTCCAAATCTCACGAATCATAGCCACAGACCAAATCATTGCAACCACATTTTTCCATGTGTCTACTGACACCACCAACTGCATGTGAAATGTTGATCATTTCTCCATCGCAATCATCAAACTTCCTACTAGCATATAATACTTGAGACATATAACCATTTTCTTCTTCATTAATTAGGACATAAATCTGAAGAGAATTTACAATGGAAAGCCAAAGGGATTTTACCAGTTTCACATTATTCATACTGAATTTCATGAGTATCTTCACCACATACTTTTGTTGTGATAACCAAGCTTATCATATTTCCTGTCTCTGTTTATTTCCATGCCCAAGATTTATTTTGTTGCTCCCATATCCATCATAACAAACATCCTAACCAACTAAGCCAACATGTTGACCTCAACCATGCTTGTGCTTGCAAAAAGTATATAACAACAAGATAATGAATATACCATAAACACAATGGTTATACTCACTTCTTGTTAAATTTGGCTCACCATGAAGGAATCAAACATCTTGTACCATTTTCCTAGCATGCTTCAGGCCATACAATGATTTTTTGAGTTTGCAAACAAATCTTCTGTTGTGATTCTGAAACTAACTGATCTGGTTGTTCCATATACATCCCCTTATCCAAAAAACTCCATGTAAAACAATTTTAACATCTAGTTGTATTGTCACAACAAGTGCTAACACAACATGAATAGAAACAAACTTTTAACAACCAGTGAGAAACTTTCATGGAAATCAATACCTTCCAAATACATTTCTTCTACCATCCATTCTTTTAACCTTTCATATTTTACTATGTTTGATTTTATAAAAGAAGATTCATCAAACAATGCATCTTTGTCCATGATGATTATGTGGGTAGTAGGATCCCACAATATTCACCCCTTAACATCATCACCATATCAAAGATCTACCTGTTTGATTTGATCTGAGTCCTGCTTAGACTACTAATAAAAAACATAAGCATCACAACTGAATAATTTCACATTTGAGTAATTACCAGATGACCTGTTCATACCTCTTCCTGGATCTTGTTGTCTTTTTCAACCGATGGTGACCGAGTTACCAAATAGCACAACCGCTTATGTCCACAACTATTGCTACAACTTGGCATTACTGAACATGCCTATTCGATCCCAACTTCCTTGCAATACTTTCCAAGTTCCATGGATATGAACTTACCTTCATCATAGATTATCAAACACTTGATTGATCTTCCAACACATCAATCTTTCTACAGACCCAGCTTTCTAAACTGGACACATTGTTCCACCTCGAACTTTGCATTCGAACAACTTTGACCAAATCCGACCAAACCGACCAAGTAAGTCTTCACCGCTTACCTCCAGGCCCATTTACAATGAAGTTCACCAAGTATTTTATAGGCTTCATTACATGCAATCCATAGACACAATACCACATGATACCCAAAAACACATGGACCCGAAAAATCACCTTCTTTGATCTAAAAACAGATTTTCATTAACTCTTTCACCGAGTCAAGGTTAACCCGACATACATGCCCCCCAACATATTCAATCTACCTAAATATACTTCTAGAATTTTCATAGATGACCCTTTAAACTAGGGGTACGCATGCATATCCAAGTCTTAGACATACGCCCATTTACATGCAATCAATCATTTCTACAAGTCCAAAGTAAATACATTTTTTTCTTTTTTATTTCACAGTGACTCGACCATCACCAACCTACACCTTCTTTGTGAACACAGGTGGAGAGACACAATAGACAGACAAAACTTCATCAAGCATACATGTAGTCGAATTTGCTTCTTTTGTGGAGTCCTCTTTGGATGCTTCTTGCCTTTTCCAACAATCCTTCTGGAGATGCCCATATTTTCCACAAAACCAACATTTTGCCTTACCCTTACTATCTTTTGACTTGGACCTGGTTTTACCTTTATGACCTTTCCCTCCTTCAGATCTGGTTGTACCTTTCTGATCTTTCCCTCCTTCTGTAGATCAACCTTTGACCACCATTGCTTTTGTTGTTGAGTTTTCTTCACCAGATGTTTTCCTCATCTCCTTAGACAACAAAGCTCCCACAAAAATATCATAATCAATGACATATGTTGTGTTAAACCAAAAAATTGTGACCAGATGATCTTAAGATTTAGGCAACGAACACAATAGCGTAACTGCCTTGTCCTCATCTTCGAACTTTACTTCCATATTGATTAATTGACAAATAAGAGTATTGAAGACATTCAAGTGATCAGTAATTTCCATACCTTCTTTCATCTGCAAGATGTACAACTGCCTCTTCAAGAAGGTTATGTTTGACAAATTCTTTTTCATATACAGACTCCCTAGTTTGGTCCACAAACGTCTTGTTTTCGTCTCTTCAACGATGTTAAACAACACCTCATCTGCCAGACACAAACAAATAGTACTGAGGGCTCTTGCATCTAGATCCTCGCATTCCTCGTATGTCATGTTTGTCGGTTTCTTTGAATTTCCATCCAAGGCCTTTTGGAATCCTTGTTGCACAAACATATCTCACATCTTGAGCTTCCATAGCACCAAAACTATTCTTACCACTGAACTTTCCCACCTCAAACTTGGAACTCTGGACTTTCTCCATTAGCAGAAACAACCGTCCAAAAGAAAATCATAGCTTCTATGTGCATGTGCATGTGACAGCATGAATAAATTCGTTGAAGGTATGCCTCCATTAAATTTGAATTCTAACCATCAAACCTCATTTTTCTTCATTTTTCGCAAAAAAAAACACAATAAACCATTCAAATTGCCTAACAAAAATTCCAATTCACTCAGAAAAATACATGCATATAAAAGTTAGGAGATCACAAAACCGCAATAATATTTTTTTCATTCAGTTATAAAAAAAAAAAATTTAAAAATGGATACAATGAAGAATTCAAATTGCGGACAAAAATCCGATTTCACTCTGAAAAATACACACATATAAAAGCTCGGATATTACTAAACCAGAAAATTCGTTTTGTTTGTCTAAACGGCTATTTGAATAATCTTTTTTCTTTTTCTTCTCCATTAATTATTATATATATATATATATATATATATATATATATATATATATATATATATAACTACTTAATTCATTCATCAATTTTTTTATTATATTTTACTACTTAATTCATTCATCACTTCCTTTAGTTATCCACATAAGTTATTCATTTATCACTTCTTTAGTTATCCATAAAATTTATAAACTTATATACAAGTTATATCCACAAAATTTATCTACATTATTTTTGTTATCCACAAAATTTATAAAAATATTATCCACAAAATTTATCTACATTATGCTTAAATATAATGTAAATTTATTTGATTCCACTTATATTTCAAAGCTATTTATTATGCCGAAAGGTATATACCTATTGGAGATGGGTACAATTAATCACCTTTTAATCTAAAATTTTAATATGATCGCTAACAATTGAAGATGCTGGCATATTCTTAGTCGTCCTCTCAAATCAATGAATGTGATTTACTCTTCATAGCTTTCTTTTATTTTTGAATGCATCAATTAAGCTATTTAGTTTTTAACATTTACCTAATCATATTAAGAAATTACTGTACCACCATATGATTGCCACATTTAACTAATTAACCTTTGGAATTACCACATTTGAAATTAACTTTTAGATTTCCTCAACTCTATGTGTGTTTCAGTAGTTGTTCGTGCCTTTCAATTGTCTGGGAGGAAATTTTGGCATCCCGGACGTTCACCAGCCACTTTACGACTATGCTAATTCATTCATCAATTTTTTAATTATATTTTACTACTTAATTCATTCATCAGTTCCTTTAGTTATCCAAATAATTTATTCATTTATCACTTCTTTAGTTATCCATAAAATTTATAAACTTATATAAAGTTATATCCACAAAATTTATAAAAATATTATCCACAAAATTTATCTACATTATGCTTAAATATAATGTAAATTTATTTGATTTCACTTATATTCCAAAGCTATTTATATTTATATATGGACAAATTATATATGAACGACGGAGTGCTTTAATAATTATTTCTATATCTAATTTAAAGGCTGATACTTAGGAAAAGCGTTGTAGATATTCCAAAGCTATTTATATTTATATATGGACAAATTATATATCACGAGGGAGTGCTTTAATAACTATTTCTATACCTAATTTAAAGGCTGATACATTATGGTTCAGGAAAGGCGTTGGCAGCAGTAAAGAATGGAGAATGCAGCCAGAGGTTCAAATATAGGGGTGAATGCTTCAAAATTCCCGATCAATCCATTACAAAGAAAGGAAGTTACATCAACTGATTACAAATAGAGAGTTCGGCCAATAGAGGAAGATGCAGGTAAAATTCCAGCGCTCATGCAGCCATAGAAACTTTGACGCATTTTGTTATTGAAAATTTCGTTAGGTAGCATGGGGCACTCTTATGGGGCACTCTTCTAAATGTTAGGCACTAGAAGCAAAATATAACATATAACAGAGCATAAAATAAGTAAGATCATACACTTGATATTGTGATTTATGTGGAAACTTAATGAGGGAAAAAACCACTGGCAATGATTATCGATATTTTTATTATTCAAGGGAGAACTATAATAGCCTTCATAGGCATAAAATAATTCTCTTCTCACACACTATGCTCTCTACTCCTTGCACTCACATTGTACTCCACCTCTATGGGTATGCTCACATATACACCATCTATCACTCAGATATACAAACTGATCAAGAATAATCACATAGTTACATGAGCAATTCATAAATATATTGCATGCATGTGCATTAACATAGTTGCATGCATGTGCATGTGCATGTGACCACATGAGGAAATTCGTTGGCATGTTTCCAACAATCTCCACCTTGACAACAATTTACCTGATATATCATGCCCTTAATTAATTCATCACCTTTTCTGCAAGCCAAGAGAAGCCAAAAACCACCGTAGCTTCTCTAACAAAATTGATTTCATAAACATGTCTCCAGAATTCACTTTTGTATGGACATTTTGCAAAAACACACCACCTTCATCAACAACCTGTATTACAAAATGGTACTTAACATAAATATGCTTGTCTTACTGTGTTAATATGGATTTCTAGCCAAATGAATAACACTTTGACTGTCGAAAAATGCTTTCACCTTGTCCTGCATCCTTCCAAACTCACCCAATAAACCTTGTAACTAAATTGCCTCCTTGCATGCATGTGAAGAAGCCATATACTCTGCCTCTGTAGTGGATAAAGAGACTACGTTTTGAATCTTTGACATCCAACTAACATGTCCTCCTACAAGAGTAAAGACATATCGTGAACTAGATCTTCTTTTGTCCAAGTCCCCTACAAAATATGAATCTACATAACCACAAACTAAATCTCTAGAACCATCATAGGTGATAGAATATTTTTTTGTTCCTCTAAGATATCGAAGCACCCATTTCACTTCTTCCCAATGTGTTTTTCCTAGATTTTCCATGTATCGACTAAAAACACAAACTACATGTGAAATATCTGGTCTAGTACTTACCATCGCATACATCAAACTTCCCACTTCATTAGCATATGGTACTCGAGACATATAATCATTTTCTTCATAATTACTAAGACATAAACCTGAATAAATCTTGAAATGGGAAGCCAAAGGGATATGTATGGGTTTCACATTATTCATACTGAATCTCATAAATATTTTCTCCACATACTTTTGTTGTGATAACCACAACTTACCATTTTTCCTATCTCTGTGTATCTCCATGCCTAAGATTTGTTTTGCTTCTTCTAGATCCTTCATATCCAACGCCCTTGCCAACTGAGCCTTTAACCTATTGATTTTGACCATGCTCTTTATTGTCACAAGCATATCGTTAACATATAACACCAAAATAATGAACATGCCATTTTCCAACTTTTTAAAGTAAACACAATGATCATATTCACTCGTAAAATTCAAGCTCACCATGAAGGAATCAAACTTCTTGTATCATTGCCTCAGATACTGTCTCAGGACATACAATGACTTCTTGAGTTTGCAAACAAACCTCTTATTGTGATCTTGAACAAACCCTTTTGTTTGTTCCATATATATATCCTCATTTAAATCTCCATGTAGAAATGTTGTTTTAACATCTAGCTTCTCTAACTCAAGATCAAGTAAAGAAACTAGTGCTAACGTAACACGAACTGAAACAAGCTTCACAACTCGTGAATATATTTCATGAAAATCAATACCTTCCTTTTGAGAATACCCTTTTGCAACCTGTCTTTATTTATACCTTTCAACTTTATCATCAACACCCTTTTTCACTTTGTAGACTTACTTGCAGCCGAGAACCTTCCTGTCCTTTGAAAGTTCTATGATGTCCCATGTTTTATTTCTTTCTAAGGAATCCATTTCTTCTTTCATAGATTTCTTCCATTGAACACTTTCAGATACCTTAATTGCTTCCTAAAAACAACTAGGTTCTCCATCAATAGAAACTAAAGCCTCATATGAAAAATAATCATCATAGCTTGTAGGAGGATTCCTGACCCATGAAGATCTCCTCAGAAATGGTTGAGCCATATCCTTAGTTTCCTGGATATTTTATGCATCTACATATTCATGTTCTTCGTCTGGAACTTCTTCATGCTCCTTTCTCTTTAAATATTGTTGAGTTTCCAACTGAATTTGCCAAACTTGTGGTACCTATTCTTATCTCACCTCAACATCTACCAATTATAATTTTAAGAGTGAGAATTCATCAAATACTACATCACTGCTTATGATGAGTTTGTGGGAAGTAGGATCCCACAGTCTGTACCCCTTAACTCCATCACCATAACCAACAAAGATATATTTATTTTATCTAGGATCTAACTTATAATGCTCATATTTAGAAATAAGAGCATAAGCATCACAACCAAATATTCTCATATTTGAAAAATCACACGAATGACCTGTCCATCCCTCTTCTGGAATATTACATCTTATTGTGGTTGATGGTGACCAATTTATCAGATAGCATGTTGTAAAAACTGCTTCTTCCCACAATTCATGTTGAATCTTGGCATTATTGAGCATGCTCCTTGCTCTCTCTATAAGAGTCATATTCATGCGTTCAACAACACCGTTCTTCTAAGGAGTATAAATCGTGGTCTTATGTCTTTTGATCCCAGCTTCGTTGCAATAGTTCTCAAATTCAACAGATGTGAACTCACCTCCATTATCTGTGCTTAAACACTTGATTGACCTGTCAGTTTTCTTTTCAACCAAAGCTCTAAATTGATTAAAAGTATTAAATACATCATATTTTATTTTAAGTAAATAATCCCAAACCTTTGTAGAGTAATCATCAATAAATGTCACAAAATATGACGATCCTCTAAGAGAAACTATAGTGGATGGTCCCCAAACATATGAATGAATGTAATCAAGGATACCTTTGCTTATATGTCTTCCTGCTTTAAAAAAGTTTCTACATTGTTTTCCAAAAACACAATACTTGAAGAAATTCAAATTCAGAAACTTCAAACTTGGAAATGACTTACAATCAACTAGTACCTTAAGCCCTTTCTCGCTCATATGACCCAAGTGTTGATGACATAAACAAAAAGAGTCACTTGCATCTTCAAATGCTTCCACTGCTTGATTTACCTATGTTCTTCATTCAAGTTGATAAAGGTTCATAATCATGTTTTCCTTCATGACTACTATGATGCCTTTGGACACCTTCAGTACTCCACCTTGATCTGTACACTTGTAACCAGTAGAATATAGAAATCCCAAAGATATCAAGTTATTTCTAAGTTTGGGTACATGTCTTACATATGTTAATGTTCTTACAGAACCATCATGCATTTTAATCTGGACACTACCAACTCCAACAATTTTACAAGAAAAAACATTTCCCATAAAAACAACACCATCATCAATAGATTGGTAAGTTGAGAACCAATTTCTATGAAGACACATGTGGATGGACGCACCAAAATCTAACAACCAATGTTGATGTTAATGTGAAACACCACAAGTAGAAAATACATCATCAACCATACTTGAACTAGAACCTTAACTTGTTTCAAGTACATTAGCTTCCTTTGATTCTTTTCTGGAGTCCTCCTTGGATGCATTATGTATTTTCTAGCAGTCCTTCTTGAGATGCCCATATTTTCTACAGAACCAACATTTCTTCTTACTCTTCTTGTCTCTTGACTTAGAACTTGATGTACCCCTCTAAATTTTCCCTCTTTCTTTAGATCGACCTCTCACCACCATTGCTTCTACCGTTGAGGTTTCTTTAGCGTATTTTTTCCTTATCTCCTCAGACAAAAAGTCTCCCACAACAGTGTCATAATCAATGACATTTGTTGTGTTAAACCACATAGTTGTGACCAAATTATCCCAAGACATAGGAAACGAACACAGTAGTGTAATTTCCTTGTCCTTATCTTTGAACTTTACTTCCATATTAGTTAATTGACAAATCGAAGTATTAAATACATTCAAGTGATCAGTAATTTTCGTACCTTCTTTCATCCGCAAGTTGTACAACTGTCTCTTCAAGAAGATTTAGTTTGACAAGTTCTTTGTCATATATAGACTCTCCAGTTTGGTCCACAAACCTGTTGTTGTTGTCTCTTTAGTGATGTTAAACAACATCTCATCTATCAGACACAAACAAATAGTATTGAGGGCTCTTGCATCTAGATCCTCCTAGTCATCCTCTGTCATGCTTGTCGGTTTATTTGAGTTTCCAGCCAAGGCCTTTTTCAATTCTTGTTGCACAAGCAAATCTCGCATCTTGAGCTTCCATACCGCAAATCTATTCTTACTACTGAACTTTTATCCACCTCAAACTTAGAACACTCAACTTTATCCATTAGCAAAAAAGGGTTCTTGTGCTCACACGAGACCTACACACAATTATCCTTGGATCACCTGCGGCACCTACCCAACCTTCTCTTCGATCCAACAACTAGATTATCTTCTTCTTCGCACTCTGCTCCTTCAACTCTATGATCTAATACCACTTGTTAGGCAACAAAAGAAAAACATAACATATAACAGAGCATAAAATAAGCAAGATCAAACACGCATTAAACCAAGCACATCAATCATACCCTTGACACAGTGATTTACGTGGAAAGCCAATGAGGGAAAAAACCACAAGAAATGATAATCGGTATTCTTATTATTCAAGGGAGAATTACAATAGCCTTCATAGCCATACAATCATCATCTCCTCACACACTCTGCTCTTTTCTCCTTGCACACACTTGCACTCACATTGTACTCCACCTCTATGGATATACTCACATATATAATATCTATTACTCAGATATACAAATTGATCATGAATAGATCACATAGTTACACGAGCAATTCATAAATAGATAGCATGCATCTACATTAACATATATGCATTCATGTGCATCTGCATGTGCCTGTGACCGCATGAGGAAATTCGTTGGCATGTTTCCAACACTAAAAATTCTTGACAAATTGAGTAGATCGGGTACTCTTCCAAAAATTATTGACAGATTGAGTGGGCCTGTATAAGTACTATTACATTCTCCAAAGTTAGATGTGAGGGATGACTATGGATCGAGAGGGACGATACATTGAGAGAAACAACAAATACACAACTAAAGACAAAAAAGCATCTCTTACTCCTAAAGATAAAAAAACAAAGACAGATGAGCGTGGATGGATAACAAAAAATTAGATTTCAAGCTAATCAAAACAATTAATTTACCATGTAATCATTAATTTGGAATTTGCAGCTCTCTTTATTAAAAAAAAAAAATCATAATTCGAAATTTGTTATACATTGAGAAGTATGGAATTCTTTAATGATATATATATATATATATATGCTACACTAGGAAAATGTCTATTAACCCATCTATGATCTACTATGTATTAGGTTATAAGTAGTTTTTTGAAAATTTGAGTATAATATATTAATTAGAAAAAGACTATTGATTTTGATTAATATCTGAATGTATTTGGAATTTGAGATAATTTCTCTCTAGATAAAGTTGATATATAATTATTTTACTTAAAGTGGATATTGAAATATTTTATTTATGACAAAGATTAAAATATTTTTTTGTTGTTAATATCTTACTCCATGTTAAAAACAAAAGAAATTACACATCTCCCTCATACTATAAAACCCCTTTTAACACAATCATCTTATTAAACAAAAATTAATATTTATTTCATTTATAAATACCAATCTTTTATAAATCGATTTTTGTTAACCTAAGAAAAGAAACCATAATACATCACAACCTTTTACAACCTATGTTTGAAACTTTGTAGTAATAAAGAGACATCTAAAATAAAACTTCAATCCCCTAACCATTTAATCATTTAACAACTTAGATGTGTTAAAATTCAAAAGTCTAAAGTATGAGTATCTATAATAAGCCATATTCCCTATATTCCCTACACTTTTTATTGATATGCATAAACCATAATTCTTCTTAATCCATTGGCAAACTCTCATATATTGTCAACATGGATCTGTTATTTCCACAAACCATAATTCTTCTTAATCCATTGGCAAACTCTCATATATGGTCAACATGGATCTATTATTTCCACCGAGCATTAAGTGTAACAAAGGATTGCCCAATTTTTAAAATAAAACTATTACGCCGTACAAATTATTTTTTATATCATAAAAAAATTATTTATAGATTTGAAATTTATTGAGATATTTTCATGTTATGAATTATGAAATATTATATAAACAAGTGATTTTTACAATTTAATATAAAAGAAAGAATATGAAAACCTTTTTTATATTCAGTGTGTATATAACATTTAAAAGAAATATTAATAAATAAAAGAAATATTTTAATATAAATTATAAATAAAATATTTTTATTTCAATATTAATTTTACATTTATTTATACATATAAGGATTTTTTTATATATAAGTATATACATAGATATAAGGAATATTCACAATTTCTTTTCTTTCCCATTTTACATTTATTTATACATATAAGGATTTTTTTATATATAAGTATATACATAGATATAAGGAATATTCACAATTTCTTTTCTTTCCCACATGGAATTAGCATTTTTTAAATAAAATATTAAAAAAATCAATATTGATTATAAATAAAATATTAATGATATAGTGCAAAGTATACATTAATATAAATAAAAGAAATATTTTAATATAAATTATAAATAAAATATTTTTTATTTTAATATTAATTTTACATTTTTTTTTTTTTTTATGCTGGCCTCCAGGTGCCATACGTATGCCCCTTCCGCAGGCACGGGTAAGTCGGGGGAATTTGAACTTGGAACCTCATCGTACATAACACGCTATATCACGGCACTTGCCAATTGAGCTGCCCCCCAGGGGCTTATTAATTTTACATTTATTTATACATATATAAGAATTTTTTTATATATAAATAGATATAAGAAATATTCACAATTTCTTTTCTTTCCGACATAAAATTAGCATTTTAGAAATAAAATATTAAAAAAATCAATATTGATTATAAATAAAATATTAACATTGATACACATGTAATACACTTCAAAAATCCATTTAACTATTTGATAAATGTATTAATATTAATGTGTTAGTACAATATATATTAAAATACATACTAGGTTAAGACAACATGAAATAGAAAAAATTAGGATTGAAGGAAAGCCATGAACAGGAAACCCTAGCCCCCAGCCGCGCGAATCAGACTTCAATCCCAGCTGCAGGAAAATCGAGGCGAGCAGCTGCAGGCACAAACACGCCAGACGCTACTGAAGCTTCGCAATGGGCACGGAGGGGGGGGGG
>ML778278.1:515931-546969 GCA_009831015.1 Picea engelmannii | reverse complement strand
GTTGGCCTGTGAGCGACTCCTCCAGGTGAGAGAGTGCGCAGAGGAAGGAGAGAGCTCCTGGAAGGAACCCTGTAGCTGCTACAGAACCCGAAGACTTTCGGTCCGGTCTGTTCCTGTAACCCAAGGCAAGGGAGACTGGCATCCGAAGGACTGTCCAGGTGACAGAGAAGGTGCACTCTCCTGGGGTGGAACAGGCATGTGGGGAATGAGGGTCTGTGGGCAGTGAGCATGGGAGATTCCTGGGAGAGAATTCCTTCCTGGTGGTTGTGAGTGATTTTTTTCCCTGTAACCTCAGCCTGAGTCTAGATTCCTTGCCCTGGGGTGGAGCTCAGTCCCAACTCGGGGGTGACCCACTGTTGAGTTGAGGAGCAGTGCGGTCTACGGCTGGGAGGTTCGTGGAAGGCCTACACTTGGTTGGTGATTTCTACAGCTATTAAAAGATAAGTATTATGAATTATACTTTGATCATGTTTTGCATGACTGAGTTGTTTATGTATCATGTTTCTGCTATGTAAATGAATTATTGTTGAATGCTATGGCTTGTTTAATTGTAGCAGCAACTTATATATTTTACTCTGAGATTTAAGTGTGTTTAATTGTTTAAATACATTTGCTTATAATTTCTGTACGAATTATATAAAAGTCCGTGTACAGAATGGTAACTGAGAGGTTTGAAAACCTGGGTAGTGTAAAAAGGTACACTACAACCTATTTCTACCCTGAAGGACATTGATTTTAGATATCAACTGTGGTTGCATTGTGATTATGTGGTAGTGGCATTTCATGGTTGTGTATTAGAGCATTTTATGCTGTGTAAGACAACGATATTTATTTCCCACAGTAAAGGTTATCCACGCAGCGATATTCATCCACACTGTAATTGTTATTTACCACAACGTTGATTGCATTTGAATAGCAATTTAATATTTTATGACTATGTTTGATTGCATTGTATGACTACACTTGATGACTGCATTTGTATGACTGCGATTGGATTGTATTTGTATGACAACGTCTTGATTGCATTTGAATAGAAATTTAATTTGGAATGACTGCAAATTGTTTGCAAATGAGTAGCATTGATTGATTAGCATATAAGTTGGATACCATTTCTTTATTGACAGCTAATTACCATTTATTACAGACAATGATTTACCATTGTTATAGAAAACAATTTACGATTTAATTTTGACAGTGATTTAGCTTTTATTTTATCTTTAGATAAATTTAGAAGATGGCGATATCATTTTAAATGTGTTAGACAACAATATCATGTGTTTAATAAACCAAGATGGCATGTATTAATAGACCGTGATGTTTTTGTTGACAACAAATTTATAGAAAACAAGATAAATGATATACCTCCATCTATTAATAGATACAGATTTTACAGTTCTACTACGTTATCATTTTTAAACATAGATTATTGATAGACATCAATGTGGATATGTCAACTATATTGATCTAAGGGTGGTATGTTTGGGAAGGGAAATGATAGGGTTGAAAGATGTAACTTAGGATATTCAAGGAATTACATGTTAGTAATGACAAGGTAGTGAGACCCTTACATTAATAAATTCTTATTTGAATAATAAAATCTTGTTGTAGAATGGATTCTTGACGAAAAATTTCATCGATGGCTAACAGCGTCCCTTAATTGATGTATTTTTTCCCTAGATTTTGTTGCACCAAGAATTTAACGTGATGTATAATTGTACAGTAGTCAATTCTCCCCTACATCTTCTCAACATGTTGCTTGGGTGCATGGGTATAGTCTTCGCACATTTTGACAGATAATTCGGTCTCCCAATGCATTGGATTATCCTTGGGTTATGATGTACATATGTTATGTTGTGCCTTGGTTACTGTCTCGCCTATTGCCTTGTGAGGACATGATTCTTGATGAGGGGATCATTGTGCACCCTAATGAATAGATGTGACGATAACCTCGTTGGAGTCTTGTGCTTCCCGATGTGGGTGTGGTGTTCGTTGTAATTGATTTTGGTACCTAATTCTGTAATGCTTGAATACGTTTGGTTTTGCATGCCATAGAAGTTTCTAGTTATTGGTCATCGAAGCTGAGGTGTCGAGGTGTTGACGATGTCATTTATCTTGTAGGCATTGTCTTTCTTGTGTCGGGCAGGTAGCCATTTTTATCTGCCTATTGGTTATCGCATTATTCATCCAGTTGCATTTGTGCTATTATGTTGGGTCATTGTTGTCTATTGCGTGAATGCAAAGTTGTGTTCACCATCAAGTTGTGTTGATTATTTGTTGGCGTTGATTACCTTCCCGCTTAAAAACAAAATTCACTTGCTTTGTGTTACATGTAGTCATAACAATCAGAAACGTTGCAAAAAGTACAATGTTTTTTCACCTAATTTGTTAATAAATAAGACATTTTAAAGATTTATCCTTAAAAAAAAAAAACATAAACTAAAATTTCAATAGGTAAAAAACATTTGAATAATAGTTGTTATTTAAAAATGAAGAGGAACACATTGTAGAAAGTCTAAACATAGAAAGATATTAATGGATGAAGAGAAGTACAAGAAACTGCATTCTTTATAAAGTATTAAAAAAACTCTTAAGGTGGTAGTGGTAAATGGAGTCTCCTTAAAATAAATATATAACTTTCTCTAAATGGAGTCTCCTTAAAATATAACTTTTTCTAAAAAGATGATATGAAGTTAGAAAAAGAAAAAGAGAAAATGGATGACCAAGCACTATATTTCAATGAGATATATATGAATTGTACATTGGTATATAATATTAAATTTCACAATAATGTTAAGAGTAAGATGTGGTGAGTACATAGAGCTCGTAAAACACTTGTGCTAATAAGATTTTTTTAAGAGATTATAAAGTATTTGTGCTATATTACGTTGCAAATAAACTTTAATTTTTTCATTACCTTTGAATAGTTTTTCAACTCATTTAGCTCTATATATTATTTTTGTATTTTTAAGTATAAAAAAATAAAAAATATATTATATTGATAATATAATTATATATATTTCATAAATTATAAATATATTATAACTTTTGATAAATTTAATATGGAGAAAATGATTAATGGTAAGTAGAAATTTTATTTTAATGTTATGACCAATTATAAAATAGTGTGAACCTTTTTTATTTTAGAAAAATGAATTTTCTTCAATAATTTTTTAAATTATAATATTAAAATTAAAAAGAACATGTCTTATCATATTCTCCTCTCCTCTTAGAAAACCATGATTAGATACATAATGTACAACTATAACATGATATTTATGAGAAACTTCTTAATAATACTTCAAAGTCTAGTCAAAGTGACCAGTAGCCTAAGAAGAAGTGATATTAAATGAAAATGCAAAGTATTCTCTAAACCATAAAGGAAGAAACCTAGAGGAGACCACTTTGTAGAATATCAATACCATAAAAAATACTCGTACATCTAAATTTAAGGAAAAATTATGGTACAATAAAGAAAATATGATAAAATAGAATTAAGATAATATTATAAAGAGGTCATTAAAACTAATCTAAAATATCAAATGTATGTTCTTGTTATAGCTAGATTAAAGAAGAAAGACAACATTTATAAAATGAAAACTAATTTTCATAGGCACCATAGTGAAATAGGGTATTGGATAATTCCTAAAATACCTTAAGATGAAAGAACTTGTCATCTTTGTGATACTGAAAATGATGAGAATTAAAAATATTTTCTCTTAAATGTTCCAAATATACTCATATAAAATCTCAATTTCAAAATATTTATAACATTATCCACTTCTTAATTTATGAACTCATCAAAATTATAGAAATTCATAAATAAACAAAATAATTAATTTCTTACCATTTTTCATTCATATATATAGTCTCAATCTGATTATCTTAATCAATAATTTGTTTAAAAAAAAACATTTTAAATAAATTATTTAAAAATTGTTTTTGATACAAATTATATAACTAGTCTAAATTATTTAAAGAATATTTTTTGATGTAGTCTCTACAATATGATTAAATTGTTTAAAGAATATGTTTAAATTGTAGTATCTAGAACATGTATAGATTCATCTAATTCTAGATTTATAAGATTCAAGAGAGATAAAATCTCTTGATGTGAAAAACTTTTTTAGAGTGTAAAACATATGAATGTTTGATAGATCCAAAGTTAAGATGGATCTATGCTCGTGTAACTTATAAATAATATTATATATATATATATAATCAATTAAAGTTCTATAGAAAATATTGTTATCATTTTTGTTTTATTTCAAATTCTATTTTATAATATTTAATTTAAATTTTATTTTATAATATTATACAATTAGAAAACATATTTTTAAATGTAAAAAATATCTTTTTAAAATTATATAATAATTTATTATCATATAATATATTCACTAACATTGTGAGTATTTGAAAATTAAGAGAAAATATAATATAAAAGTAGTGTAAATTTGAATTCCAATTATAATATATATCAAAATAGAAGTAATTATATAAATATAAGATTTCTAAGTTGTAAATACCATAATATCCAACCATGTTAAGGATTGGTCATATTAAAGATTAATGTGTGATACCATGTTAGAAGCACATTTCTAACCAACAAACAAAAAAAATCATATAAATATACAAAATCTTTATGATACTTAAATAATTCACCACAAGTTATATCATATATCAATTGATCAAACCAAAAAATGTATAAATATAATAAATATTTATATAATCCACCACTTAGAATTTATTTACCACATTATGTAGAATTTATTCAAATATTTAGTATTTGGATATATGTTTGTTTATCATATATCAAACAAAAAGCAATCATATAAATATAATATTTTTTATGATATTTATATAATTCACCAATATAATGTAGAATCTATTGAAATATTTGGTATTTGAATATATATTTCACCATCTTTATCATATATCAAATAAATGCAATTGTATAAATATAATAAACCTTTGTGATATTTATATAATGAAGCAAATTATACATAATGTAGAATTTATTGAAATATTTGGTATTTGGAGACATCCTTCACGGATAGGAGTATATTAACTATTTTACAAGTTGTTCTATATTTCATATGCATAATTAAACTATAAATCAAAACTCATAAATCCAAATACCGTGTTGTTAATTTTATACCATAAAATTGCATGCATGGATGCGAATAATATCAGCGCCACTATTCGAACAAATATTTAATTCCGGTAAGTTCAATTTTAAGTATAATTCTCTGTTAATTTTTAATTCATTTTCATAATAAGTTGAATCGGCGTTTCTAAGGCCGATCTGTACAGTGAGGCATCTTGTTCATTATATGTGTGTGTGGGGGCAGATTTGGTTGCTACTATGAAGCAATTTCATAACCTACTCATCGTTTCTAATAAGAGGATTATTTGAAATGGTCTGAAGTTGATCTGATCGTGGTCACTTGAGAATGCATTCAAGTATATTTGATCTATTAAATTGTGTGGTGTTTATATAAGTTTTAGATTAAAGATTTTACGAAATGAAGATTTTTTTCCGGTATATTTGTTCTAAATCTTGGTAAAAATTTGTTGGACCGGTAGATTTAAGTGATTATTTCTGTAGAATTCGAGTGTAATGGGAGTTCTTCAGCATGCTGAATCCATTTTTGCATTCAGAAATAGATTTTGAACAACAAAAAATAGTAATTCTTGTAAATTTATATAGCCCAATTCAGGCAAAAACAAACTTTTTCTTAGAACAGCTAACCAACCCCTTTATATAGTTAGCATTTACTTAAAAAAACATATTTCATTTAGAAAATTATGATTAAAATAACATTGAGACTGAAGTTTTTATTTTCAGGATTTCAGCTGGATATCAGTTTATCATATATATATGGTCTAAACGTTCTACTTTTTGGGAGTTTTCTGGTTATTTCTTTTTTTGATTTTGCTTGAAATCCAGTGAGAAATGGTTGGACCTGAAAATTTGAGTGACTAAGTTTGTATAATCTAAGTGCCTCAAAAGTTTTTCAACATACTGATTCCATTTATACATTCAAAAATACAATTTAAACTACAGAAAATAACATTTTTTATCTTTTATATATATATATATATATTCCGGAGCTATCGATGAGACAGCTTTCTCACATTTAAATCCATTTAGCAAGCCAGCCATATCAAACGGAATGTGCAGTTATTTTTACCTTCCTCTTTATCTTTTATCTAGTKTTTACTTTAATGAATGATACTCATGTAGTGAAAACCGAGAACCTKCTCACGTTAAAATCTTCTTGCTTATAGAGGACCGATCCTAGCACTTCAAATACACGCAAGCTTGGGAAATAAATCATGTTATCATCCCTCTTTCTTTAAAACAAATATGTGTTTGTTTTTTCTTAGAAACATACATTAATTAAAGGAAGTAGCACAAAGTAGAGGTAAGGAAAACGTTTTTTTGGAAATCTTTTATGTAAAAATCAAGGCACACTCTAAAGCATAATCAATACACTATTTAACAATTTAAATGTTACAATACATTATAAAGTAGTGGTGGTTTTAGTTAGAGTATTTATATAAGAACAAAGTTAGAGTTTTCCAATTTTACATGTTGGAAATCACTACATGCTGTAAACCACCAAGAAGTAATTGGTGAGGTGTTGCTACATAGCATTCATTTAGTACTAGTGATCTCCATTTGTTCCCTCACACTTGTAGACATTTATTCCTTGTTATTTCTATGCATTGCATTCCTCGGTAATCATTAAATCATTGCCTACTCCACTACAAAACTACAAGGTGTAAGGAATAATGCATCAAACTAGAGTTAATTGCTAGGGGCCATAAATCCCATAGAGTCACAACATGAATTCAATTTAAATTAACTTTTCTCTGTTTAGTCAATGCATCTATAAAATTCCATAAAGTGTCAACATTCTCTAGAATCACCTTTCCATCCTCTACCATATCCCTAATGAAATGGTATTGTATATCTATATGCTTCGTGATTGCATGAAAGGTTGGGCTCTTAACTAGACAAATGGCACATAACTCTCTAACTTACTCCTACATTTGTACACAATTTTATAAGAAAAATGGCTTCCTTACATGCATTAGTAGTTTCCATATACTATGCCTATGTAGTTGATGAACTCACCATGGTTTGTCACTTTTTCATCCAACTTATTGTTCCTTGAAACAATTGAAACAAGTATCCATTCATAGATGACCTTCTATCTACATTCTTTGCCAAATTAGAATCCACATAACCTTATATATCCACTAAGTTCGGGTCTCCTCAAACATCACTATGATAGAAAATGGAATATTCAAAATTATATCCCAAATCCTTGAAGACCCTCCTCAATGCAGCTCATTGTTCATGTCCAAGATTATCCACAATACTCCCACTAATTGGGCAATGTTTGGTCTAGTATAGATCATAGCATATATAAAATTAAGGGAAAAAAACCATGTCCTCCATCTTTCTAGATGTTGTAAGACACTACTCAACTAAGTTTTCCATGATCTGCAAGTTTTCATGAAAAAACATTGTAGCACAAAGTTTGCATCAATCATGTGCAATTTGCCATGAAAAAACATTGTAGCACAAAGTTTGCATACTTACTCTAGCTCAAACAAAATCCTTTTATTTTCTCTATCTCCCATAATCTCCATTTCTAAGATATATTATTTCTCTCTCAAGTACTTCAGATCAAATTGTGCTGAAAACCTAGACTTCAAATCACCAATCACATCCTTACCATTACCAAAAAATAACATATCATCTACATATCTAGTGATAATAAGGAACAACCACCATCATGTTTGTAATATACATAGAGTGATCTAATTTGGATCTTAAAAATCTCAATCCAAACACAAAAGAATCAAATTTTTGGTAACACATTTTAGGAGATTGTTTGAGACCATATCAAGATTTTTTTAATTTCAAAACCAATGAATCTTTACCTTTTTCAATGTAGTGATATGGCCATGTCATATATGTCTCTTCATTAAAGTCACCATGTTTCTTTCATGGACATAATTTCACCTATGTGTCATACATATCTCCTCTTTATTCAAATGCAAGCACAAATAAAGAGGAACTCCATATGTTTAAGAGAATTCCAACCTAAACAAGCGTTCTATCGAGTCGGCCATCTACAGTTATAAATTTTCTACCATATCGACCTTCCCTGAGTCAGTTCCAAATTACTTCATATTTCGATCTACTTCAAATATGTTACATATTTCGTGTCATTGATGGGGGATACATCAAGGCCCTCCTATGATGAGTCTTTTCTTGTCGACTTCAACTCATTATCCAGGAACAATATTTAGAAATCATTAAGTACCTTAGAGCTTGCATGCCTCAATGGAAGGTTTCTTTGCTTTCAACAGTAGGTTCACATCATTGACCCCTGATTACAAGATTCCGTCAAGTGTTCAAACTCAACTCATTTATTCTAATTCGTTGGATTGTATTAGAGTACCTTGGGATTCATTGACATCAATGGTTATTTCTCTCGCACTTGTTAATGGTTTTCATTAATGACCACCAATCAAGTGGTTTCTACAATGTTCGACTTCGACACATGTAATCACATAGATAGATTCGTACTTAGAGACAATGGAAATGAAGACCCTAAATCTCATCATCTTGGTCCAGGTTGCAATGAATATTCATAAGGTTGTATTGACACATAGATCTACTTTGTATGTCTCGTGGCTATGTCCAAAATTGAATTCTTTTAGAGCATAGATCCATAGTGTATTCTTGGTGGCTATGTTGAATCATGATGGCATGGATCCACAGTGTATATTTAGTGGCCATAACTCACTTGACACTTATTATTAGAGCCACTTGTAGTCTGAGCATGGGGATGCCTACCTCAGAAGATGGTATATTATTATGCAGATGCTTGATTGTTTGCAGGTTCCTAATCGATGCGCTCATTGTTTTCGACACACGCATTCTATAAAGTATTTCAGTTGTCACAAGTTCTAGCTTCATACTTTGGGGGGAATTATGTTACACATTATTTTGGTCACCTCAATGATCAACTGACAACATGTGCTCATGTTCCCTGAAAATATTAAAAGAGACTTTCTTTATGAGGAAAGTGGATTTATTTTCCCCTTTTAAAAACTATAACAAGGAAGGTTGTCGTACCTTGTTGTATGCATGGGGTGTGACAATGCCTGATCATTGCATTTTGCACTAAAATTGGACTATGACATCATCACATATTTCTTATGCATAGGGTGCGATGATGCTTAAGCAAAGGAAAAGTCAAAATTAATGAATGTTCTAGAAGGGAATCTTCTAGAATATGAGGTGGCCTCCTATCGGTTTGGATCTTACTCGCTTCTCTAATTTAGTGGGATAATCCTAATCTCCTCATCCATCTCTCTTTCACACTATATAAAGAGGGATCTCTCATGGAAAAGGCTAAGGTTTAATAGTATAAGATTTGCATGGAGATTTCTACTACATATTATGCTTGAGATCTTTTCTTTAGTTCTCCAAGTCAGATCATGGATCTTCTTCATCCAAGGCATTGGAGCAAAGGTGTGTGTGTTGCAGAAAATAGACATTGAAAGAGGACCTTGCAACATCAAGGCATGGGTTGTATTCTCCACTTTCCATTTAATATAATGCAACAATACATTTCTTCTCTATAAAAGTGTTTTAAGTTTTATTGTATAACTCCTTGATCTTATACATAGAATTCATTGGAATATATATATCTTCGTTCTCTCTCTTTGTTGGTTTGTGCTTCTTAAAACAGGTTCACCATCTCGCGGACTCAAAGAAGGAGCTACTAGGATGACACTAGCGAGGATCAAGCATTTTTTAAAAGGTATGTCGCTTGTACCTCTCTAAACTAGTTTATATGACAATGAAGTTTAAGGTGAAGTATGTATTCTATCTTGTTTTGTTCTAGTTTCCTATGAACATTAGGGAGATCTGTTTGTGTCCGCACTTACCAATTAGTACGATAATAGTCAGTAGGACTTAAGAATCCCAGTAAATCCTTTCCCGATGCTCTTGCAGTCTTACATCCCATAGTTATCTAGTTGCTAAGTTGACGTAAGCAGAAGACCATTCAAAAGCATAGGTTCACAAAGAGACAATACATGTTTCTACCTTAATAATTCAATACAGAACTCAATCATAGACATATAAATATATTCAATAATCATTTCCATTTCAATACATAGAGTATAAGAAAACTTGTCATAAAACCAGAATTTGTGAAGTGATTGTTGAAAGGGGTGCATGTTTCCACCCAACCATAGGCATAGCCACTCCTAAATGGATTTACAACTGGCCACCCCCAATCTAGACCATGATTCTGTGAGAGAGGCACTTTCTTCTTGCTCAGTGATAGTCAGGGATGGAGGTTATTCTCCTCCTCCCATAGGATCTTGGCCATTTTTTTTCTATGTACCAAGCTAGGAGGTCTGCACGAGTACTTCCACAGTCACTCGCCAGCCCCATTTATCAACTTGTAATGAAAACCCTGCCAATATCTTCTTACACCCAGCATGATTTTATTTCCCAGTTCTTCCTCGAACCAGAGAGTTGCATGCACTATTTTCTCTTCTCGATATTGGTCTTTCAACTCTTCTCTCTTGCACAGATCTTCTTTCTCACTCTCCTTCCTCTGCCCGCAAATTACCTCTTTTATTTCCTTCCTCGGCAAGGTTGCATGGGTCTGAATCCCTAGCTATTGGTCAGGTCTGGAAGTCTTACAGATGGGTACTCTACCCCATCTCCTCATTAACTCTTGAGGAGGACTCTTCCAGCTACCAATCTGACTGGTAATTCATTTCCGAGTGAGAGGATTGTTCTGGGTCTAAGTCATTAAATCCAATAAGGTATGGGTTTGGTGGGGGGTCATCTCAACTATTTATGGTTCCCCTCACCATCTCTCTTATATCACCATGGTCTATCTTGGAAAACCCCCCTTTCAGCAGTTATGCAACACTTATCCATTTTCTATTAATAACAGAAAATACACACATTGACCTTTTATAACAAAAAGTTTCATCAAATACAACATTCACACATATCTAGTCTTCCATAGCCTCTTGGAAAGTTATAGCTATATTTAAAAATTGGGGGACATAGTGGTATTACAATCCCCTCCCCCTAAAAGGAACATCGTCATCGATGTTCTATCTGTCAATGTGCTATGTAAGTACAAAAGTAAAAAAAAAATGGGTATGCATGTTTCATGACATCCTCCACTTCCCATGTAGCCTCATATAGGCCAAAGTGTTTCCACTGCACCTTGACCTGTGCAATGGTTCTGTTCCTCAGTGGGGTTTCCTTCATGTCTATTATGCATTGAGGTTTTGGTAGGAATTCTCCCTCTGGTTCCACCTAAATCATAGACCAGTCAATTGTATGATTAGAATCATGTAAATATTTCTTCAATAATGAAACATGGAAAACATCATGTGCCTTCACTGTGAGAGGAAGAGATAATCTATAGGCTACAGGTCCCACTCTATCTAAAATTTCAAACGGTCCACAATATTGAGGTTCCATCTTGGCACAAGCTCCCATTCTCAAGGAGATTTTCCTAGGTCTAACTTGGATATACACATGATCCCCTGTTTTGAACTCTCTGGGGGTCCTCTTTCTGTCTGCATAGATTTTCGGTCTATCTTGAGCTAATTTCATATTTTTTTTTATCTGAATTACTTGTTGTTCCATTTCTTTCATCATGTATGGCACGATTGTAATTTTGTCTACTGGGTTATCCTAGCTGATTGGAATCTTGCACTGTCTATCATAGAGGGCCTAAAAAGGACTCATATTCAATGACTCTTGATAGCCATTGTTGTAGTCAAAATATACCAGTGGTAGGTAGTCTTCCCACTTCTTAGGCTGATGCATTACATGAATCCTTAACATGTCCTCTAACACTTGGTTTACCCTCTCTGTCTTTCCATCCATTTGAGAGTGATAGAAATTACTAAATAGCAATTTAGTTTCAAAACCAACAAACAAAGATCTCCAGAATCTTGAAGTAAATTGTGTATCTCTGTCAGGTATGATATTCGTAGGCATGTCATGCGGCCTAATTATTTCTTTCAAGAAAATACTGGCAATATATATTTCCTTGAAAGTTGACTTGACGGGAATGAAGTAAGCATCCTTGCTCTATTTTTCCACAACTACCATGATGGTGTCATTCTGTTTGGTGGATATTGGTAATTTTGTGATGAAATGCATGGAAATGGTTTTCCATTTCCATTTTGGTATTGGTAGGGGCTACACCAACCATGTTGTATCTCAGTGCTCTACCTTAGCCTATTGACATTCTAGACATTTGGCTAAGTAATCAACTATGCCATTTTTCATTCTTATCCAATCAAACAGTTTCCTAGTGGTTGTGATCATCTTCTGATAACCAGGATGACCAACAAATGGTGTTTTGTGTATTTCATCCATCATGAACCTCTTCAAGTCATCATAGTTCAGAATATACAACCTACCTTTGTAAGTTAGTAGGCCATCATTCAACAATTGGTATCCTTTGTACTTTATCCCTGTGGGATCTTATTCTAAGTACGATTTTACAGTCTTGAAAAATGTATATGTTTCTTGTGCACTTTTGACTCTCTCCCTGACATATGTTTCACAAGTTATTACAACTTCCAGGTGAATCACTTTCACACTTTTTCTAAGGGAATCATCCACCCTATTTTATTTTCCTTTGATATGTTTGATTTCAAAATCAGACTCACTAAGGAGAGCCATCCATATAGCTTATTTAGCATTAATTTTGTGTTGATCAAACATGTACCTCAACCCACAATGGTATTTCATAAGAAAAAATATTCTACCCATGAGGTAATGCCTCTACATTTTTAAAGAATGCACTATGGCATCTAATTCTAGATCATGGGTCACATAATTGATTTCATGTTCATTCAATTTTCTAGATTTGTAGCAAATTACATGTTCTCCTTGCATAAGGACTCCTCCGAGTCCTTCCTTCCAGGCATCTGTACACACAAGGAAGTCCTTGTTTGGATCTGCAATCTTTAGCACAGGTGCATTGGTTAGAAGGCATTTCAGCTCTTGGAATCTCTCTTCACATTCTGATGTCCAAAGGAATTTAACTCCCTTTTTTTCTGAATGGAAGTGATTGGGAAGCCAATCTTGGAAAATCCTTTTATGAACCTCCTATAGTATCCTGGTAGGCCCATAAATGATTTGATATCAGATACATCCTTTGGTGTAGGCCAATCCATAATGGCTTTGATCTTGTTAAGATCAACTGCCACTCCTTCTTCGAAAATAACATGGCCTATGTAATGGACTTGTTTCTGGAAGAAGTCACACTTACTAAACTTAGCATAGAGTTGATGTTATCTTAGTACTTGAAGCACTAGTTTGAGATATTCTTCATGCTCTTTCCTATTCTTAGAATAGATTAGGATATCATCAATGAAAACCAATACAAATTTGTCTAATAATCTACTGAGTACATTATTCATTAAGCACATAAAATTGGTTGGTGCATTGGTTAGCCCAAATGGCACCACCACAAATTCATAATGACCATATATTTTCCTAAAGGTTGTTTTGTGGATGTCTTCATCCTTAATTCAGACCTAATGGTATCTATACCTCAAGTCAATCTTGGAGAAAATTGTAGCACCCCTTAATTGATGAAACAAGTGATTGATCCTTGGCAAGGGATACTTATTCTTTATGGTCATCTTATTGAGTTTACTATAGTCTATGCACAACCTAAGTGTGTCATCATTCTTTTTCACAAAGAAGGATGGTGCTCCCCATGGAGACACATTAGGCTGGATGTAGCCTTTTCCCATCGTTTCCTTTAGTTGTAGTTTGAGCTCAACCACCTCTAGTCTACTCATTCTATAGGGTGTTCTAGACACTAGCATCGCTCCTGGTGCAAGTTTTATTGAAAATTAAATATCTCTTCTCGGAGGTAGACCTGGTACCTCTTCTAGGAACACATCTTTATACTCTCTTAATATGGGATGGTCTTCTAGGATTGGTTTGTTGTTCTCAACAGAGTCCAACACTTGTATTGCATATAAAGGGCATCATTTTCTGCAATACTTCTTCACATGAAGGGTTGATATTTCTCTCACGGAGACAGGATTTTGAATCCCTTGTAGGGTTACCTTTCTCCCTTCTTCATTTTCACACTCCAAATTTTTATTGTAACAATCCAACTTGGTTTTATGGGAATCCAACCAATGCATACCAATCAACAAGTCATAATATCCTAAAGGAATTATGTTTAAGGTTGCTTGGGTGGGTAATCCACTCATAATGATTTGGCATTCTGGTATGACCTCTGTTAATTTTATTTTGGTCCCAGTGGCTAGTAGTATCAGCCATGATTTAACATGATTAATTTGTTGAAATTTACATTTCCCAACAGTTTGACAGGAAACCTAACTCAAATTAGAACTAGGGTCAATTGAAGTGGAAACTAGATGGTTGGAAATCATACCTTCCATCTCCACCATTGAAGCTTGGTGGTCGACTTGTCTATTATCTAAGGTTGCACAAATTTGTGGCATGTTGCTAGCCACATCATTGACTTTGGTAGCCTCTTGGACATTGTATACCCTCTTATTTTTTTTTTCCTATATGGGCAGTCCCTCAACATATGTTATTCTCCATAACCCCAACATTTCAAGGGTTCTCTCTTTGTGTTATCAGTCTTACATGAGGCTTCTCCAAAGGGTTTATTTCCACTCTAAGAGGGGAAATTTTTTTGGTATACACTTTTAGTGGGAAGGATCATGTTAGAACCTTTCACATAGTTATTAAATCTTGAGGATTTAAATCCCTTCTTCTTGAATCCCAAAGTAATTGTTTTCTTCCAGTCCTCATGAGGTTCGATCTTACTCTTGAACTGCTCATAGAAATACCTTTCCTTCTAGATAGTGTCTTCTAAGATCTTGCGCTTGTCAAATTCAATTTTGTCCTGGAAGGACTGAGGCAGACCACTAATAAATCGTTTCAAATTTCCCTGTTCATCCTTTATGTAGGGAACATACCTTATCAGCCCAAGGAATTTATTGATATATTCATCTATGGTGAGTTGTCCAAACTTGAGTTCATATAACTCCTTGGTCTTCCCATCAAAGTATTTCTCTAACATATACTTCTTCTTGAAGTATTTCTCAAATTTTTTCCATGACAAGTCCTTCTCATGGATTCCTTTCACGTTGCTAAGGTCCTCCCATCAAACGGAGGCCTTTCCATTCAGGTTGAAAATGGCTATTCAAACCTTTAATTTTTCAGAGTAGTCATGGACTCTAAAGTACTTATTCAAGCTAAGTAGCCAAACTTCTACTTCTTCCCCATTCTTCATTTCTCCATCAAAAGTAGGTGGTTTGGATTTCTTGAACTCTTCTTAGTCACAACTCTTGGAATGTTTCCTCTTCTTTCTTTTCCTCTGGGAATGTGAACTAGTTTTGCTACTAGAATATTCCTTGGATTTGTCAGTTTCCTCACTCGATGATTCTTCTGATGAGTGTCTCTTCACTCTAGGCTAGGCCTTATTTGAGGTGATCCTCCTGGTGTGGCCAATTTCAGGGCCATGCTTTCTTATCTCAAGTGGACTTGGGGTTTTCTTCATATGATGTTTTTCCACATCACTGGTTGATGGTCCATGTTGCAACTACCTTTGTATATATGATAAGTTTTGTAGTAGGAGTACATTAATTTCAGTTTGTTTTTCCTTCTCTTTTATCAACCTTTCATCGTCAAATTTACAGCTCTGTAATTCTTCCATGAGGCTTCTTACAGTTTCAACCAAATTTGGAGGGGTTTACACGGCCCTCATTTCATCATATTCTTCCTCTCTATTGCGGGAGACTTCCCCCAATTCATGTTGTGTCACCATCCTTTAAGTTGTGTTTTTTCTGCGGTCAACAGACGGTTTAAGTGTTGATAAAACATTCTTTGTTAGTTAATGATATACTAGTTTTATAAACAACACAAAGTTCAATTTTTTCAAAACATATACAACAACAAAAAGTTTCATTGATCCGGATTATTTTCAGCACAAAATGCGAGAGGAGATATAAGAAACAAATGCACAGAGATATCACAGATATTCAATAATATAACATAAATTTATTAGAGATGCAACCATAAACACAAATATACAGTAATACATGATTTCTATTAATGAAATAAATGTACAAAGACTATAAAAATACAGAGTGAAAGACTCGCTAGACTGGTGGCAGCTTAACTCTGAGAAGAGATATGACGGTTACTCGCATTCATAAGAAGATGATTACAATGAGGCTCTGAAGGCCTTTTTACAATAAACAGGAATGCCAAAAACCCTAGACATCCAAAATCCTAACCCTAGGAGATAAATCACCAAAAGTCATGTGGGCCCCGTTTGGGTAAGTTAGTACATCAACTTCCCGGGGTCGTAACTTTTGCATACGATCTTTGTTTTAGGCGTATAATAGCTCGTTGGAAAGGTATCATCGAGGAGATTCATTTTTGGGGCTAAATAGTACTTTTCGATATCATTGAGAACCTTGATCTTGAAAAAACTTCATTTAGGCCCTCAAAATGGCCCCCGAAGTTAAAACCTGCTAAAAATAGTAAATTGCCAAAATTGCCAGAAAGTTGTTTTGGACCAGTTGGAAAAGGTGGGTGGACACCAATATCCACCTGGATCATTCATTCCTTCCTTCAGTAGAGGTTTAAATAAGCCTTTTAAGAATGGGGTAAGATAGGGTGTCACCCATAAAATTTCTCTAATAACATTTTGATGCGACTCACTCATGAGCCCAAGTAGGCCAAGTGTTGTAACCATGCTCTGATACCAATTTGTAACACACCCGACCCCTAAGTACCCTTTTATAGGGATGGGGAATCAAAATTTCACTTACTTATATCATCTTGAATCATCTCTTCGAGATCTCCATTCTCTTCTCCTCAACCATAGCTCTTTAACGACTACTACCAGACTCAAAATTGAGCTTTGGATTGCAAGTTATGGCCTCTCGAAGTTCTTCAGGAATTATTAGACATGGGCCACATGGCACCCACGTGGCCCCACCTCATTCGTACCATCCCCAAGTTTCTACATCCACAGGGGAGGGTCATCCACTGTCCAATCCAACGGCGGAACATGGTCTTCATTTAACACAAGAGTTAGAGGGAAGTTCGGCGTTCGGCGCTGAACTTCCCTTCCCTCTTTTTCACACCTATCCTTCGAAGTCCCAAATTCCCAAACTCTCCAAGGACCCAAATTCTCACCATGTGGATCTGGCCTTCAGGGATTTTCAACTTACCCACGACACTACATCCCAATCCTCCAGAATCCTGAAGTCCCAGACTTATGAAGGGTACACCCTCACACATTGTGACATATTAAATGCAAAGGTAAGGAAAAGTATGTCTCAAGTACTCCACCTACCAAATGGACCAAGTAAGCAAGTGTCAGGGGTGACTTGTGGCAAGGAAGAAATGACACGTGATCCCTACAAGGGATGACATGTGTCACGTCTTAATGGGCACATGCGGTGTGTGAAACATACGAATATAGGTGACACGTGGCACGTCCGACGTGGGTCCACATCACCCTAGGTGATGTCAGCGTGCCACCTCACCCTAGAATGGTAGCCTTCCAAGCCCTTCGATCTCACAGTCAAGCTGTGTTGACGTAACCACTTGATCTACGGCCTCCATTACTTCGTAACTTTGGTGTTCGAGGGATCTGTGGTGTGCCTTCCTCCTTACTTTGGGAGTGGTCAGTTCCAAGCTAACCATGGTCTAGATCTGACAGTCAAGGGAGATTCTGAAGGGTTCCTAGATCTATGATCCTCGTCACTTTGCAGCTCTATCCTTCGGAGGTTTTGACGTGATGGTCACTTTGTTCTCCCGAAGCAGGACTTCATCAAAGTACTATACGTGGGTCCCTCTACTGGATGATCAGACAGTTAAGAGGGGTCGTTAACAGACTCCCTGGATCCACCACCGTCATTACTTTGTAACTCCGACATTCGGGGAGTTGGGTTCTTTAACATCCCTATTCTCTGGAAGTAGGACTTCGTCGAAGTTACCTTAGCATAGATCCAACGACGAAGGGGACTGTCGAATACCCTCATATTTGTGGCTCTCATTACTTCACGATTGATGAATGGACCAAGATTTAATGGTGGGGCAGGTCTATCTGCCATAGTTGGGGAAACCACCAGGCACCATTCAACCTTCTGTGTAACCATAAAAATTAGTTTCCTTCGGTCGGTTTACAAATAGTAAGGTCGAAACAATCTGGAGCTTTGAACTCCTGGAGTTTCGAAGCCAGAAAGGCTTAGTTCCTTTCGGGCCTAGAGCAGGGTTCCCATACCTTGGTCACATGGGTCCTTCGAAAACTCTCATGGGCTATGTGAAAATCTCTTAGCCATGATTTTTTTAAGGACACGGGCATGAGTCCTTGGTCACACGAGTGAAAGGTATGAAGGAGGTTCCCTCCTTCCATAGGCCTTGAACTTAGTATCCCCGAGAAAGTAGACTCTAGAGGTCGGAAGGACCTAAGCATCTCATTAAATCATTCCCTGACACTCTTGTAGTCTTACATCCCATTGTTCTCTAGCTGCTAAGATGAGGTAAGCAAATGCCCATTCAAAAGAATAGGTTCATAGAGAGACAATACATGTTTCTACCTCAATCATTCAATACATAACTCAATCATAGACATATAAATATATTAAATCATCATTTCCATTTTAATACAAAGAGTATGAAAATACTTATCAGAAAACCAGAATTCGTGAAGCGACCACTGAAAGGGGTGTCTATTTCCTCCCAACCATAGGCACAACCACTACTGAATGGATTTAGCGCTAGCCACCCCCGAGCTAGACCATGATGCTCTAAGAGAGGCTCTTTCTTCTTGCTCAATGACAGTCAGGGACAGAGGTTACTCTCCTCCTCCCACGAGATATTGGCCATCGGTTTTCTCTGTACCAAGCAAGGAGTTCTACATGAGCACTTCCACATTCACTCATCAACCCGGTTTATCATCTTGTAAAGAAAACCCTGCCAACAACTTCTTGCACACAGAACAAGCTTATTTCCCAGTTCTTCCTCGAACCAGAGAGCTTCAAGCGATATTTTATCTTCTTGAGATTGGTCTTTTGACTCTTCTCTCTTGCGCATATATGCGTGCTCACTCTCCTGCCTCTACCCACAAATTACCTCTTTCCTTGACTTCCTCAGCAAGGTTGTGTGGGTCTGAATCCCCATCTCGTGGTTAGGTCTAGAAGTCTTGCAGATGGGTAATCTACCCCATATCCTCATTAACTCTTGAGGAGGACTCTTCCAGTTATCATTCTGACTAGTAATTCATTTCTAGTTAAGAGGATTGTTCTGGGTCTGAGTCTTTAAATCTAGTAAGGTATTGGTTTAGTGGGGGGTCATTTCAACCATTTCTGGTTCCCCTCACTATATTTCTTATAGAACCATGGTCTATCTTAGCAAACCCCCTTTCAACAGTAATGCAACACTTATCCATTTTCTATTAATAATAGAAAATGCATACATTGACCTTTTATAACAAAAAGGTTCATAAAATCCAACATTCACACATATCTAGTCTACCATAGTCTCTTGGCTAGTTATAGTTTTATTTACAAACTGGGATAAAAAGGGGTGTTACAAGTGCAATGGTTCAATCCTATACCTATTGAAATACTATATAAACCAGAAGTTGTGATGAATCTAAGGGTGTCTTGGTGGATTGAATAAAAGTTCATATATATATATATATATATATATATATATAATGGATTAAATGAAAGTTCATTCTACCAGGTTGGTGCATGTTTACAAGTTGATTCTTGTTATGAGGGTTGGATTCCTCACGTCTCAGTTGGATCTAAGAACTACAAGTTGGGTCTTGTATGAGAGAGTTGGATCTCTCATATTCCGTTGAAATTGAAGATATTAAAGGATTGATTTTATTTATATTCATTCCAGTTAAATAAATAAAAGAAAGATATTTTATCTACTTCATACACTTTGTGTTATACATGTTTATGAATAATTAATTAAGTTGCATATATATTATTTAGTAAATTCAGTTAATCTATGAAAATGTGAAAAGTAGTCAAAAGTTCCAGACACTGATTCACCCCCCCTCCTCTGAGTGGAAGTGTGTGTTTCAACAAAAATTAACATAGATGTGATATTACAATGATGCCCCAAATGCACCATGGGGTGTTGCAAACACTGAAAAAATAAAATAAAATAAATAATTAAGAGACAATGTTAATTAAAATGTTAGGACATTGTACTATACTAATTAATAAATAGTATTGCTGAGTAATAAATAGAGTCACTCACTAAAACTTAGAAGGAAGAATAACATCAATTTTTATAAAATCCCATGTGTGGAAACAAGAAGTGATGTTGATTTGTAAAAATTCATGACTATGGGTGAGGAGTAAAGCTGATGTATTACAAGATCAATGTGATTTTCAAATATGCAAAAGATTGACTTTGAAAATAACGTAGGTATAAATCTAGTGAAAGTTTGAGTTAAAATTAAGCAATTTACAATAATTCTTATGTGAAATAATGTGAGAAATGTAAGGGTTGTGCATTCAATGGAATCCTTGGATTGATACCAAAATCATACATGCTCTTCAATTTTTCCTTTGATTCCATATCAAGTTCTATTTCATAGTATGGATGACACATTTCTCCCTTTCTGAGGCCGTTAAGACATTCAGAAGGAATAACAACGACTTCAGCTAAAACATGCCATCCACATATTTGAAATTTTTGAAATTGAATGGACTATTAGGGAGTTCTTTTCGCATGATCTCCATGCTTATTTTGGTTCCTAGCATTGGTAGTTGTTGCCACATTCTTTCTATAATTTGAATCAACTCCAATATAATCTAAGTTCATTTTTTTTCTATCTAGTGGTGTCTCTTATCCTCTACCCAACTCACCAAGTCATGTGTTGGTTAGGATCTCTAAAATTGGATCCTTTATCTCTTGGCTAAATTCATATGTGATTTCATCGCCTAAATGGTCATGCATGCCCATATTAGCTCACTATGGGCTAGTTCAAAAATATTGTGTCCTCTTAGGATGCAAGATCCATTCTCTATGTATGGTGTGAGCCTATTCAATATCAGGTGAATATCAACCACTATAGTTCAATGATTAAAAAAACTAACCTCACATGTTCCATTTTTCACTTTACATAATGTGATATAATGCACTATGGATTATTCATAAATGAGCATATATTAAGGAAGTTGAGTAGAGACTAACAAAGATGAATTATTCATAAATGAGCATATATTAATGAAGTTGAGGAGATAATAACAATTGGGTATCTTTTAATATATGTGATGATAAATAGATGTGTGGTTTGTTCATAAAGTGGATCATGTGGCCTGGTTATTGGTATATGCTAGGACGATTAATAAATCTAAGTCCCTAAAACCCCCTTCCTACTTGCAATTGGTGTTCATTATTTCAAAGAATTTTCATGCCTATGTGTTCTATCCATACTTACAACCTCACTCCAAACTGGATTTGAGCAATCCCATAACTCCCCTAGAGCTACTCCATTTTCCCTACACCAATACCTTGTACATGTGTTATTTAGTGTGGATGTCTACAACGCTTTAGCCTCACCCCTACATCGTAGTAATCTATATCAATAATGTCTACCTATTAGAAGATGGGAATTAAGATGTGTTGTGATAGGGAAGGTTACAACAATGTTGACTATCATTAACTCAAGGTAAACACCCATGCCAAACTTGACTCATATACTTATTGATACCTAGGATAAATAATATTTATCCTCGATATAATACAGTATAATCATAATGTGTTTCATATAGTTAATAAATGTTAGAAAAATGTTGATAAAAGAAAAGAGAATAAAATTAAAAATTATATTAAAAAAATAATAATTTCAATTTAAATAAAATAATTTGCATTACACAAACAAAATTCAATTTAAATTGAAAAAAACAGAAAAGTTCATACATTTTTGACAACCTTAACCAATGTGATTGATGGAGATATCATAAAAACATACTAAATCCTTTTTACAACTAATTAAATTGCATTATAAAGTCATGATTTGACAACCTCAACCGGCTTGATAGCACAATTGGTTAAGACGTGCGCATACTCTTCCAGTTTGGGGAGAGGTCACGAGTTCGAAACCTGTGTCTTCTGGGGCTGCGAAGCTTTATCACTCCCATATCATCCACTATGTGGGGAAGTATCGGGGTGAGTTTCCAGCGTCCAGCGCGGAATTTCCACCGTGGAAAAAAATTGGTCCCATGACAAAAAAACCTGATGTTTAAAATGCACGTGAAAAAATACATCTAAATCCCATTTTAAATTAATAAAATTAATATAAAAAATTAGGCCTATCAGAGTGTGTCCACCAATGATGTTTAAAATGCACGTGAAAAAATACATCTAAATCCCATTTTAAATTAATAAAATTACATTTTCAGAATCATGTAATTAAAATTACGAAAATTAAGTTAATCGAAATGTGTTAACCGATGAGTAAAATGCAAAAAGTATATATATAAGGGTGTATAATTTATTTTTTACTAAATTTTAAAAGTATTGTGAGATCATTTTCATAAAACACAGGATTATCTATAATTTAAACTTAGTTTTTTTGTTTTTTTTTTTCTATGTTTAGAGGAGATTACATTAATATTTTGAAGATCTAAAGTTTCTTTCATACATAATCAAATAAAAAATATAAATATAAAATAATAATTTACAAAATGTAAAATAACATATATATTTATTTATAACAAAATTTTGATTTTTTTTAAGTAAATAAATTAAATATAATGTATTAGAAATTAATACATGCATTTATTTATACAAATAAATGTTATACTACAACTTCATTAAATAAAATTTTAAACAAAATTTTTATTTAAAAAATCACGTGTCTTCCTTAAGATCTATATCTTCTCATCAGGTTAATATACCACAATATGGGAAGATGAAAAACAACTACCATTTAAGTTGTTAGATAGTTAGTATCGTGATACCTTATAGCCTAGATATATGGAAAATTATTTTTCCTTATCATCTTAATTGATTTCAATGTGCTTGAATAGTCCTTCATATACTCACATCACAACCTTTGAGTTCTCCAAATATTTAAAGATTCCCACAATATATATTTGATAACAATATTCTAAGAAAGTTATATTATAGAGGAGCCTTTTTGGTTTTCATCACTAAAGTATTAGGTGCTAGAAACATTTTTAATGACATATCTAAGAATAAAATCTTCAATCTTTTTTACTTGAAGTTTTTTTTTAACAATATGTTTAGATTCATTGCTTCCTCATGTTTTATTCTCTCACTATCATCCTTCTTCTCCCCGACACAACTACCTTTCTTGTTTTCCTTCTTCGTTTTTGTCCCTTTCTTGTATTTATCCTTATTTTGTAGGATGATATGTATTTATTTGTTATCATTCTCCTCTCATCTACGTATTCATAATTCACCTCTCATATGTCATGCATGGATTGTATAGTCATCTCTTTCTTCAAATTATCATATCATTCCATATTTTTTCTTTAGCAATCCATATGTATAATCCATTGTATTTATCATTTTTGGTAGTTATCTCATAATTTAAGTATCTCTACATGTTTCATAGTATTATTGCTTGCAATCCAAGTATCACATTCTTTATATTAGGGTGGAATAGGGAGCATGAGGGAGACAAATTAAGAAGGTGGACTAGGGGGAATGAATTAAGGGGGCACACGCGATGGGGAAGAGGCCATTTAAGTGCAAAGGGAGTGGGAGATAATGCAATAAGAGAGATTTAACTTAGTGAAATGATTAGTGCAAGAGAAAAAGGAATAAGGAAAAGTCAAATTCAAAGATTTGGATAAATGAAAAACCTTGAAGTGAGTTAAATACAAGAAAATAACATTGGAAATTACATTATCCCCTTTCTCTGCATTCTCCTCCAAATACATATGGGTCCATTTCAAGGTTCTCAGAAATAACTCATTAGCCCTTAATAGAGTTTTTTTTTAGAAAATCAGAACTATTTATTAATATTCTTACAAATGAGTTATTGGTGCCATGCTCTATATTTATGTTTAACAATTTTTTTAATTATTCAAGGAGTTTTAAGATGTTATATTTTAGTCTATACCATCCACATATTTTATTTCATGAATTTGTTATACTTGTTTTGTTATCATTTCTTTACAATCTACATAAATGGATTTGAGAAAAGAATAATTAGGAGATGATATTGAACACAAGAGAAGTTAGATGAGAGGAAGAATGCTTGAGAAAGAGGAAGAAAAAAAATCCAAAGGTCAAGATGACCTTTTACAAGTGAGTTGTAACTACATACTTTATAAATTCTATATATTACTAAGATATACATATTTATTTTATAAATACTTACATGTATAATTACAATTGTTACATATAATATTATTTTTTTGTTGCTGTAGAAATTTTTAATGAACAAAATTGGAAAGTTTTTAAAGGGATTAGTGAAACAAGAGAAATTGTTTGTAAGGAATGATTGCATTTTTTTCACTTCATAGAGTTTGGCAAGTCTTAGTCATAGTTTCTCTACACATGTTGGAGGTACTTTTTCTCTTTCTTTTCTCGATGTATTGTAGAGGGTACATTTAATTCTAATTGAATTCGATAAACAATTTTTTCATTGTACTTATTCCTACCATGATGTGCATATATTAATCTATCCGTGAAGGATGTAGAGATGAACATGAACTGTGGAAAACATATAGCTCAAGGAAAAACAAGACTCAATAATCAAGTCATGATGAACCTCTACAAGTTAGTTGGAAAAGAGGTGTTTCAGATTGTGGAAGGATAAAACATTTCCATACAAAGATATTGGATACTATAAGTATAGATTTTTTGAGAGGATACCTTAAACGTTGGGATGGGATTGGTATTGACAATAAGAAAAATGGATTGAAACATCTTCATGAAAGGATGATAACTACACAATTTAGTCACATATAGGTAATGAAGAGAATGTGAGAGAGTATGGAGAGGAGGAGGTTTCACATGAGGTGAAACTTAAATTACTCTTTGTTTTCTTCATTCAGTTTTGTGGTTCTAGTTCACATTTCTAATTTCATTATATCTCTTCATTTATTTCTATAACTACCTTCATTTTCTATGGTGATGAGAAAATTTAAGGGAATAGTAAAGAAGAACTCCCTATATTAAAAAGAACAAAGGATACATAAAAAACAACAAATGCTAACAAAGAGGTATGGAAAGGCATACTCGAGACATTGAAAGAGGATTCATAAAATATCACAAACGAGAAGCTCGAACAAGGAGTGGATTAACCAAAGACACCAAAACAAATGGATGTGGTGGATTAGATCCATTTCCATTAGCAAATTGTTAAGTTAGAATTCTCTAATTAACTGTTATTTTATCATGTTCTTTTAAATTATTAGTAGAGGTCAAAAGAATAAAAAATTATTAACATTTTTTGAATCTATTATATCCATTCTCTTAAACATTATAATTCTTTAATTAAAAACATTCATGTTATTTTATTATAATGTTCTTACAAAGTGAGGATGGGGAGAGTTCACACTGAGAGGAGGGTATTTGTGACATCAATCAATTGTTTATTGAGATCCATTTTGTTATATTTGTAGAAAAATTAAATTAAATAAAAAAGAATGTATTTATCAAATTGAATTGAAATTTGATAATTGTATTTATGTATATTCTTTTTGTTATAAATAACAAAATTTATTAAATTTTAGTATATATAAAACATGCAATGAGTAAAAATACATTAATTTATTTTTAATGTTGAATAATAAATTGAAATTGATTAAAATGGATGTAGAAATGAAAATAATAAATTTCATCAATAACTAATAATTAATCTTTTTAACAACCCCCGGATGGGGTGACACGCAACGCAATTGAGCCACGCGGGATCCGGCCAGGACGCGATATTAATGCATCTACCGACCAACATCCCCTCCAACTTTAACTTGCCATGGATCCGAGCAGGCGCATTCAAACGATGAGCCCTTTCGCGCAAGGGAAGGGTACCAGCCATCAGCGCACTAACCAGCAGGCTTTAATGGCTATGGCGGTCATGTTATCACTTGTCCTCATCACCCAAATCGATAGAGCAAAGCGTCAGTCGCTCTCTGCAGCTTCAGCTCCACTGGAACAGTAGCATTGTCGCAGTTTCTTCTCCACTCCACCGAAACAGGGGCAACACTCTGTGACCCGGTCAGTGCACTGGAGCAAAGTGACCTCTCCAGGAGGCACTCTGGTAATCCACCGGACCCCCACCATGCCCAGAGCGAGAGGGAAGCTGCGTAGGGGAGCAGCATGGTACACGGTCGAATCAAGGCGCCAGAGAAAAAAGAAATTTGAGAAGGCCATAGCAATGGCAGCCATTCGAAGGCGCAAGACACCACGAACGCCTCCAATGGCGTACGTGGAAGAATTTATCCTAGAGGGTGGCTTGGAGAGCTTTTTCGAGCACACTCTGTTCACAGTGTCAGATAACTGGAACCCACCTTCGGAATTTGGTTCAACCAGTCAACCTCCGCTTGTGATCATTCTTCCTGGCCCTAGCGCCGCTAGCTTAGAGGAGCCTTACCCCACCTGCTATGTCGAAGAGGAGATTCCACCTGAACCACCCACAGAGGCAGAGCTGAAAGCACACCATCAACGGGAGCACATGCATCATGAAGCAACCGGGACCACTCCCAAAGGGTCAATTGATAGCCACAGGCAGGAGTTGTCACTCTTTGCCGACGCAGGGTACCTCAATCTCATTTTTGAGGTGAGGAGTCTGTTGGACGATCAGATCTTTCGCCTCGCACGAATTGATCAACGACTCGACCTGCTCTTCGCGGCTCACTCCAGAACTCTACCAAAGAGACAATGCCCAACATGCGCGCAGCCATATGCGTTCACAGCAGGATGGCGCCAGCACGAAGACGAGGACAAGCGCACAGGATCAAAGGTTAAATGATGCTCAGGATTAGAATTTGCTTTGTTTGTTATAATTTAGGCCTCAGGCCAGATAGCTCTCAGTTTTCTTAGAACTAGCTTATGATATACAGTTCCAACTTCATGTCTGATAGTCCTGGTTTCCTTCGGGCAGGACGATGCACTATTAATTTTGTGAATTGGGTAACACATGGCAAGGGATGCCTAGCTGTCCCGGTTTCCTGTTTAGGTGGGACAACTGGCATCACAAGTAGCTACTGTATTTTTCTTATGATAATATAACAGGTCCGTCTTTTTTACTTAAAAAAAAAAATTAATCTTTTTAACAAATTACTAATAAATTAATATTAATTATTTAAAAAATAATTAAAATTAAATAATAATTAAAAATAAAATACAAACTCAATGCTAATACTACATATTCATTTATGTTGCATAAATAAAATCAATGAAAATAAGATGCTACAATGATGCAAAATAATGCCCCCCAAATGCATCATGGAGCATCACAACAACTTCAGAAAAAATTAAATGTGATGAGAGATAGAGCTAATTCCTTGAATTGTAGTACTCAATAAATTCTATCAACAAGTAAAACCTAGAAGGTAGAATGTTGTCGACTTTTATGAAAAACCATGGATGTACCCAAGTAACGAAAGAGTGAAAAGTAATGTTGATATAAATTATAAAATCGATGTATTAAAAGTGGGGGTCAAATATAATTTTGAGTTAAACTTAAGCAATTAAAAAAAAATCTTACGAGGTCTAAAATTAGTGTTAGTGCATTCCCTTGATTCTTTGGATTGATACTAACATTTTACATGGTATTTATTTATCTTTAATTCCATAACAAGCTCTATTTCATAGTCACGATGATGTAGTTTCTTTATTTTTTAAGTTGGTAAGATGTTTGAAAAATTATCTTTTAACTCCATAGCAAGCTCTATTTTATAGTCAGGATCAAAAAGTTACTTCATTGGAATAACTCTCATTTCATCTCTTTGTAATATAATCAAATGGTTCATTAGGGAGTTCCTTTGGCATGATCTTCACAATTGTTTTAGATGTTATTTTAGGTAGTTGTTCACATTTTATTGTACTATAAGTTAATCTTAGTTTTATTTGAGTTTGGTATTTTTCCATCTAGCAACTTCTCTTATCCTCTAGTTAGTCTACGAAGTCATGTATAGGTTATGATTGTTGAACTTGGATCCTTTACCTCTCGACTATTTTCAAATGCAAGTTCATTACATGGAAGGTCACACACACTCATATTAGTTCACTATGGACTAGTTTAAAAATATTGTGTCCTCTTCAAATGCAAAATTGGTTCTCTATGCGTGGTGGGAGCCGATTCAATATTAGGTGAATATCAAGCACAATAGTTTGATAATTAATAAACTAACATTCTAGTTTCTATTTTATGTTTCACATAATGTGATATAATGTCATTGTGAAATACTATAGTATGAATTCTTCATAGATGGGCATACATCAATGAAGTTGAGGGAAGATTAATGGAGATGATTAATGCGATATCTTTGAATATATGTAATGATAAATATATGTGTGGTGTGTTCATGGAATGGAGTATGTGGTGTGGTTGTTGGTGCAATCCAAGGTGATTATGAATCCTAGTCCCTAAAACCCCTTCCCAACTACCATTGGTGTTCATTGTCACTAGGGACCTTCCCACCATTGCACTCTATCCATTCCTACAACTTCCCTTTGAATTATATTTTGACCAATGACATAAATCCCCCACAACTACTCCACTTTCCATCCCTTAATACCTTGTAGTTATGTTTTTGTGGATGGGCATGCACGTATGATGATTTATCTTCAACCTTGCATTTAAGTACCGAGATGTTGGAAATGGATTTGTATCAATCAAGTCTAGCTATAGGAGGATGAGTGCCAAGACATGTTGTCATAGGGAAGGGTACAATAATGTCATCCATTGTTGTCACTCTAAATGGATGCCCATGCCAAACTTGGCCAATATAGAGTGTCTTATCGACATCAAGGATAAATGATATTTATATTCGATATAATATAGTATAATCATAATGTGAACTTCATATTGTTTTTCCATGAAAAAAATCACAATTTTCTATTCTAGTTTAGAATGAAAACCACATTCTTCAAATGCTTGAAACACTGTACAAATAAAATGTAGACACAATTAAAGATTGTAGTGACTAGAATAAAAGTACATTATTAATGTCCATGCCATTTTGTAGATTTTAAAAAATAATTATCAATCCTTCCCTTTCTTCCTTCTTTTTAATGTCATTCCAGCACCCTAAAGAATGATCTACAATAGCTACTTGTAATTAAGAAGGTGGGATGTCACAAATCAAAAAGGAGACCTTGATTCCTTATCAAAATTAGAAGTGTCAATTTCACAAGTCGCTTCATTTCCATAAGAAGGATGACATGTTAAACTATTGAGAACGAAATCCTACTATCCGTGTATTTTGCTTGGAGAGGGTTCCCAATTGACACCTCTAGAGAAACAATTCTAAACTTCTTTAAATCTATTTTATTTTTATTTTTTGTCATCATTTTCCAAGTTTTCATTTTCATTTTCATTTGACTAAGATGCCCAACCTTTGTTATTTAATTTTTATTTTTTTTTCAAAAAAATAAAATAAAAGATTCAATTTATTTTTCAAATTGCATTAGTGACAACCTCTATTAATATTTGATTCAAAGATAAAAAAATACCTAAATTCTATGTTTAAATCAATTAAATTACATTGTAAAGTCATGTATTTGCCAACTTCAACAAAACAACTTTAATATATTGAGAAAACTCAAAAAGCCTAAATCTTTTTTTTTTTTTTATTAAATCTAAAAATAGCATACCAAATGAGATGTGTCAACCAATAATAATATAATATATATATATAATTGGTTAACACATATATATTTATATACCTAGAGAATCGACAACTCGGAATGGAGTTGAAAATCGAACTTGAGACTTTCTTTTTATAAATTTCCTTTCCTCTACATTCCTGCAAGGTGTCAACCAATAATATTGAAAATGCACACAAAAAAATATTAAAAATACCTAAATCTTATTTTTAAATTAATAAAAATATATACTAAAATTATATAATTAAATATAAAAAAAAAATTATTTAAAATATGTTACTCAATATTATTTAAATATAAATAACCATATAGAAAAACATAACCATAATCTAATTCTCTTGTTAAATTCATATATATATTGCACCAGTGAGATATGAAAAAACATGATGATCAATTCCTTTAAAAAAAATTAGAGTAAATTCATTTGAAACTGACATGGAAAAATTATTTTAATTTAAGAATTCTTATTAAACATTTTATATATATATATATATATATATATATATATATATATATATATATATATATAATCTCAGATTAAAATAAATGATATAAAAGCTAATGTTATTATTTTTCTTACCTCTTTTAGTATTTTAATTTATACGTTTGATACATCTGCTTCGTAAAAAAAAGCTGTATTTTATTAAAGTGACCTAACTACTAAACCTGGCGCAGAATCCTTGGTGCATGAACGTTTACATACCTGTTTTAAAATTTTAATTTATATATTTAGCTGTGATACATCTCCTTCGTGAAAAGCTGTATTTTTTTATTAGATGACCCAACCACTAAACCAGACGCACAATCCTTGGCGTATGAACCGTTGCAATTGCCATAAATTAAATTCCTGTCAGTGCCATATATTTATTTTAATTAGATAATTTACTGGTGGATAATTTCTCTTTTTTCCCAATGGTTGAATCTACTGGTGGACAATTTCCCTTTGTTTCCAATGGTTGAGACTCTGCATCCCCACTCCTGTCATCCACGTTGAAAGACTGTTTCCTTAAAGCAGTGGAAATTAAGTTTTGGCAACGGTGATATGCACTTATTGAAAAGAAAGATTTTTATGTACCATTCAGATTTAAAAACAC
>ML778278.1:500525-515506 GCA_009831015.1 Picea engelmannii | reverse complement strand
GGAGGCAGTCCGTACCCCAGATGGCGTCCATTCGACCCATGGCGTACGGGTGATAGGTCACCCGAGTGCCTTTGCCCACAAAAGTCCCGTCGGGCAGGACGTCGTTGTGCAGGGCGTGCTTAGAGTCTAAAGGCACCGGCGGAAAAAGTCTCATCGATTCGCTGATTGAGGCGTGCAGGTAATGCATGTTTTGCAGATCCTCGTATGAGAACACGAAGGGATTTCCGTGTCGTTTTGCTTCGGGTTTGGCGGCCATGAGGCGAGCTATTTCTATACGTATTGCTTCCGCGACATGGGGATGGGAGGAGAGGAGCCAGAAGAACCACGTTAGCGCAGCCGAGGTGGTGTCTCTACCGGCCAAGACGAAACTGATGATGGAATCTCGAAGAAACTCTTCGGAGCGATAGGCGTCGCGTTCGGGCAGATTGGCTTGTAGGTTAGCAAGCGCCATGAATCTCGAGAGCAGGTCCTGTTTGCAAGGAGCACTGTTGGCCGTCTCCCTTCTCCGCTGACGAATGACATCCATGGCGAAGTGGTGCACAACTTCCACCGCTCGCCTTAGGCGCCTTTCCGAACCGACGTTGAGCATCCTCTTTATCTTCCACACTGACGAGATCGGCGCAGTGGCCCTCCGAGCGCTCAGCTCGGTCGCCACATCGAAAGCCTGCGAGAATTCCGAAACAGGAAGGCTCGCATCCAGGCAAGCCGGATCGATCCCGAACGCTATTTTGCTTATATTATCAAACGCGAAACGCTGCAGAAGATCCTGCAAATCCAAGCAGCTACCCCTCTCGCTTGCCTCATCTAGGATGGACAGAAATCGATCCGTGACCTCCTCTACGACTCGTAAAATGAAATTTCGGAGAGCCTGAGAGTTGAACTCGTGACTGGCGACCTTCCGCTGTAGCTTCCAGGCGTCCCCGTCGGTATTGAATATACCCTTCCCCAAAAGATCGTGGAGAATGGCCGTGAAAGGTTCGCCCTTCGGATAATTGTCGAACCGTGTCATCAGAATGTGCTCAACGTTCCGAGGATTCGCCGTGACCACAGTCCGGATTCCTCCCAGACGCTCCACCACGATGGTCTGAGTGGGGGATACTGCAAGCAACTCGGCATACCATTCTGATTGTCTGCCCCGATTCTTCCAAAATGCAAACAGTGAACCCACCACCGGATACCGTCTGGGTTCGTTCACTACCGCTCTGCATGATATAAACTCTCGCTTAATATACAGGAAAACCACGTAAAACACCAACAGCATAGCAAACGCCACCGATACATGTTGGAGGAACATTAACAGTAAATCCGCACTCAGGAAGACTAAAAATAACGAATTCTCCATGAAACTTCACCAGGCTTGCTTGCACAACATGAGGAATCAACTGGTGCCTTTATTACGACTGTCGGGGCAGGGCGGTTTTGAAGCTGCGGTTTTCTGAGAGAACCTATGCTTTTTCTGTTTCGCTAAAGTCAGTTCATGTTTATCCCTAAATTAAATATAAAATCCAAAATCCAATTCAGTATGCATTTCACGTGCGTCATTTTTAAAGCCAATCGACACGGCGCAGAAACATCTGAGTTGTGTTTAAACTTGGCGCAACATTTGGACAATTCTGGTAGACTGTGTGGCACCGGGTGTCCTCGCATGAGATTCTGCCTGTGTCACCTCCATCCATCCCCAATATTTAAAAGAAAAGCCAAACCACCATGCATGCACCTTTTTTTTATCAATCATGATGCACGCGCTTGAATTGCCAAATTTTCCACCTCCATTTCAAAGTTTTCTTGACTTTTACATCCACACTCAACCTATCTACGAGCGTGTGCTGTAATGGAATGTGAAGTTGATAAGGTAGAAGAGCGCAACGACAGACAAAAGTGGACACTTTTTGCCGACCTTGAAATGCCATGGAATTTACCTCCACCTTGTTTAGGGAGGGAAGGTTGATACAGTGTAAAATGTTCAAAACTAAACCGTTTTTCAAATATGATGGTTTTGATATATTTAGGTTAAAAGGTTTACATCTATTAATAATGGGTATATTTAATAGGTTAGTGTTTAATCCGTTTTGTATGGACAAGATTAAATATTGATGCAAGATTTTTAGTCGTCCCAATAAATCAATGGTTGGGATTTCAACCACTAACTTTCTCACTATTATAATTTACATGTTTATTTTTTTACTTTTACTTGATCATATTTAAAATTTACTATGGTGACTAGATTGTCAATTAACAAAGATTAAGATTTTGTTAAAGACTCTAGAGATGTGAATCTGCCTTTGGAATTATGTTTTACCGTTACCTATTAACAACAATCTTAAAACAAAAAATGAAATTAGTCTTAAAGATCTTTTCAATTCAAATTAATAAAAGCCTATTTACAGTAAAAACAAATTACCAAATTAAATAGATTTAACATCCTGAAAAAACAATAAAATACTTGAATAATTATGATTAAACCACTCAAATCTAAAACTCCAACAATTTTTAACCAAATTAATTTATATATATATATATATATATATACCAAAAAATAAAACAAATAAATTAAATCTTTAAGCTTTCCAAATTCCATAAATTTTTAACCTAACCAAATTCCATTCCTAATTCAATGTGGATTATGTTTTACCTTTACTTATTAACAACAATCTTAAAAAAAAAAAAATGAAATTAACCTTAAAGATTTTTCCAATTTAAATTAATAAAAGCTTATTTACAGTGAAAAAAAAATTACCATAATTCATTGTGTTGATTTAACCAAATTTCATTCCTAATTGAAAGTAGATTATGTTTTACCTTTACCTATTCACAACAATTTTAAAACAAAAAATGAAATTAACATTAAAGATTTTTCCAATTTACATTAATAAAAGTGTATTTACACTTAAAAAAAATTACCCTAATTCATTGTGTTGATTTAACCAAATTCCATTTCTAATTAAATGTGAATTATGTTTTACCTTTACCTATATTTACGCCGAAAGGCGTATACCTATTGGCAATGGGCACAATTAATCATCTTTTAATCTCAAATTTTAATCCGATGGCTAACAATTGAAGATGCCAGCATATTCTTAGTCGTCCTCCCAAATCAATGAATGTGATTTACTCTTCATAACTTCCTTGTATTTTTGAATGCATCCGTTAACCTATTTACTTTTTAACATTTACCTAATCATATTAAAAAATTACTGTATCAGCATATGATTGCCACGTTGAAATGATTAACCTTTAAGATTACCAGGTTTAGATTATTAGCAAACACTACTTTTCCATGCTATCACGGATTTCCAGATTTCCTAACTGTCTATGCGTTTCATTTTCTACCAGCGAATTTCATTCCGTGCGTGTTTCATTCTTTACCCCGATTTCATTCCGTGCGTTTCATTCCGTGGATGTGCGTGGAGCATGGTAACAGATGCATCCATTAACATTGAATGCGGCGAGGAAATGTTAATGGAGCGAGGTCATCCATTAACATTGAATGWTTCCGGATGCAGGAGCKAVGTCAKCCAKTTYCAAAGGCAAAGAAAATGTTGTAGATTTTATTTATAAATTTTAATTAGGGTTTATGTTAATAGGGTTTATATTAAAATTAAGTTTAATAAGTTAAATATGCCTTTCGGCGTTCATCAGCCACAGCCACAATTATGTGGCTGTGCTAGTTACGACAATCTTAAAACAAAAATGAAATTAACCTTTAAGATTTTTCCAATTTAAATTAATAAAAGCGACCGTAAAATAAAATTCACCCTAATTCATTGTTCATTGTGTTGATTAAAGACTCACATGTACACATTTAATCAATTATATCACAACCTCATTAATAAACCAACCATCCAACATCCTCTTTGACAATTGAAACAATTTTAAATTTAAAAAAAAAATAAAAACTCCATGTGTATATACGCCAAAAGAGAAACAATGTATATACCCAAAAGAGAAAGGTGCATCTAGTAAATGAAAAGGTGGAAATTTCACATCTATCCTTTTCATAGGAAGAGGACAAAAAAATTGTGCATGGTATTTTTAAATGAAAATTATTTAAAAAATTGTGCATTTATATCATCCGTGTTTACATTTATCTTAAGGTTTTGTGCTTAGTTTTGAATTTTTTTTAACATGTTTGTATGGTTTTGTGTTCAGATTGGGGAGGGTGGTTTGCGATGTTTATATTATATAGTTTTAAATATTTTTAGTGACATGATTTATTAGCCTCGTTTAAAAAGTTCTGAATTCAAGTTAAAGGTAAGGGGTAAGGTGTATATGTTGATATGAAATTAACTAAATATTAAACCATATTATAATTTTATTATTATTATATTTCTATTTAATGTAACACATCAATTTAGGTGTATATGATGATATGAAATTAATTAAATATTAAATCATATTATTATTTTATTATTATTATATTTATATTTAATGTAACGCATCAATTTATTTTATTTTATACTATTATTGACACATTTTATATTTAAGTTAAAAATGAATGAACAAGCTTTCATGACTATTAGAAACTTTTTAGGACGTTTTATCAGTCGACTCAAAAACTCTCTTTGGCACAGATAAGAAATTGGCGACGATTCTAGTTGAGCTAGATATACACGATGGACTACATGAAACTCTAGATATAGACTGGATAGGGAACATCACTCATCAAAAACTAGATTATCTTGGCATTCCTTTCAGATGCACACTTTGCAGATAGATAGGTCACTTGAGAAAGACTTGCACTGGCATTATGGAAGAAGAAATGTTGGAGGAAACTATGTTGGAGCTAGCTTCTCTGTTGGATTCACCAACTGCACCTACACATCTACATCTTCCAGATTACCCTGATGATGGAAACACTCCTGGACTGGACATTATTTCTGGAAAGCTCAAAGCTATATGTCCAACTCTTTACTCCTCGCTCTCCTCCTTAGAATTAGAACACATAGATAATACTACCATTCTAAACAAGGGACCAACTTCCTTCACTACAGGGGACAATAATCTGTCACAACCATTTCACCGACTATCTACCCATTATCTAGTTTCTACTTCCTTACACAATCTTGTTCACTCAACTGATCATTCGACAACTATTCCTCTTGTACCAGCTAGTGTGTCTTCGACCATCTTTCTACCTACCTCAGATTCCCCTTGCAATCAAAATATCTCACTTCCTATCGCCCTGACCTATCCCCCGACCACCTCGATTTCGTTCAGCACTCACCCTACCACAGTTTCCTCTTGCATTCAAACTTTTAAACTTCCTATCACCCCGACCTGTCCCCCGAATACCTCTACTTTTAATATCCCAGCTATTTCCTCCACGATGGACCGAGATGATACCATTAACACTATACTTTACAATCACACTCTGTCAACAGAGAGTATTGGGGACCAGTTTTATGAACAAAAGGCTTATTTAGGCCTTCTGGGTCTCACTGAGTCTAAGACTGGTGAAAACACTCTTGGTGTTGTTTTAGACACACTTCTACCCTCTTACAAAGAAGTTTTAACTCCCACGCCCTTGCCAACTTATCGGGGACCATCTTTACACAACTCACCAGCTTTTGATCTTGGTCTGGGACCAACTGGGACTACAAATACAACCCTGATTAAAGACTACAGTTGGTCTAGACGACATGGATTGGAACATTCTCCGATCAAAACTCGCAATGCCCAACGCAAGGAAGGTCATCCACCTATTCACCTAGTGGTTTCATCAAACACTACTACTGATATTGGGGCGCTTAGAGGCATAAAAGCCCTAGAAAGAGAAAAGCCAAGATATTTTTCTCCCTGAACATCAGAGGGGTGGGGGGCCACCTAAAAGATGCCTCTTTCATAAGACTTCTCTCCCATATTTCTCCGGACATTATCTTTCTTCAGGAAACCTTGGTGGATAGTGAAAATGCTAGAATTTTTCTAAACCAATTTCTTTCCAACTCGCACATCTTCTTAGTCAACTCTCTTGGTACTTCTGGGGGTTTGGCAGTGGCTTGGGATCCAGAAAAATATGTTTTTCATCATTTTATTTGCAGTGGAGGCATGTTACTGTCTGGTACTTTTCTTATAACTAATAACCATATCAATCTTCTCAACATATATGCTCCCTGTTCCGATAGACAATTATTTTGGGAGCAAATTGAAGCCAGAGGCCTTCTCAATCTTGACAACATGATAATCGTAGGTGATCTTAACCTCACATTATCAGCTGGAGAAGTATGGGGGGTGATGCAGGAGCATCATCAACATCAAGCGAGCCAACGCAGAGACAATTGGACAGCTGGACAAACCCAGCTGAAATTTTGAAATTACCTTGAAGTTGATGTGCAATCTTAAATGAAGTCATTAAGAAGAGGCGCACTTGTATAATGTAAATGGACCTTGAACGATTTGCTCTTGTCCCTAGTAGATAGAAGGCATTTAAAGTAGTTAATGCAAGTAGGTAGAATTCAATTCTAGATTAGACAGTTTTAGAGCACAAGAGGGAAACGGGATATAGACACCCTCATTGTGTATTGTAACATTAGATCAGAAGCATTATTGAAGAGCATAGAGGAGAAGCAGAGAGTTGTGTAAGAACACCCATGTACAAATATTTGAATTAATAGAAAGAGTTTGATTCAAATGCATGGTTTTGTGTTGTTCTCTATGTATTGATGTTGAATGACATGCTCATGAATGTTTGCTTCCTATTATGCATTTGCTTTATATGTTGTGTATATGATTTCATGTTTGAGTTTGAAGTCTGAAAGGAAGTAGGAATGAGTTTCAATTGTTTCTTTATCTGTGCTAGAGTTCCTGCAAGGAGTGCAGTTGAAGTGTCTATAAGGAGTGTGTTGACAAAGGACTCAGGTAGTTAATCTTTTGTTCTCGTTCATTCAAAAGTGCAGTTTGGCACAGGAGTCGTGCAAGGAGTGCGCAGGCTGAGTGAAGTCTCAGAATTGTGAATCTGACCAAAGTATTTTGAGACTGTTGTTGCAGGTGTGCGCAGGGTCAAAGGAATTTCAGCACTTGGAAGTGGTTGAAGGTTACCGCAAGGAGTGCGTGCAAGAGTCTTCTCTAAGGCTCGGAGTCATAAGGAAACTCAGGAGGGATAAGACCTTCAAGTAATCGTCAAGAGAAGCACAGGGAGCTTGTGCTATGAAGTGTTTAAGCAGGCATTGCAAGTTTGCATGCAGGCGAACAATTTTTTCACGGAGGAATACTTGGTTCATTTTGCAGAAATCATCAGGAGGAACGGACGGTCGGTATTCTCTGAGGAGGATTCGCGAATTTCCGGGGGCTGTAAAATATCGCGGAGGAACAAGGGAGATACGACGAAGTATTCTCTAAAGGTTCAAAGCTCAGGAGGGGCAGGACCGTAGATCCAAGCCACAGGGGTTGTCGGATTTACACGTGGTCGCCATATCGGGGTTTTGTGGGTGGAAGTCCCATAAATATTGTAACGGGAATCACGATATTCTGATACGCGATATCCTGAAAGCTAAGTGGATTTGTGTGGGCCACGAAGAAGTCAGCGAGGTGGACAGGTGGCACACTATTTCCGAATTTCGTGGCGAGAAGTCCCAAAACATTTGCATCAGGATTCGCGATACCGTGAAGTCTGAAATCCCGACAGAGGTAACGGGGCATTGAAAAGTCAAACTCGCGAGTGTATCAGAGTTTCGGCAAATCAGGAGTTAGGAGTCGGTGAGACAAGTTGTTCGACATCGCAATCGCCGAAATCGCGATAGGGAAAATCCTGAAAGGAGAAGGAAAGGGTTAGCGTTGACTGTTGTCGGGTTTCGGGGATTTAAGAGTCCAACGCTCGACCACTGACCTCGCGAAGTCGTGAAGTCCGATCTCCCAAGTGTAAAGAGGGGATCTTGTGAGATTTTTCTATGGGTGCAGATTTCCCGATAGGGAAATAGAAGAACCGGCTAGAGTTCTTCAGGCCGTGTAAAATAAGGAAAGATCCTGTGCTGACGCAGACCTTCCGACCTGTGGGTTGTGTAGGGAGCGGGCATTGGCGTCAGGGGGCCATTTATACACTTGACACGTTGGAAAATTACTTCACTACTTTATATATTGCACATCATTTGGTGGATTATGCACTGGAATTCTTGAGACCAACCTAGCGCAATGGACGTGTGGGCCCAAATTCCATTTTAATAGGTTGGACCATTTTCTTATCTCAGAACGTTTTATCTCTTCAAAATACATGATACGCTTAAGGGTAAGTTTCCCTTTTCTATCTGACCATGCTCCGGTTATCCTGCAGCTGGATTCTTCTCCTCTCAAGATTGCATACCCATTTAAATTCAACACAGGCTGGATCCTATAAGAAGAGTTTAATTATGTTTTTGTTGATGTTTGGAGGGATCCGCTATTCCTTTCGGAACTATGCGTTCAACACCAATTGATATGAAATCTCAAACACCTAAAATCACGCATTAAATCGTGGGCCTCCACATATAGACAACATAATGCCTGAAGACTAATTAAACTTGATTCAGAAATTCAGGTTCTTATCCATACAGATGCTAACATGAGGACTTCTGGAGATATCCATCATCTTCTAAAGGGACATTAATTGGAGCGTAATAATCTTCGCCTATTGGATGAAATTACTTAGAGACAATGTTGCCGAGAAAACTGGCTTATGTATGGAGACCACAATAAGAAAAAAATTCATAAATTTTCCAATTCTTGTAGAAGAAAAAAACAAATATGGGAAATCATTTTTGAGGATGGTACATTTCACAAAGGACAACATTCTTTAAAAAATGCATCATTTAACCATTTCAAGCCTTTTTTTAGCAGAAAACCTCAACAAAATTGGAGACTTTTGTCTCAGTAACTATCCTCTTTCCTCATATAGTTTCTGCAAAAGATACACTTTCTCTAGACTGCCCTTGCACTCTTCAGGAGATATCAGATGCTCTCAATCCTTCTCAAAGGACAAAATTCCAATGGATGGACGGTAGAATTTTATTTGCATTTTTTCGATCTGGTTGGCACGGACCTTCTGGAGCTTGTGGAGGACACTAGAATCAGTGGAAAGGTGATTGGTTCCTTAAAATAAACCTTTCTCACTTTAATACCAAAATATTCTTCTCCTTCTACCTTTGGATATTACAGGCCTATTTCCCTCTACAACCTTTGCTATAAACTCATTTCCAAAATCATAGCTTCTAGGATCAAGCCTATACTCTCACGTATCCTTTCAAAAGAACAGTTGGGGTTTTTGAAAGGACGACAGATTCTAGATGTTATTGGCACCTCCCAGGAGTGCATGCACAGTATCAAAAAAAAACACTCCAAGGCACTCATTCTCAAGTTGGATCTCAAAAAATCATTTGATTGCAATGATTGGGATTTCCTTAGACTAATCCTAGCTCAGACAGGTTTCAACCATTCAATAATAAAACGGGTTATGGGTTGTGTGGTCAGTGCCAATATCGCCATTTTGGTCAATGGAGAACCCTCCTCCTTCTTTCGAATGGGCAGAGGTCTGAGGTAGGCCTGTCTTCTATTCATCTTGTCAATGGAAGCTTTCAGCCAGCTCCTCAAAATAGGCCAATCTGAAGGAAAGATCTCTGGAATAAAAGTGTTCAGGACCATAAAAAATTTACACCTCCTCTTTGTTGGCGATGTCCTTATTATGACAAACGACACACTTCAAGAATGGATAGAAATTAAAGAGATCATGTTCAACTTCTGCAAAGCTATAGGTTTGACAATCAATTGGGACAAATCCACATTTCACTTTGTAAATATACATAAAAAATCTCTGGACCTAATAAAAGGTATATTCCCCTACTCTTTTACTCCTCTTTCCTCTGGTCTCAATTACTTGGGCTACCATCTAAAATCAGATTCTTACAAGACATTGGAATGGAATTGGCTTCTTTCCAAAGTGGAAAAAAGGATCGTCCACTGGTGCACGAGGTGGCTCTCTCTTGGAGGTCGGTACACTCTCATCAAAGTTGTGCTTGAAGGATAGGGTTTGTATTGGATGGATCATGTTGCCATCCTTGTTACTATCCTCACAAAGCTCTACAAGTTGATATTCAACTTTCTTTGGTCAGAATGCTTTGACCATACACGACAACACCTCTGCAACTGGTAAGATCTGGCCAAACCTAAACATAAGGGTGGTCGGGGAATCATAAAATATCCATCATTTTATTCAAGCACTAGCGACAAATTCTCTTTGGCGTGTATTGATTTATCCTAGAATTTGGCACTTTGTTATCCTTGACAAATATCTCTGCCATCAGACTGTCATTAGCTGGCATTTATTAGAAACAACTTCCACCAAATCGACCTCCTCTATTTGGAGGAACATTACAAAATCCAAACATCTACTTACCCGATGGCTTAGCTGGCTTCCAGGCTTGGTGCATTCAATAGCTCTTGTGCGCGATAACATTCTGGGAATGGATAATACTTTCTTATTATCCCCACAGCTGATTACTCAACTCCATCTTAATAATTTGTAGTACCTTTACCAAATTCGAGCCACTTCCATATCAAATTACCAGCTAGATTCCTGGATTACTAGCGCTGCACTTGGTCTCAATTCAGAACTTTCCCATGAATGGAACTTTTTCTTCTTGGATTTATCTAAAACAAGTATCCATATTATAAATACAGGAGACCAAATTCAGTGGTCAAGGGGAAATTGCACAGGCTATCCCACTGTACAAAATTTATATGCAACCATTATCAATTTGTATGGGCACGTAGAAGTCAGAGGATGGCGAAAGCATATTTGATCTTAGCATATTCCTCCTAATATTAAACATTTTACTTGGCTGATGATGGCGTATAAACTAAATACCTCATACATTCTACAAAAAAAAGGATGGTCTGGGCCAAACTAATGCCACCTTTGCCATTCTGACTCTAAATCTGCAGACCATATCTTTATAAAGTGCTCATTCACTAGACAGGTATGGGAGAAAATTGCTCTGGCACTAAAATTTCATTTCATTTGGGATGGGAATGTGATTTCAGACTGTTTTGACACTTGGGCACAATGGGATCGCAAGAACATACACCTCCCACCTCTTATTTCCTGGACTATTTGGTTGGAAAGAAACAAAAATTTATTTGAAAATGTGATTCCATCCACAATTGTTGCAGCTTACAAAGCCCTTGGTATTTTTAACTCTTGGAAGGAACTACACACTAGAAAGACAAGACTACCTCACATTAAAAAGGGCCTTGATTTAGACGACACACCCACAGCTTGGTTCGATGGAGCAGCACTTTCAAATGGCACACAAAGTGGAGCAGGTGGGATAATCAAAATCTTACCAAACACTCTTTATAAATGGAATTTCAACTGTGCCCCCGACACCAACACTAGGGAAGAGCTTTTGTGTGCCTGGGGCACACTATTCTTGGCCTCTAGACTACACATCGATGTCCTCCAAGTTCTAGGGGACTCCATAATTGTTATTGAATGGCTGAGAAATAAGGGAAATCTTCAATCAATCTCCATCACATCTTGGAAGGACATAATTCAACATCTACAACACACCTTAACTCAGCTTCAATCATATCTATCACGAGCACAACAAATCTCTCGATCAACATTGAAATACAACGCTCCAGAAAAAATAGGGTATCCTATCTTATAACCTCTGGATTGATGGTCATGAGAGTCCCCCCTTCTCACTAACTCTTTACTAAAGATCAATTTACTCCTCCTTCCCTAGAGGACTTTCTCGATATGAAAGTTGGAGTTTTTATTTACTGATTTCATATCTCTCTCCTACATTTCTGATTTGTATGATCTGGCAGTTCTCTCATTAGTTATCAAGCAAATTCCTCTTTCTGTCACTTTCCATCAAAACTTTCTCCTTTTATCTGTCGATAGACCGCTATAGGAGAAAGTGTTTAGCTATTTTTTTCAGCAGATTTGTCCTCAGTCTCTGATTGTAACCTTTTGGTCTGAAAACAAATTATGTAATATATAATTGTGAAATTTTCCAACTAGAAAGAAAGTTAAAAAGTAATGATCACACCAATACAATTCTAAGATGTATCAAAATGTATCATGCAAAATGTCATCAAATTCAGAATTGGACTTTTTAATATCTCAATGGATTAAAATTTGGCAACTAACTTATAATGTCAAAAACAAAATTAATATCTCCTCCATTCCTCTATATATTTAAAAGAAATACAAAATCAATATAATCTATATGCTTAAAACAAATGCAAGATCAATATAATCAAATTTGGAATTGGACTTTTTAATATCTCGGATTAAAATTTGGCAACCGACTTATAATGTCAAAAACAAAACTAATATTTCTTCCATTCCTCTATATGGATTAAAATTTGGCAACCAACTTATAATGTCAAAAACAAAACCAAGATCTCCTCCATTCCTCTATATGCTTAAAACAAATACAAGATCAATATATGTTTATGCTAGTTATATTACTTTAAGAGAGATACACATGCTACACATTTTATCGAACTAGGTTGTAAAATCCCTTTAATTTTTTAGTGTAATTAATTAGTTTTTATATTGCCAATAATTTATTAATATTAGTGTAATATTAATGTGGATATTTGATATTATTGGGTTGAAAGGACCCTTTATACATCCTAGTATGAGAGATGTGTAATTTCCTTCTGTGTTCAATATGGAGTTGAAAGCATGGCATTTAAAAAAATAATAATAAGAACAAAATATTTCAATGTTGGCCATAAATAAAATATTTCAATATCCATATTATGCAAAATAATTATATATCAAATCCATATATAAAGAGAAAGAAATAGAGTAATTAAAAGTAAAAAAAAAAAAATCATATTTAGTTAATAAGTGCTTTCTACATTCTAGAATCATGGAGATGCTTAATACCTTCAATGAAAAATATTATGGACCTGACATGTGACATTAATAAGAAAAAAAAAATTCTATGTGGGCCATAAATAAAATATTTCTATGTCCACTTGTGTTAATGTGTATATATATATATATATATATATATATATATATAACAATTGAAGTCGACAAGTCACATAAAAATTATTTTAACATCCACCTTAAGTAAAATAACTTTATATCAACTTTATAGAGAGAAGAGTACGAACACAGGTCCTTTCTACTACTTCATATGAGGGAGATGTGTAATTCCTTCAATTCTTAACAAGGAGTTAACACATGTCATTTAAAAAAATATTAGTAACAAGTAAATATTTCAATATCAACTTTCTCTCTATTTTTTGGGTGTTAGCTTGAATTCATGCACATAATCCTGGAGGGAAGAGGCCTAGTAGCTCGAGTCCCCAAACATGCACGTGGAGTATTCCATCTATATCTTCCATGGACTCAACATTAACCTCATTTGGATAATGAAGCATGAGAAGGTGTGGATGCAACTGGCCTACAGTACGGTTGAAGGGATGGGAAATTACTGCAAGCACACTCTAGTTGTTATGGAAATAACTATGCACCCTATGTTATGTTCTTTTGAGGTATACTCCATGCAGGTGGGAGAACAACCTCTCTATGCAAGATTTCCCCTGGATCACATTCTCTGGCTCTTGTTTAGAAAATTGATGTTCTCCCTCTAAGGGGTTGTTTGTAATGTCCCTTTCCAAATGATTCTTCTAGAAGATTGGTGAAATAGCCTAAGTAATTCTCGTAGGCTATATAGTCAGTGGTAAAAAAAGGGAATTAATTATTTATTTAATGTCATTAGAGAGGGAATTAATTTATTTTAAAAGGTGACATTGAGTAAGTGGTAAAAAGGTTCCTAAGTGACTAATGAGAATATGAAAAGTCACTTGAACTTATTAAAAGGTAAAATGGTCGCAAAAGAGTCAACCAAAGAATAAAAAGGGAAAAGGAAGGAACCCTCTCTCATTCTTTACTTGTTATTTTCTAAAATCCATTTGAGAGAGATCTTTGTGGGTTTGTGAACTCTTGGGACGCATACCTTAAGGGAGATTTCAGAGATTGATTTCGGTGGTGAGACATATCCACCCTAGCTAGTCATTTGGAGAAGATTTCATCCAAATTTCTTCATTGTACTTCATTGATAGTTGAGATATCTTTAGTTGCTAGGATTTTACCGTCACCATTGATTGAGTTTAGATGAGGCGGCTAAGTTTTTTTTTGCAAGGGGTAGAATCTCATTGAAGAGGTTGATTTAAAACTTGGAAGGATCGAATCTCTTCACTTTGGGTGTGGGGTAAAATCATGAAGGTGGGTTACACTTTTGTGAGAATCAGGTCTCCAAAATTCCTAGCAGGCATTTTTTGGCTGAACAACTGGTTCTTTCGGTCAAAAGGAAAATTTTTCCGACCGAAACATTTTTCAATGAAACCTTTTGACGTCAAATTGAACAATACTGTGATGACACCCTCGACTATCATGTACCAGATTAGTTGAATGGATGTTCATCCAGTAACATCTTTTCACACGAAATATGTTTCGACCGAAAGATGTTTGGACAAAATCTTTTTCGTCTGAAAACACCTTTCGGCCAAAAACCTTTTTATCTATCACCTGCCCATCAGCCATATGAAAAATTTTCAAATTGATGAGAGTCTACTGACCATTTTCTGCTGGTGAGAGTATGGTCATTGGATTTCGTTGGTGGTGGTCGTTAGCATTCATTGGTGGTGGTCGTTGGCATTGGTTGCAGGTATATATAAAATGTTTTAGTTGTTTTCTATTTTAGTAGTTATTTATATAATGTTTTAGTAGGTGTAAAAGGTCGAATTCGGGCATGTCCATGTACATGGATGGGATGCAAAAGATGGTGAAGTATCTATGTTTAATCATTAAAATAAATGATAATAACATCATTCATGAATCAAAATTCAAATGAGAGTTAGACTTATGGTGGTGAAAAATCAATATTTCATTAAAATAAATAATAATAATAACATCATTAATAAATCAAAATTCTAATGACAGCTTGATTTATGGTAATGATTTGTTTGTTCACGTGTGAAATTAA
>ML778278.1:471853-486835 GCA_009831015.1 Picea engelmannii | reverse complement strand
CAGTAAGACATACAGGCAGGTGAGAGAAAGGTTTGCATGGAAAGGCCTCAAGGAAGATGTGATGAAGCATGTCAAAGAATGCACTACATGCCAAGAAAACAAGGATGAGCACACGCACCCTGCAGGACTGTTGCATCCCTTACATATTCCAGAGCACAAGTGGGAAAGTATATCCATGGATTTCATCACCAGGCTGCCCATAGCACAGGGGAAAGATTACATTTTTGTGGTGGTAGACAGGTTGACGAAGTTTGCACACTTTTTTCCCATAGCCACAGACTTCAATGCAGCACAGGTGGCCGAATTATTTTTCAGAGAGGTGTTCAGACTACACGGCCTACCCAAAACCATCATCAGTGACAGCGACAACAGATTCATGAGTACGTTTTGGAAGGAGTTGTTCAGATTAGTGGGTACGACATTGACTCCTAGTACCAGATATCACCCTCAGATGGATGGTCAGACTGAGATAGTCAACAAATGGGTGGAAGGTTACCTCAGAAACTACGTAGCAGGACAACAGAAAGCATGGGTCAGATGGTTACATTTGGGAGAATATTTCTACAACACCACCCAACATATGTCCATTGGCATGTCACCCTTCAAAGTTTTATATAGCTATGATCCTTTATCATTTGTGGAGATTTCATTTGGTGACAGCAGAGCTCCGATGGTACAGGATTGGATACAGCAGAGCCAAGACATTCTCAGGGAATTGAAGGATCATTTACAGAGGGCGCAAAACCAGCAAAAGGTCCAAGCAGACAAGCACAGAGTTGTTCGTACCTTTGAAGTTGGTGATTTAGTCTATTTGAGGTTGCAACCATACAGGTAGGCCTCCATTAAAAGAAGCAGAGTGGAGAAACTACAGCCATGTTTCTTTGGACCTTACAGAGTCAGCAGGAGGATAGGGGTAGTAGCTTATGAGCTGGAGCTTCCACAGGGTAGCAAAATTCACAACGTCTTCCATGTCTCATGCCTTAAGAAAGCCCTCGATCAACATGTCAGGCCTATTGAGGCATTACCTCCCATGGATGAGGAGGGACAGCTTGTTTTGATTCCAGAGGAGGTGTTAGAAGTCTGAGAGAAGAGGCTCTGAAACCGAAGCATCAAGGAGTATATGATCAGGTGGAAGGATTTACCCATTGAGGATGCCACTTGGGAGCAGGAGCATGTGGTTAGAGAAGCAGGTTTGGAATTGCTTGAGGACAAGCAATTTCAAGCAGGGGAGACTGTAATGTCCCCCACCTTTTAGAGAGGTAATGAGGAGACTCAGTGGCCTAGGCACCCCCACTAGGTCATAGTCTCACACTAAAGGGGGGGAAATTCAAGAAGTTAAAAGTTATATTTTTAAGTTGACTTAAGAAAGGAAAAGGAAAGGAGAAAAAGATAACTCAACAGAAGAATAGAAGATTACCCTGGGAGTTAACCTAACTCAACAGAGAATTAGAAGAAAAAGTATAAGTAAGAGGCTGGGGTGCACCTATTACTCATTCTGGTTTTGGATTAGCATCTTCTATTGCTCTTGAGCATTCAATTTGGGGGTTTTGCAGTACAAACCCTTGGGAGCAACTCAGTGGTGAAATATCCACTCACCTTGTTCCACAGCTTGGTCTCGGGAGATGAAAGACTCCTCCACACCATTCTAGTCTCAGGGCCAGTTTATCGAGGGAGGTTCGATCCAACTTATCCTGAGGGCCTAGGGCCATTCCAACAGTTGGGTTTTGTTTGCAGGGGCAGGACCATCATTTTGAGGGATTTTCTGGAGGGTTATCATCATTCTACATTTGTCTGCATATTGGGATGTCTTGGAGCCATAGGGGACGTCCTGTAATTCAGTAAAACTCAGATCTAGGGATATCTGCTTGAGATCTGAGTCTGAAACTTCTACCACGGGATTCTCATATCCCGATCTATATTCTTGGAAAGTTTCAGAGAATTTGGAGGCCTCCTTCATCAGGGTTGAACCAACTAGGGTTTTAGTCACCCAGTGGGGCACCCCATTCAGTGGGAAATTCAGATCTATGGAGATTGAGAGGGAGCTTGGAGATTCAGGCACCTGGGTTATTCTTACCATCGCCGGATCTATATTCTTGGAGAGTTTCAGATCATTTGGAGGCCACCTTCATCAGGGCCGAACTAGCTAGGGTTTCAGTTATCCAGTGGGGCACCCCATTCAGTGGGAAATTCAGATCTACGGAGATTGAGAGGGATCTTGGAGATCCAGGCACCTGGGTTATTCTTACCATCACCTGATCTATCAATTGGCATATTTATTAGGGTGATTGGACACTTTTGGCAGCAGGGCTGAGTTATTGAGGGTTTCAGCCTTCTATTGGAGCGTGGCATTCTTCAGCTGGAGAGTTTGGCATTCAGATCTTCTTGTATTGATCTTCATTTCTTATTCATCCTTTGGAGGCATTATTTTGTATTAGCAGGATCATTTTGTAGCAGCTCATATCTATTTATTGTACAACCATCTGAGGTTTATGCCAGATCGACCATCTATTGTATTGATCTTACATTGCTCATAATAAAAAGGTCAGATCTTTGCTTGTGCTTCTACATCTTGAATATATTGTGATCTCCATGTGTTGATGAATCTTGTATGCACTTAATAACTCAATAAATTAGTAGTAGTTAGTGATTCCAAGAAACAATTTGGCTTGGGATCATTACATCATGGTGCCCAATTTAAGTTCAAATGATATTTTCATCTTTTTGTCATAGTATCTCTTGGTTAAGTACTTCTTTTCAAAATGTTTCTTGAATTCCTTCCATGTGACATCCTTCTCTCTGATGTGTTGCACTTTCACAAGTTGATCCCACCACATGTATGCCTTTCCTTTCAGTTGATAGATTGCAATTATTCCTTCTGCATGAGAGGAATAATTATGCAATTGGAAATATTTCCTCATGCTAAGTATCCATGTCTTGACATCTTCATCTTTTTGGTGCTCTCCATCAAAAGTAGGAGGTTTTATCTTATTCATTTCACCCTTTAGTTCATCCACTTCAGATCTCCTATGATTTCTGGTAGGAGAAGGACTTGAACTATTGTGTGGCTTCCTTTTGGAATTCCTTTGGGAGTGTTGGTGATGTATGTTACCACTTCTTTCTCTCCTTTCCACATCAGGGGACCTGTGGCTCCCTGATTTGTTGGATCCACTTTCCTTATCCAACTTCTTTTCAATTATTTCCAAGATCCGCATCAACTTCATATTGAATTCTTCCTATTGCGGCTTGGATTTCTTAAGCCTTTCGATATCTGCCTAGTGAATTTGGACATAATTTTGCAATTCTTTAATGATTTTCATCAATCCCATGTCTTTATCCATTTCTTCTCCATGCCCATTGGAGTTTGTTCCTTCAACTTCCAAATGGACATCCATTCCTCTAATTTCATCCTCTTCACTGTAAGCATCCTATGCCTCCTCCATTTCTTTACACTATTTAACAATTTGGTTTGGTTCTGACAATTGCTAACTCTACAAAATGTGCAGTCAATCGAATTTTGTCAGGCTATTATATTTAATAATTTTCCATAATAACTTAAACAATCTGATTCAACAAAAGAATATCAGACTCCATTTTTTGTGGGTCCTTGATTGATCAAGAATCCCCACGGCTCTATCTCTGAGCCCTGTTCTATTCTACAATTCACTTTCGGGCACTAGCCCCTTTTCCTTTGACCCTTAATTTGCATGTGACCATGGTTGTGAACAAGTGCTAATAGTTGGGTGCTTATCTGGAGCCTTGAAACTTCAGGGATCTAGAGCTTCGGAGGTTTCTCCTTCTTGCACATCACAAAAAATATCTCAGAGTTCTACATTGGTGAAATCGTGAAGTGGGTTGGATCAATGGTCATCAGCTTCCCAACATCCAATGACTGATATTTACTATGAAACTCCGAGATTTAGGAGTTTTGGGTTGTCCATACTCTCAATCCTTCTAGAGTGTCAAGTCTCGAGACTGGTGCAGCTATTTCCAAGAACAAAGTCATTTAACACTTGACATGCCTAGAGGAGATCCACGTCACATCCATTGCTTCAGGAATTCCTGGCTATAGAACTTTGGAGCTTCAGGGTTTCGGGACTTCAGAGGATTTCACATCTACACACCCAAAATCTCTCGAACTATGAATTTTTGAATACTTCCACATCACCCCTGGTGACATCATCATGTCACGTCACTTCGGTGCTATGGGACTTCAGGGATTTCTTCCTCCTATTCGATCATGAACCATTTCTTCTGAAGTGTCAAGTCTCTGGACCTTGGAATATGAATCCATGCATCCCCTGTGACCAATGGTTGAGATTAACTCTAGCCTTCGAGATTTCTTTACTCAATGCTAACTGTAACACCTTTCCTCTAGAATACCTAGTCTCTGGACTTCATGATCTGGCACCACGTGTCTAGTAGGGTCAAGTTATCGTGGGCCTAGTCTAGTTAAATTATTCACCAAGGTTTTAACTACTTTATGTAACCATAAAGGGCCCCACCATACATGCTCTAGAGGAGTGCCACGTGGTGAAATACTAGAAGAAAACACGAGGCCCAATCAGACGGGTGAAACTTGTCATGTTCTAACTGGAATTTCAATATTCCAAATGTTCTTAACTCATTGACATGTGTCACACATCCCATGTGTCCATGTCACCCCAGGTGACTTTAGCAAGTCACGTCACTTTGGGACTTCAGGCTTCAGAAGATTTCACACTAGCACACTCCAATTCTCTCTAATGTCGAACTCCTGAACAAGCTAATATTTAGACACATGTCTCCTTTTATGAACAGTCTGAATGAACTCTGGACTTCAGGACTTCAAGAATTTTCTCCTTAGCACACTTTGTTTCTCCTGAATGTCAAATTCACAACAAGCTAATCTACCGACATGTGTCCCTTTTGATGAACGGTCTGGATTAACTCCGGACTTCTTGAATTTAGGAGTTTTCACTCTATCACACTTTGCTTTTCCCAAATGTCGAATTCCCAAACAAGTCAATATGTCGACACGTGTCCCTTTTGATGAACGGTCCAAATTAACTTTGGACTTCGGGACTTTGGGAGTTTTCATTCTATCACACTTTGTTTCTCCTTAATGTCGAATTCCTGAACAAGCGAATCTGTCGACACGTGTCCCTTTTGATGAACGGTCCAGATTAAATCCAGACTTCGGGTCTTCAGGAGTTTTCACTCTATCACACTTTGTTTCTCTCGAATGTTGAATTCACGAACACGCCAATCTGTCAACATGTGTCCCTTTTGATGAATGGTCTGGATTAAGTCCGGACTTCGGTACTTCGAGAGTTTTCACTCTATCACACTTTGTTTCTCTCGAATGTTGAATTTCTGAACAATCCAATATTTCAACATGTGTCCCTTTTGATGAACGGTCTATATTAAATCTGAACTTCTAGACTTCAATATTTTTCACTCTATCACACTCCATTTCTCCCGGAGTGTCGAACTTATGAACTGCTGTGAGATCTATGGCTCACAATCACTTGCACACAAATCTGATGGATGATATTTTTTCTTTATCACTGAGCCTTACCTCTTGCTCTTGAATTGATCTAATGTCTTTTATACCTCTTCGGCCGATCCAACAGTCAAGCACTTTTCCCTGGATTTACATCATAGATCCCCTCTGGGACTTCAAAGCTTCGATGTGTTTTCTCCCTTTTTTCGACAAGTAACTTAAAACAACTGGAGTGACGAAATCTTGAAGGACTTTGGTGCTTAAACACCATTCTCCTTTTCCCATATATGATAGTTTTGAAGGATCTTCCTTCTCCCGAACAGATCCTACGGTACAAATTATAAACTCTGTGGCCCAATACCACGGTTGCGGTGGTATCCTTCCTCTATAGGTTTTCTTGAAACGCTATACTTCCTAATCTTCTTAACACAGTCCGAGTGTTCACACGATGCTTTCTTGACACTCAAGAACACTCAAAACTTCAAATTGTTTCCCTCTCGACAACAATTCACTCTGAAACCTTCACTTCAACTTCCACTAACATGGTGCATCCAGGCTCAGTGTTGAAACCATGGCTCTGATACCATTCTGTAATATCCCCGACCACCCAGGTCAGGCCATGCTACTCCAGATAATTCTTTGATTCCATTATGTAACATCCTCTAGCACCCAGGCCCGATCATGCTACTCCAAATAATGCTCTAATACCATTTTGTAATGTTCCCAACCACCAACAGGTCGGGCATTGTCACCGAGTAAACATATTTTGTGGAAATATTCACATATAAACTTAACAACAATAAATAGATATAACAAGAAAACATACATGCAAAGAAACACATAATAACATTACAAGAATCACATACATGTACTAAAATAAATCATTTAACCATTAAGCACAGAAAATATACTTATCTCTTAATTAGAGTACACCAAATTCGTGCAGACCTTCCATGAACCTCCTAGCCTTAGACCACACTGCTCATCACTCTCAATAGTGGGTCACCCCCAAGTTGGGACTAAAATCCATCGGGAAACGGACTCCTAGGCTAGGCAGGGACAACATGAAGTTGTACAATACAACAGGAAGGATTTCCTCCAAGGATCCACTTATGCCCACAAGTCATAGACTCTCATTCCAAACATGTCTATCCCACCCTAGAAGTGTACACCTTAACTGTCACACAATCCATCGGCTGATACACCTCCCTTTCCAGGGATTCAACAATAGGCTAGATCAGGAATTCTCAAAGTTATCTAGCTGCTACTATACTCCCTCCAGGACAACTCACTTCCTCAACACACTCTCTCAGCTGGAGAGAGTTTCTCATAGGCCTAACAACCTGCTTCTTCTATCCATGAGCCTGACAAATTCTTATTCACTCCCGCTCCTCAACACACGGGCATAGGTGGGGTATTTCTAGATAGTATCTGAGAGTGCATCACTATGGTATGCCACTAGATGACTATGCTGAGTGAGAACCCCACCTACAATATAGTCAAATGCATCAGTCTCAATCTTGAACGGTTGTTGTAGATCAGGGAAGGAGAGTAAGGGAGATGAGCACAAACAATGCTTCAGATCATCAAATGCTCGTTGTTTTTCCTTCCCTGACATGAAATTTTCCCTGCCACCACACTTGGTCATGTGGTTGAGGGCCCATGCAATATGGGAGAATCCCAACACGAATGATCGGTAGAAATTGTCTAGTCCCAAGAACATCTGAATCTCAGTTAGTGTGGTTGGGGTTGGCCAGTCACGGATGACTTGAATCTTAGTGGAATCAAAATTTACCCCATTCTCATCAACAATGTATCCCCAAGTATTGGACCCTATTCATGCCAAAGGAATATTTTTCCGAGTTGGAATATATCTTATACTGTCGCAGAGTGCTCAAAACCTATTGAATATGTCACATGTGCTCCTCCCAAGTTTTGTTGAAGATGAGGATGTCATCCAAATACACTACCACAAAAAACTTGGTAAAGGTTCTCAATACATCATCCATCAACCTCATGAAAACGGCTGGTGCATTTGTTAGGACAAAGGGTATGACCAACCATTCAAAGAGACCTTCTTTATACTCAAAATTTGTTTTCTAGACATCAGTTGGTTCCATGGGAACCTGGTTGTAGCCAGAATTTAGGTCAATATTGTTGAAGAACTTTTCCCCCTTGAGTTGGTCAAGAAGGTCATTAATCCTGGGAATTCGGTACCGGTTTCTGACTGTGAGTTTGTTTAATGCTCTGTAATCAATGCAGAGTCACCAAGTCCCATCCTTCTTCTGCACTAGTATAATCGGTCTTCCACAAGGGGAGGAGTTGGGTTTGATGTGACCCTTTTGAAGAAGATCTTAGATCTGATTCTTGATTTCATCATTTTCCATCAGCGAGCGACGATAGATTGCTCCATTAGGCAGAGGTGCACTGTGGGTTACATCAATTGGATGATTGACTTGGCAGTGCATTGGTACCTCGATGGGTGAGGAGAAGATGTATTTGTACTCTTCCATGATCCCATGCACTTTCTTATGTTGTAAAGAGAGGATCTGTATAGAGGCCACAGGTGTGGCGATGAACTTTTACTTACTGTGAGAATCGATCACAAAGAAGATGAACTTCCAGGTCTGTGAAATGACCTTACTGCATTTGTTAGTAGTTGTTGCATGTGCTCCTCCCAATTTTTGTTGAAGATAAGGATGTCATCCAAATATACTACCACAAAAAACTTGGTAAAGGTTCTCAATACATCATCCATCAACCTCATGAAAGTGGTTGGTGCATTTGTTAGGCCAAAGGGTATGACCAACCATTCCAAGAGACCTTCCTTAGAATTGAAAGTTATTTTCTAGACATCAGTTGGTTCCATGGGAACCTGGTTGTAGCTAGACTTAGTTCATCCAAATATACTACCACAAAAAACTTGGCAAAGGTTCTCAATACATCATCCATCAACCTCATAAAAGTGGTTGGTGCATTTGTTAGTCCAAAGGGTATGACCAACCATTCAAAGAGACCTTCTTTAGACTTGAAAGTTGTTTTCTAGACATCAGTTAGTTCCATGGGAACCTGGTTGTAGCCAGAATTTAGGTCAATATTGTTGAACAACTTTTCCCCATTGAGTTGGTCAAGAAGGTCATCAATCCTAGGAATTGGGTACTGGTTTCTAACTGTGATTTTTTTTAATGCTCTGTAATCAATGCAAAGTCACTAGGTCCCATCCTTCTTCTGCACCAGTATAATCAGTCTTCCGCAAGGGGAGGAGTTGGGTTTGATGTTCCCCTTTTGAAGAATATCTTGAATCTGATGCTTGATTTCGTCATTTTCCATCAGCGAGCGACAATAGATTGCTCCATTAAGCAAAGGTGCACCGGGGGCTACATCAATTGGATGATTGACTTAGCAGTGTGTTGGTACCTCGGTGGGTGAGAAGAAGATGTATTTGTACTCTTCCATGATCCCGTGCACTTGCTTCTACTGCAAAGAGAGGATCTATATAGAGGCCACAAGTGTGGCAGTGAACTTCTGCTTACTATGAGAACGGATCATAAAGAAGATGAACTTCCTAGTCTGTGAAATGACCTTACTGCATTTGTTAGAAGATATTAAATAAATAATGGTAGGTGGCGCTACCTCTGGTATCCTGTACAATTGTCTAAAAAAAGTAATAATGACACTTGTAGGTCTAGACTTATACACAACATGAATCTTCCAAAAATATGGTTGTCCTAAAAGAACATCACAAACTTCAAGGGGAGAAATATCACAAAATACCTCATCTTTGAAGACCTTGATGTCATAGGGAAGAGGTATTATTGGCTTACACAAAGATCTCTTCCTTGGCGAAGCCATCCGATGGTGTAGGGTTGCAGGTGTGGTGTCATCGGCATGTCTAGTCTCTTGATGATCTCTGTTAATATCAAGTTCTTCTGATTGCCGCTATCGATAATGAAATTAAGCGGAGCCCCCTTTACCCACATATGTGATTGAAAGAGGCATTCCCCTTTCTCTGGTTCTTTTGGTTTGCTTGTATGGACTTTGGTGGTAGTGACAGTCGCACTGGGTTCAACATCTATAATCCACTTCCCTCCTTTTGGATTTGATTCAGAATCAGAATCGACCTCTGACTCGAAAACCATCATCTCGTCCATGAGTGACTACTTGGAGCAACATTCTACAATGTTGTTCCTAGGGATTTTATGATATTCACACCATTTTCCCTTGTCCTTCTTCATCTTCTCATTTCCCTTCTTGTGTTGTGTCTTGGATTAGTTTTCCTGAGAGTGGCCATGTTTTCTCTATCCCTTGTTGTGTGGGTTAGGGATTCCTTTGCCCTGCTTTGGCTATTAGGAGTTTGCAGATCCAAACTCTCTCCTCTTCTGCTTAAATTTATGTTCGATGTTGACAACATATCTATAAGCCATACCCAATGAGGCGATGTCCAGAAACTCCATTTTTGTTAGAATGTATCTATGAAAACAACCGTGGTATTTGATCATTGGTTGTCACTTAGATTATTTGATACCCAACTTGGTGCACATGGTATGGAAAATATTGGTGAAATATGGTACCATTTGGTCCCTTTATTGACACAGGGTGGTCCATCTGGTGTACTAGTTATTGTAGCTTCCAACAAGGTAGTATTGTTCTTTAATGACATCTCGGAAGGAATCCCATGTAGGGGAAACCACAAATATTTCAAATTCCTCTATTTCCCTTTTCTCATAGTAAGTGTCCCACCAGTCCTTAACATGGGGAACGACGTTGAGGAGTGCAAAAGTAATCTTTTCCCTATCGGAAAAATTATGGAACGAAAAATACCCTTTGAGAAGATTCAACCATTTATCTATAGCATCCACATATATCAATCCTTCAAATAATGGAATATAAAAATTCACATGTACCTGGAAGGGGGTTGCATGGCAGCTTGATGAAGATGTTTCTCATGTTGGCAATTGTCGAAGGATCTGTGCAAAGTTGTCCATCATTGTGTTCCTTTGTCGCACAATGGCCTCCTCGAGAAACATTTTAAAAGGATCTCCTGCTCCATAATCTTTGTTTTCATCTCCCATGGGTTTTTGTTGGGCTCGACGTGACCGATCTTGCAACGAATCGATTGGTTCGAGTCCCAACTTCTTGTACCTAGATCTTGTCAGGGACATGGACAAAGAAAAATAAATGAAGAGCAGACAACTATAATACCATTGATCTGAATTTAGGAGTGAAATGAACTAATTAACAGACTAAATACAATAAGCATAGATATATGAAGAACAAGATAGATATCCAGTGAACAATATCTCTATTAAATAAAGGAAATAACATGAAACTATAAAACTGCAGAACTGAAGCACTTGCTCGAATGGTGGTAGCTATCTCTTAGAAGAGATGTGGTTGCTACGTCCATCCATATGAGAAAAATGAATACAATGAGGTTCTAGAAGCCTTTTTAATATTACTCATGAATTCCAAAACCCTAGACATCCAAAAACCTAACCCTAGGAGGTGAAATGCCAAAATTCTTATGGGACCCTATGGGTAAGTTGGTACCTCAACTTCCCAGGGTCATAACTTTTGCGTACGACCTCCATTTTAGGAACGTGATAGCCCATTGGAAAAGTATTTTAGAGAGATACACATTACAACATCAAACTCTGACTACATATATAGTTTGACCATGGAGAGCCAAAAACAACATCGTTTAGTGCTCTAAAATGGCCCTGGAAGTACAACAAAATGTGTTGACATAAAAACATACCAAATAAGCCAATTGGATTAGGTGAGAGGCCACTGGTATCTACCTGGAATATGTGTAGGGATTCATACACCCCCAGAAGTGTAGAACCCACAATTACAAAGTAGTGATGAACTAAAAACTAACAAGAGGATCCAGTTGGAATAGGTGGGTGGCCACCAATATCCACCTGGATCACCCACTCCACCTTATTATCAAACTTCTTATCTGTAAACTATTTTTTTTCAACCACATGCCACAATTATCAAGCTTTCCTTGTGTTTGGAAAATTAAAAATGCCAGAAACTCAAAAATATAAGTATTTATGCATACACCCAAGCCACAAAAATTCATAACCTTTTCTAGAAGTTAAATTGCCTCTGTGTAGTTGATACATGCAAATGAAGTATTTTCCACCAAACAAAGTCTATCTACAACATTCTTATCAATGATTTTTTACATGAATTCCATATTAACAAAGAAATTGTTAAGCAACCATTGTCGGACATGTCCATGTACATGTACGGGTTTTGATTTCAAAGAATAAAGTGGATAGGCAAGAGCAAGTAGTGGAAATGTTTTTCTTCAAACTATCACAAATTATAAATTATGTGAGCATTTACTTTTCATATACAAAGTTTTACTTTCATTTGTTTCATTGTCTTTATATCTCATCCTTTTTTTTTTTAAATGTGAAAGAAATGTTTGGGTATTGTTAATGCTATATTTCTTAAGAGTAAGTTGTTTACATTGTGTTCAAACTTCTCAATTTTTTCTTTCCCCTTTATATGTATTTTTTTGAAAAGTAAATATGTAAATTAATTGCACTATCCCCCAAAATTAATGTATATAGTTAGCGAAAGATCCATTAGATAGTAACTTGATTTGGATTTTTGATAAATCTATCCGTTTTACAATTCCATTTAAAACCCTAAACACAATAAATGAATTTTGTTAACAATTCATATTCTTTGAAATCAGGAAGAAGTTACATACTATAATCATACCTCGTGTCCTTATTGAAAACAATATATATATATATATATATATATATATATATATATATATATCAAAACTATCAAACCAAAATTGATAAGTTCATAAGCATCAACATCAAAAGAATTTGAATGCAAGTATGAATTCAATAGTTCCATCAAACAATATTTAGTTATAGTGTTTAGGATTACAACCATAGATAGTTTCATAGGAATAAAAAAAATTCATCCCATCAAGATAACTACCCAAAACTCGTAAAAGATTGTCAAGCTGAGAGCCAAGGTCATGCAAATCCAAGCCAAATTGTGTAGAGCCTCATCCTCACTAGACCTATAATAAGACCAAGGGTTAACCCTAGACATGATGATAGAAAATCAGTTGAGTTACCCAATCTGTAGGGAGATTCACATGTTTAATTTGTGCCAATGTTGGTCAAGAAGAAGCCAATTCCACATGAGGCAATGGGTGAAAGTTCATAATTTAAAAACCTTGGAAATATCCACTAATCATGATGGCTTGGTCATGGATTAAGAAAAAAAAACTAGACCAATAGTGGAATGGGAAATAGGGTGTGTTCCCATTGAAACTAGGTCAAAAATTAGCCTGAAATTAGCTTTGTTAGGGGAGGAATTACAAATGAAAGTGTAGGTCATTTTCTTGTCATGAATTGTTTTGTAACATCCCTCTCTATTGAGCACACTATTATTGACTTATTATTTAAGGAAACTTGCTTACAAGTGATTCGAGTATGGTACTTTGTGAATTCATTCAGATTATGGGTTATATATGATGATGTTGAGTTGTTATGGCATATTGATTTTATTGATGTATATATATTGACAGATGCTTTTGACAAGTCATCCTGAGTGTGAAGGACAGATGATAGGTTAATGATGTTGATGGAATTGATCGATTCCCTTGGACTTTGGATTGAGTTAGGGAGTGAATTGTATATATTGAGTATTTCATTTCTGATCTAAAATTAAGAAGACTTGAAAAACTTGAATAATTATTGCAAGTGAAATGTTATGTGTTTAAAGCAACAGGATCAATTTGCAACACATAAATTAAGGATTACTTATGCAAAATACACATAGACAACAACATAAATATTGAACAGCAGACATAAAACACAGCAATTGATAAAGGAGTTCACCCCTCTTATGGGCTACATCTCTTGGTCCAGCTTCCAATGGATCATTATTATTAATTTCTCAAAAAGTTCTCAAAAACATGTCTTACAATGCTCAAACTGACAAACCGACTGCTCCAATGGCTTCCCAGCGTCCCAAAACCCCTGTCTGGGCTCTTTTGGCACCTCAATCGGTCGAAAAATGAGAAAGATAGGCCTCCTGGAAGTCTCCTTCTCCAAGCTTGCTGTCTCTGGTTCTACAATTCACACCCTCCTTCAACAAACCTGGCTCACACGTTCTTTTAAGCGTAAAAACCCAGGACCAGGCGCAACCGCGCCAACGGTGCAAACCGTAGGATGGTTAAGGGCGTGCCAACCCCTAACTGCCTCGGCACCTGGGCATATGGCCATGCGACCTCGGGCGTTGGAAAATGGTGCTTAAACCGTTTGGAACTGTGTCAACCGACTCCCGCGCTCCAACTCGGGTCACATGTAATATATAAAAGAACCGTGGGCTATATCAAAACCCATGCGCATATGTTATAACCGCGCCACATTTAAACATACGGTTACAAACTATGTTATATATATATCCATGTGCATATATGTTACAATACAGTTATATGGTGTGGAATGAAACCACGGGTCAGGGCTATGCCCCGGCCCACCCCCCTTTCCGTTTGGCATAACATTCAAACTTAAATATAAATGTGCTGACTTATATGACAAGGAACAATGGGTGGCATAATGGTTAGCAGAGGCTTTGTAATGTTTATGCTATGGGAGGTCCGAGGGTCGAACCCTATGGCCTCCATTAGTTTTACACAAACATATCAACCAATCAACGAGTGACACGTGGTGCCAATTGATTGGGCCACATGCCCTCACATCATTGACCACCAATGACACGTGTCATTCTCTGATTCGATAACCATCAACTAATGAAAATGGTCCACATCATCCTCCTGACACGTCACTGTATGGAAGGTACGACCCTGCCACGTCACTGTACGAACATGTACAGTCAACATCCAAATTTTTTGCTTGTTTTCCTTGGTGAACAGATCGCAATATCTTCTCCATACGGACTCCGTTTGAGAAAGTAAATATACCGTCGGAATCAGGAAGACGAGACGGACACAATGACACTATTTTCGTCGGATTTCGAGCACTTTGAAAATTGAGCAGAATTTGATCCCCTGATCACACCTCCCCATTGGAAAGCTTTTGGACCACCAAAAGACTATCTCAGTCTATGTGAAGATGAGGGTATAGTTCCCTCACCCTTCCAACCTCAATCCACTTGGACTTGCTTGGATTCATCCCTTTAATACCAACTCGCAAATACTCCACATTTCCTCGCTTCGAAGTTCGCATCCTCCTATCAAGTATGGTGTATTCCTGCAGTTCTGTTAGATACTATGGAGAAAAATCATCAATGGAAGGAATCTGAACATGCTCTCCTTGATCACCAATCAATGGAGTCTCATACAAATTCAAATTCTCAACATTAACAACTGCATACATCTGCATATATGGAGGCAAATCTAAACGAAAAGCATTGTTACCAATCTTGTCAACAATCTTGAAGGGACCATATCGAATTGGTTTCAACTTTTTACCTTCTCCTTTAAGCCT
>ML778278.1:457121-467840 GCA_009831015.1 Picea engelmannii | reverse complement strand
AAAAAAAAAACTTGCAAACAATCAAGTCTTCAAAACCTGGCTCTGATACCAACTTGATCTAAAATTAAGAAGACTTGAAAAACTTGAATAATTATTGCAAGTGAAATGTTATGTGTTTAAAGCAACAGGATCAATTTGCAACACATAAATTAAGGATTACTTATGCAAAATACACATATACAGCAGCATAAATATTGAACAACAGACATAAAACACAACAATTGATAAAGGAGTTCACCCCTCTTATGGGCTACATCTCCTGGTTCAGCTTCCAATGGATCATTATTATTAATTGCTCAAAAAGTGCTCAAAAACATGTCTTACAATGCTCAAACTGACAAACTAACTGCTCCAATGGCTTCCCAGCGTCCCAAAACCCCTGTCTGGGCTCTTTTGGCACCTCAATCGGTCGAAAAATGAGAAAGATAGGCCTCCTGGAAGTCTCCTTCTCCAAGCTTGTTGTCTCTAGTTCTACAATTTGCACCCTCCTTCAACAAACCTGGCTCACACGCTCTTTTAAGCATAAAAACTCGGCACCGGGCGCAACTACGCCAACGGTGCAAGCCGTAGGATGGTTAAGGGCGCGCCAGCCCCTAACTGCCTCGGCACCTGGGCATATGGCCATGCGACCTCGCACGTTGACAAATGGTGGTTAAACCATTTGGAAACCGTGTCAACCGACTCCCGTGCTCCAACTCGGGTCACATGTAATATATAAAAGAACCGTGGGCTATATCAAAACCCGTGCACATATGTTATAACCGCGCCACATTTAAACATACGGTTACAAACTATGTTATATATATCCGTGCGCATATATGTTACAACACAGTTATATGGTGGAATGAAACCATGGGTCGGGGCTATGCCCCGACCCGCCCCCCTTTCCGTTTGGCATAACATTAAAACTTAAATATAAATGCGCTGACTTATATGACAAGGAAAAATGGGCGGCATAATGGTTAGCGGAGGCTTTGTAATGTTTATGCTATGGGAGGTCCGGGCATCGAACCCCGCGGCCTCCATTAATTTTACACAAACATATCAACCAATCAACGAGTGACACGTGGCGCCAATTGATTGGGCCACGTGCCCTCACATGATTGACCACCAATGACACATGTCATTCTATGATTCGATAACCATCAACTAATGAAAATGTGCCATGTCATCCTCCTGACACATCATTGTACGGACGGTACGGCCCTGCCACCTCACTGTACGGACAGGTACAGTCAGCATCCAAAATTTTTGCCTGTTTGCCTTGGCGAACAGATCGCGATATCTTCTCCATACGGAATCCGTTTGAGAAAGTAAATATACTGTCGGAATCAGGAATAGGAGACAGACATAGTGGCACTGTTTTCATCGCATTTCGAGAACTTTGAAAATTGAGCAAAATTTGATCCCCTGATCAATTTCAAGAACATATGTTGTATGATTGATTATAGTATGATTTATTTATATGGAATTATTGACAATGTTTTTGTCGGTGGATGCAAGCTTGATGGTGCCTGCTAATATGACTCACATAAGGAGTAGAGGGTCCATACAAAGAAACCAAACATTAGAGGAAGATGTGTGACAATGTCACTATCACATCCTACTAGCACTCCCACCGTGGTATGAACTGTAGGTTAACGATTACCTAGTTCAAAAGGTTCACGATGTTGTCAGGGAGGACTGAGATAGTGGCTCACGAAGATTTGTAAGGAGCATGCAATAAGGAAAAGTCCTTATTCCTTAGAATCCCTTAGTGTCTCACAAGGTCGATAGAGTGGAGTGTTGACTCCAAGGGTCAGACAACTTCCAAAACAAGTCTAAGGTTAGTGGCACCCTTAGAGCATGGAGGTGCGTCTTCAATGGCACGTCACATAATTAAACTTGAGTCAATCAATCTAGATGGCCTAGAAAACATTGAAATATTTAGACCTTGTTGGATTAACTAATAAAGTAAACAATAGAATTTTAGTTGAAAAAGACAAACAAGAGTCTAAGCATAAGTCTAAGTTTAAATTGGGGACTAATTAAAATATTAAATGTATGATAAATCTAATTCTAGGAAAAGTGCGAAAATATAAATATTGAATAAAATGCATATGTGTGCATGAATTTAATAAAAAGGAAATTTTAAATACAAAAAAATAATAACTTGAGAGGTTGGGTGTACATATAATAGAATCTAGAGTCAAACTACACTAGTCTAGATAGAAGAAGACTCCTAATTAAACTCTAACTAAGATCTAGTTAGGAGACACTCCTTAAATGAGAATATGGGGAACAAAGGGACACCTAAGAGTGAAAATAGGAACACATTGAGGATTGTGAGGGAATTTGACCTTTTTAAATAAGATAAAATTGGTAAATACTGGTGTAATGTGGGGAGAATGTGACAAGTGTGTGAGTGATTAATCCAAATTAAAATGGACTAAAAAGTTAATTATCTGCGCATGAGGACATTTTTCAGGAAATAAATTTCTATAAAAACAATTTCTAGAGAGGGGAAAGGATATGATTTATTGATCATTGTTATGCTGCCAAATTTTTATTGCACTGTGTTTTACTTGTGAGAGTTGGGACACCAAGCTTGTAAAAAGAGTGGAAGCTCTTACTTGCGAGGGAAATTCTTGGAGCTATTGTTGTTGGTTTCTTGTGTGTGGCCCCTTTGCGGCTCGAGGGGCTAAGGGGGAAGAATACTAACCATAGCATTGAGTGGGAGGTACCAGTGAAGTCTTTGTGATTAGCAAGCGAAGGAAAGGAAGGAGCGCAAGATTCGAAGGCATATTCATTACGCAACGTTCATTTGTTCTAGTATTTTTATATTCTAAATTGTATTCATACCATTAGTGTACTTGTATGTTAGACTAATAGGGCCATTGTAGATTTACTGGAAAACATGATTGCCAATTGCTACAATTACTGTCAACAAATTTTAGTTCATAGCTATATTTAATTAAATTTTCTGCCAAGTGGATAATATTTACAATGTTTATATTTAAAATCTTGTTTTAATTCCGAACATTTTCCACTCTCTAATTGGGGATGGATTGATCCTTATTGTTAATTTAGAATTTAGATTGTGTATGGCATATGCTCAAAAATTTATACGTTATCCATGTTGAAGTTTGAATGATTAGAATTTCTAGTTGAGATTAGGCTGGAAATTTTACAATGCATAGATTGCTAGTGAGCTAAGGAATTAATTCCAAATTTTTATTGTGAGCCCCTTGGTGAGTTCCATTTAAATCCTAATCCAACTCATATGATGGTACCTCAGTCTAATTGTATTTTAGATCCGAAATTTACATCTTATTTTCCTGTTAATCTTATGACAACTCATTTTTGTTCTATGGTTGATCCTCATTGAATTCGTTTAAATCCAAATTTATATCGTGTTTTTCTTTGCCAAAATTGTTGATAAATCTGAATCATAAGTAGCATGAATGTATGTGCTGAAGTGTAGTTTAATCCAAAATTTTTGAGAACAAGGGAGCATGTTAAAGTCTCTAGAATTTGAATTTTACCCTGTAGAGAACTATCCCTTTTAACTTGACAAGTCATACATGTGACCACGTGTTGGAACCTAGTGCTAGACAAAATGGGTGTTATTCGGAGCTCCAGAACTCTGGTGCTCCAGAGGTTTTTAACTTCAAAACTCTTGTTCACCCATAGTGGTACCAACAGAATTCAGTAAGATGAGTTGATTGGCAGTTGTAGGTAAACCCTACCATTTCCCCCCTTCCTTCGTTAAACTTTAAGAACTTAATATAACGGCTGATGAATATTCCCCTCACACAAGAATCTATGGTGGAGATTCACTTGAGATCTTCGGGCTTCGCGGTTTTTCTCTATTTTCACAACTTGAAACTATTTCACCTAGATCATCGAACCTCCAAAGGGATCCGATATCTGACAATTTGCATCCCTCCTCAAATCAATGATTTTCATCCACTCTGGAGTTCAGAACTCTGGGATTTCCTCACTTTTTTCAAACCACAACTCACTCCCTCCAGAGAGATGAACTCACAAACCTCCAAAGGAGAGCCTTTTCTGAATAACTTAGAGATCTATGGTCCACATCCTTCCATCAACTGATGGACATGATTTACTCCAGACTTAGGACTCTGGATCCTCCTTAACCTTTAATTTCTTCACTCTAACTCTGTTGAAATGTTGAATTAATGAACCTCCTAAGAATGAAGGTTTGCAAATCTAACAACCCGTGATTGATCATCATATCTACGATGTACCTTCACTCTGGGACTTCAGAGTTTCGGGGTTTTCTTTATTCTTATTTTTGTTACGAACCAAACTTGTCGAAAAGTCGAACACTTGAGGATCTGACGACCCTCATCCACTCACTGATCTATAGTGTAGATTTACTCTGCGACTTTGGATTTCGGGGCTCCCTTACTAAAAACATCTCTAGTCTATCAAAGTAATGACGTCCGAAGTTTTTAAGGTTTAGCTCGTACGCATCTCTTGTCTGATCTAATGGTTATGGGATTTTGAATCCTCCTGATTAGATCTTGTCCACTCCAACCTAAAACAAAGAAATTATCCCCCTGTAGAATTACCCTCATTATCCCTCATGAATATTTGTCACTTTAATGACCCAATCTATTATGCACATGGTGTGTTTTCTTCCTGATATCTAAACTTTAAGAGGTCTCTTGCATGTGTACTATGATCACACTGTGTAGTCACACAGTCTCTCCTAAACTTCGTTTTGCAAAATTTAAGGCCCCTGTGTGCCTTGATTGGTCTTTGTGCTCGCCTGGCATTTTTTTGTCTGAGATGGTATTTCAAAGTTCCTTCTGCACACCTCTTTCTTTGGCACTCGAAAAACCTTGTTCTCTGACTCCCAGAAGAGAAATTTAGATCTGAATATAAATTTTAGTTTCTCTTTTCCAGAAAAAGACAAACTCTTAGACATGAAATTTACTTACCTAGGTTTCTTTTTAGTTCAAAAGGTACAAAGAAAGTTTTCAGTATCCTATCGGTGATGAGAGATTCTCTCCTTTATTATTTTCTATTCCAATTTATACATATATAAGATTATGCTAACTCATAATGTCTTCTTGATTTGTGCCTTGGAAGGTTGTTTCAATTTTAATTAATGATTGATGCTTGTATTCCTTTGGAAGAGAGATATTTGTAAATGGTGACAAGTAATTGCATGATGGATTTCATAAGGAAATGGCACATCTTATAGATGATGATTTATTGTAATAGTGTTATGAAGTGGTGACCATGTAACCTGATTTTTTGTGTTTGAAGAAATGTAGTTAAGAATGTTGGAATTTATAATTGATTTTTTGGAATGAATTGAAAATATGGGAATTAGATACTTCCTTGTTCCTCAGAATAGTTGTGAGTCTTGAGACCTTAAGTTGTGAAAATCAATCGGATGAATCCTATACTTGAGTGTTGATTATGTGTCTTGGAGGTCCTAACCTTGCAGGATAGGTTGGTTGTGTAGTTTTGTATGTTCTCTTATGTGAGGTGGAAAATCCTCCATGCATTAAAGTGGTATCTAAATCTAGTTGTGAAATGAAATGAAAGAAACATAATGTGTATTATTGATGTATGTTATTATCATGAATTAGATTGCGTATGACTGAAGTATGTTAATATAATGTTTCACTAATCTAATGATGTCTTGTTAATGTTTCAAAAACAAATATTTCTTACTATTTCTCAATTATTTATGATGTAACAAAGGGGTTATTACATATGGTATCTGTTATCACTCCAAGAGTCACTCCTAGACTGCAAATGAGATTAATCTTGGTAACATAGAAATGTAAATGGATTAAAATAGTTTGAATAGTTGGATCAACAAGAGAAGAGTAAAAAGGATGGCATCATACTGTTGCAAATATATTCCATTGGGCATGGAGTTATAACATTCTATAGATCAAAGGCAATCAAGATGCCTACCAGACAAAAGTCTTATGCAAGGATGGATAGAAGAATAGAAGGTAAAAAAAGAGAAGAATATCCGCATAACAGAGATCCTTTCTATAATATAGATTAAAGAGTGCTTGAACAATAATCTATGATTAACAAGCAATTACCACAAATCCTTTGTAGTTCATGAATTCATTAACCAAAGGAATCCTTTGATCTTCAAAATCCGTAAATATTATTCAAGTAATATGATAAGAAGGAATAGAAACAAGAGAAAAATAGTTTGGTATCACAACTTTCATGAATCTCTAATGGCATAAATTCCTACAACACATGCCCTCAGACTTACAAATGAGCAACTCAACTACTCGTGTAGATCTCTCCTCTCTTGAATCATGAATCCAACCTCTCTCCAATAGCTCCCTCCTTCATTAAATAGAAAAAGCATCAAAATATCCTTAGGATATCAAATCCCATCTCTTTCATTGGATTCCAGGCCTTGGAGATAGGTGGCAACAATCAAAGAGACAAAAATCCAACAAACTGCTAATTTTCAGGAAATTGTTGGAAGTTGTTAATGAATTGTTTCCAACTCACGACATGAGGTATTAATGGAGCTAAAACTTAGGTGCAGGTGCCCCTTGACATCTAACTGATCCATGAGAAGTCATTTGAACTCTCCTTGACAATTTGCAACCTCCCAACAAGGTGAATATCCAATCAACTACGCAAAACAAAGAATTTGCAACACATTTCACAACGCACTAGTGTTTTAAATGTTTGTCTCAAATTCCAAATTGGGTCAAGCTGAAATTTGGTCAAAAATTCAAGAGGGATATCATCTTCCTCCACAAAACATTCATAGAAACCCACTTCATTGTTGTGATTTTATGATCAAATTTGTAACAGTAGTCACTAAAGAAAATTCTATAGCACATTCCATAGCGCATGTCTGTTGTGGGTGGGAAATCCCTCCTACGGACTATCACTAAGGGTTTTATCATTCATGCAGAAATGACCTAAAGATTCTTACTTTTTACCATCATCCCGTTCCTAAACCTCCATTACTCATATATAAATACAAGGCTCAAGAGATTAAGTTGACATACCTTATTTTTCGTGTTTGATGTCGATCCTTTTTTGCGCTTGATCGTTCTTTGACTGCAACTCTCCTCCCAATGCTGACCTGCATTCACAAAAGAAAAACAAAGAACTCCACATGCATTTGATCTATGAACTAATGGGTTATATATTTAATCAATGGAGCAATCAATATCCAAATAATGACAATCTCATATGGTGGGACGGGAAAAACAATTTTTTTATTAACTTCACAATGATACCTTACAACGATAAAGTCGGCTAATGCTCCTTGATCTTGGTCCTGGGATCTTCTTTCACTGTCTTCCAACTTATTTTCTCTATACTTCTCTTTTCACAAGGATGGCTAAAGGTTGGGACAAAGGGAATTCTCAATCGAGTATAGTTTCTTTACTATGATTTTCCTCCTTTCAAATGGGACCCCTACCCCTTCTTTTATAGGTTAGAAGGAGCTAGGTATTTGGTCAAATGACCAGCCATGCATGGCCGAAAGGTTTAGTTAACTTACCTAAAGCTATGTGTTTCATCACCAACTTTCCTTTTTTCGTTCTTTTGTAGGTACACGCGGGTTGTCTTAGGTTAGCTAGCGTGCAGTAATGGAGCAGGGTATGTGGGGATTTATAAAAGGGGTTTTTAAGAAGAGTTGTTCAGTAGTGTTTTGGAAAAGAAGGAATCTGAGATGGCCTGAGGCTAGGTAAGCATGTCTGGTGAAAATTAGGGTTATAATAGATTCCCCCTAATGTGTGAGGTCAGAAGAGCATCTGATGGCCGAAATACATTAACAATCTTCACCTACGTTTCAAACAAGTGAGCCCAGGGACCAGAAATTGGGAGGTGCCATCTGCAAAATGATAATTGTCTCACCGAGGTGGGCATACCCATTCTCGGGATGAAATAAAATCATGGCTACCAATAAAATACATTGTAGATCCATGTCATATAACTATATAAAGTGTAGCTGTGAGTAATACACAGCGGAGCTACATTTCGAAATAAAAAAGATATACATGTAGAGTATCCATCTTCTAGAAGCTGACAAGGCCTGATGGTTGGAGATGAGGTCTTTAGAGCTCGAGAAACAACTTAAAAATCTTCAAAACTCAAGTAGGAGTGTAATATGAGTGTACAATTTCACTACCCAGAGGTCTTCGACGGCTCGTCGATCGTGGACTAGAGAATCTTGATGATCAGACTGAAGGCTTCATTGATTTCGAACAAAGACTTGATTGGACTTTTAGGATGACCGAGCATGAGGGCAAGAGACAAACTATAGAGGGGATGACTCAGGCTTGGTAAAAACTTCCCTTGGACAATAGCATGACAAATGATGAGACTCAGGCAGCATGGAATTAACATAAGTTCACGAGGTAGGAGGCAATGCAAACTCTCCATATGTTTGGAAGAGTAACCAAATGGAGGAGGACAAAACTCAATGTATCGAGAACAACTTCATAAGGTGTTATAACCCTAAATTGCACCATCCATGCTTACCTGGCATCAGGCCAACTCATTTCCCTTCATTGCCAAAGCCATGCTGAACAGACTCTTCAAAAACCCCTTAAAACAAGTAACCCGCGCCCTAACCTATCACTAGGCGTGTTGGAACGCTTGCTGGCCTTCTACTTCACGCGTTGGAATGCTGGCTGGCCCACTACAACCCGCGTTTACCTAACAAAGCAAAAAATCAGGAAAGTTTCCGCCGGGACGAAAATATTTGGGTCAGTTAACTGGAACTCCCAGCCATGCATGGCTGAGAGTTCGTCTAAAACCCTAGCTCCTTATAGCCTACAAAAGAAGGGGTAGGGGTACCATTTAAAGGAGGAAAATCATAGCAAAGAAACTCTGCCCAATTGCCGAATCCATTTTGTCCCAACCCTTTATCCTTTCCTCAAGCTTTAGGAGAATTCAAGCAAAGCAGTTGGAGGAAAAAGAAGAGGAGGAGCCTAGGATCAAGATCAAGGAATGGTGGTCGGTCTCTATAATCATTGTAAGTTGATTCATATTGAGATTAATAAAAAGATACTTTTCCCGTCCCACATGCACGGGTCTTATGTGTTTCATTTTATTTATGTTTAATCTCTAATCCTCTAGTAGAACAATAGCATGCATGTGTAGTTTTGTCTTGATTGCAGGATCTCTTTGTGGAAGGAGCAGTGGAAGCAACGAGATAAAGCTCAACGGAGAATCTACACCAACCGTCGATAAAAAGGTTAGTTGGTTCTTCCCATGTTTGCATGTGAAAAAGGGTTTTAGGTTCGGGGTAGAAGGTTAAAAGTAATTATTGAAGGGTCATGATCTGCATGCAAGTTTAAACCCTAGCTTGTTAGTCCGTAGGGTATAATTTCCCAACAACAGAATTGGCGACTCCACTGGGGACATTTTACTCTTAGGGTTTCCGGATTTCATTGAAGGTTTTTGGGTAGTTCAAAGAAGTAGAGTTTCAGTTTCTTTGTTTATTTGTTTTCTGTTAGGTCAAAGATAGCAGGGAACCTGGTTATCAATACCATTTTTTCCTTGACTGTTGCTTGAAATTCATTCTTGGGACACACATAGGTACACGCGGCCTACAGAAGGCCCGCCTGCGTGTAACCCGTTCCCTAACCTTCTACAACCCGCGTTTGAACGCCTGTTGTAGTGGTTTCAGTAGCGTGTAGAACCCAGGAAGCTTAAGAGACAGTCTCCTCTTCCCTGTCAGAAGTTTACCTTCTCAAGGGGCTTTCTGGATCCTGTCTGGGTCTTGATTGGTTTATTGTCTTGTTCTCAGTCTGTATTTTTGTGTTGGATATCCTTTGCGTTTGTTTTCTTTTTTGCAAATTTTCCTTTTCTGTTAAAGTAGAAGCATCCAAGCCTTTCAGAGACCCTGGTTGTCAATACCAGAGGCCTTTTTTCAGGACTGGGCTTCCTGTGTGTTGTTTGTCTCATTTTTTATACAGACCCACAGCCTGTTTAGGCTTAGCCCGCGGGTACCCGCGTGCTGTTGTAACTCAGCACGCGTTTTCCCGCGTGTTGTCTTGGTGACAGTCGCGGGCTTGATTGGTATCTTTTCAGCGTGGGTGGGGCAGTCATCCCTTCCTGTGGTGAGAAGAGATCCTCTCAGGGGTATAGAGTCTGGAGCTGCATAGTCAGTAGGTTAGGGCATCTTATCCTTAGCCTGTGTTTGTTAGTTGATGATTTGATAGAAAAGACAAAAGAGAAAAAATATTTGTTTTATGGTTTTTAGGCAAGTGTTAGAATCAGTGTTGTCTTGATTGCTTTTTCGCATTGTGTGCTCTGATTCTTTTGCGATCTGCACTTTAAGCCAGAGTTTTCTTTTCATTCTCTTGGTTTTGTTCTTGTCAACATTTTTCCTTGTTGCGTTATTTGGCAATAAAATAAAATAAAAAAAATATATCTTGTTTCATTTTTTTCTTGGTTTGAAGATTGTGTTGTTGCATCAGTAGCTGGAAAGAAGTCTTTTTGTATAAGTTTTTGCAGTGCATGTAGAGTATAAGTAGCTCGCAGATCTGAGCGAAAGTCCTTTATATTTACTACATGAGATCTTAGTAAATTTAAAAAGAAAAGAAGTCTTTCTTGTTGAAAAGTTGTTGGTTTTTGCATTGTTTGTAAAAGTTTGTTTCCAATCATTTCTTGTTCATTTTGCTTTGAGTCTTTTTACACACCATCAGTTTCACTTTCGTACCTTGTGACTTAAAAATCCCATTAAAA
>ML778278.1:445648-456966 GCA_009831015.1 Picea engelmannii | reverse complement strand
AAAAGTTATCCGGGACCCCCCTCTAACACAGGGGCTAAACACGAGGTTGCGTAAGGAAAGGTAGTGGAGATAACCCCTCCAAAGCCGGACTGAACGTTGTGGAGAACACATATCGAGGATTTGCCACAGAGCTTCGTGGGTCTTGAATCCGTTCGAGGTCCTCAGTTGTCTTATGGACCATTTGCTCTCAATACCCTTGACAGGTTTCAGGCTTGATACCCTGCTCATTGTGGTCTACCCGACTATCGACTGTACCCGCCTGGTGACTGTTCACGTGCTAGAAAACTAGTTGCCTATATTTTCTAGGGACATACACAGGTGACTGCGGGGGTATACCGCGGTACCTAGGATAGACATCGGGCCACGCTTTGCAGATTATACCTGGAGGGTGCTTCCGTATTCGAGTTGCACTTGCACCGGTAAGTTTCTCTAGTGTTGGTTGTTGTAACTATTCTTCCAACTAGTTTAGTGTTTGCTTGATTTATCTTCTAGGGGCTTTCTTTTAGCGAGTGTTACTGTTTGTTCATGTAGAATACCTTAGCGTGTCGTGAATCTTCTCACACAGTGGAGGATTCAGAGCTCCGCCGGTCACAAAGGCTTCTGGGCCTGCCGCCGGTTATACTGGAGCCACCCCCGCCACCATTGAGGCGGAAGCTAGACCATCAAGGGTCTTTCGAAGCAACCGGGGATTTTGAGCCTAAACAACCCCTGGAGGAATCAACCGCCAATATTGGATTGGTTGAAACTTCAAACACTGAGACTTGGCTGGACATTATTGTGCCAATTCAATTCTACGAACGCCTGTCAGTTCCTAACCCAGTGATGGAACCAAAATCTGTTACTTCAACTGGGATTTCTTCCATTCCCATCACTGTTGCTACCGTAGGAGAAGCTTCTCCTAACTTGCCTTTGTCGGTGGTCCGGGCCACCATGGTCTAGGCCACAACTACGTCGCACAGTGGACTGACCCCATATATCATGGTGGCCACACCTCCTTACACACCTAGTGCGACAGGCCGACCGTTTTCATATGGTATGCCTAGTTCGGGTACAAGACCTGTACTCACTTACTCCACTTTACAGACTTTGGGTCTGGGGGTAGGGATCTCTAATGCTCCCCTGCAAGGTCAACCAGGGGGCATTCCTACCCCTTTCAATGCTTTTCCTTACGCTGGAGGTCACATCCCTCCTTCGTCCCCTTCGCTTGGTGGTCCGCATCAGTAGTCCGTCGGGCAGCCTACACACACGAGTCCATTTGGAGCAGGGAGTCAAGGAACACCTACGCAAACTCAACCGATAGGTTCGTCACCGTTTTTTTGGAACGGGACGTTTGGTAATAACACTTTTGCATCTGCTGCTTTCCCAGCTGGGGGAACACCCATTTTTGGACAATCTACACCGGCACAGGGTACTATTCCTGCACCGGGGGCACATATACCAGGACCTTGGAACTCAGGACAAGGATCCGTTCCTTCCTCTGGAATGTCGATCTGGGGTAATTCTTTCCACAGTCAATGGAACCCCGGACAGACTTCTATGCCTCTGCCGTCGGGACCGGCATGGGGTAATCCTTCCCAAAGTCCACCAAAGACGATGAACGCCCAACATCCTATGTCCTTCATGGGGAATCAGCCAATGATTTCTCCTTAGATGAAAAACCCTTACGCTGGTCAGGGCCATGGTTTCTACTAGAACCCCGGCTAGCAGCCAAACTTTTCCTGGAAACCTGGTGCCAGCCAAACTCTAGGACCCCTTTATCCAGGCTATCAGCAGCAACCAAAACTACCATTCTTGGCAACGTTACACTTGCCAGATTTGACACGGTTGTTAAATGATCCTATCTGTCACGATCCACGTTGGCCTCCTATGCCAACAAAGTTTCCTTCGGACATTCCAAATTTCGAGGCCAAGCCTAACGAAGATCCAGGTGATCACGTGACTACTTTCCATCTCTGGTGTTCATCTAACTCACTGAAAGACGACTTCGTCTAGTTGTGATTGTTTCAATGCACTCTTATTGGGAGTGCCGCGAAATGGTACATAGACCTTGATCGTTCACGATATTCTTCTTTTGGCGAACTGGCTATGGCCTTCCTCAACCATTTCTAGTTACCTGTGAGATACGACGTCGGCACAGAATTGCTAGCTAATTTCGAGCAGACGACTGCGGACCATATCTCGGATCATATTCGAGAGTGGCGACGTTGAAAGAGTCTTATCAAGGTACCCGTCCCACCAGCATTCCTACTTGAGTGGTTCCTTAAGTCTTTAGTTCCACAATTATCCAAAGACATCGCAACTTCAGGGGTTTTCTCCGAGGAGGATGCCATCATGAGAGCTCAACAGTTTGGGCTTATCTATTCTCAGTCTGGTCTATTGTACAACATCCTGTCGGATGCACCACGATCGATTTTGGATAAAACCAGACAGAGAGCCGGACCACATGCCGATGGTATCATTGGTTTGGCACAAACTAAGCTCGCTGAGCAATTGACAAAACAATTGCAGCAGTTATCTATACAACACTCAGTGGCTAGCCAGACTACTGCTTTGGCTGCTCCTCCTACTCAAACGTCAGAAGTACACTCCTTACAGACGACTAACCCAAAGGCCAACTAGCAGCCCAAAGGGAAGAAAAAACAACGCAAGAAGAGTAAGGGGGATAAAAAACCAAATGATAATGTTGGCGAGGGCACCACGAAAAAATGGAAGGCGAGGTATCCGTGCAACTTATGTGCGGAAGACCACCCTACCCATCTATGCCCTCGACTTGCAGAGGCCCAGATGTTTGTCACACAAAAACAACAAGTTGTGTTGACTAATCCCTTTCAGCATGGACAAAATTTAACTCAAGCCTCTACAAGTGCCGAGGTGGGCAGCCAAGACAATTGCCCTCCCCCAAACAATTCATCTTCTGTGAACGTATATATGGTGAAAAGTGATGCTTTCATAACAACTAGAGTGCACGACTATAGCAAACCAAGCGCCCCTGAGAAAGGAAAAGAAAACGAGATCCCATCTCTTCCCCTATAGATCGAGAAGACATTGGGTGAAACAATGACACGCATTCCAAAAGGTGCATTCAAGCGCGCTTCTCACAATCCAAATGCAAGGGCCACCCAGAACTACTCTGTGGTGTAATATTTATCACAAACCCCTTGTGCTATGTTCGCTTTAGAGGTCCTCCAAAGTTTCCCTGCTCAGAGGAAAGCCTTGTTGAATGCTTTAGGCTCTACCGAGACTTGTAACCCAGGTACCATCATGTTAGATACGACTGACTTGAAACCTCGTTTGCCTTACCACGTCGCGTTCCAGATAGTAGTGGCTCATTCCACGAAAACTTTTACACGGAATATCTTCCGCACAGTGGTAGACGAGGGTGCTTCAACTTGTGTTATGTCGTTAGCATGCTGGAAATCCATTGGCCAACCTGAGTTGTCTCCGTCACCTACTCTCCTCACTGCGTTCGATGGTCGTTCTTTCCGACCGCATGGCATCATTCCTTCTTTCCCTGTGCAGTTAGGGGCGAAGACCGTGTGCGTCGAAGTAGAGGTAGTTGACACCCCCATCGACTAAAATCTATTGTTAGGTCATAGTTGGACTTATGCAATGAAAGTGGTGGTTGCTACAGTTTTTCGAGTCTTACTATTTCCACATGAAGGCCGGATAGTGACCATTGATCAGTTGTCCTTCTCTCGACCTGACCCAGCCTTGGGGGCATCCACGGTTCCCATGGTGGATAATCCTCAAGCCGGTGTTGTCAATGTAGGAGTTGGTTTGTGCCCATCTTTGATGGGTACCTTTGACTACCCACCTCCTCAAATCGATGTCAAGTTTATATCGAACCACCACAAGGCTAAGATTTTCCATGTTTCATCGTTTCGCACGACTTACTTTCAGGATCCGTGGAATCTTCCTTCCCCATCAGCCACGATGGATGAGACAGGGCATGTTGGCATGGCCACGCCCTTGTCGGCTGCTGAAGTAGAATACTCTTTGGTCCAGCAAACTTTAGCTACTCCTGATCCGATTCCCACACAAGAGTTGGATCCACTCCTCGAGCCTATTTGGTCTCAGGGTTCTCTTACCGATATCGATTCGTTAGATTTAGTATTGCCTTCTGATGAAGCTATAATCGAAGCAATGACTGGTCCGAACAAACCCTAGGAAGATATTCATCACCGATCATATTTCCTCCCAGAGTTACACCGATTTGAGGCAGGAGAGTTCACTATCGCCATGATGGGAGATCAGCCTTGTCCCATTAACCTCTTAGCTACATAGGATATTTATGCTGAGGGAAATATGGCGACTATTGCTGCCACGATACCTATCAATATCTCCTGCAACCCCGGCATCGTGGAGAATGGATTCATCGGAGCGGATTGCTCCCCTGAAGAGATTCAGATTTACACGGATCTGTTTAAAGAATTCCGCGATGTTTTTTCCTGGTCTTATGTGGAAATGCCAGGCATCAATCCGAAAATAGTTGAACATGAGATCACTACGTATCCTGATGCCAAGCCCGTTCGACATAAACTTCATCCAGTTAATCCTAGGAAAGCAGCATCCATTAAGATGGAGGTTGAGAAATTGCTTAAGGCAGGGTTCATATACCCTATTCACTTGACTCAATGGGTGTCAAACCCCATGCCGGTCGATAAAAAACAAGGCACAATTCGTGTCTGTACCGATTTATGTGATTTGAACAAGGCATGTCCAAAAGATAATTATCCAGCCCCATTCATCGACTAGATCATTGATGAGTGTGTCGGTTGCGAAGCCTTTTCATTCATGGATGGTTTTTCGGGCTATAACCAAATCCAAATCAAACCCGAGGACCAACACAAAATGGCATTCATTTGTCCGTGGGGTACATTCGCCTATCGAAAAATGCCTTTTGGTCTCAAAAATGCTGGAGCCACTTTCCAGCGGGCCATGTCTTTTGCGTTTCACAACCTCAAACATATAGTCGAGGTCTATCTAGATGATTTAGCATCACGCTCTCGCAAGCGAAAGGATCATCCGATGCACCTCCGACTAATATTCAAACGCTGTCGCTACTTCAGGATTCACTTGAATCCCAACAAGTGCAGCTTTTGCGTCACGTCAGGACGACTGTTAGGTTTCATCATTTCAACAATAGGGATCATGGTGGATCCTCTTAAGGTGGAGGCAATAGTCCAGTTGCCCCCCCCACGCATGATTTTACAGCTTCAAAGTCTTCAAGGCAAGGCGAACTTCTTACGACGCTTCATCGCCAACTATGCTGAAATCACCAAGGGATTCATGCGTTTACTGAAGAAAGACGTTCATTTTCTCTGGGACGAAGCAGTGCAACGCTCTTTCGACGCATTGAAGCATGCCCTTACAACTGCACCTCTGCTACGACCACCGAATTATAACAAGGATTTCCTCTTATATCTGGCTGCCGTGGAGTCAACCATAGGCATTGTTTTAGTTCAGGAAGATGATTCATTTTCTGAATACGTGATCTATTACCTGAGTTGAGGCCTCGTAGGACCGAAACTTAATTATACTCATCTCGAAAAACTTGCGTTGGCAACAGTTCATGTTGTTCAACGGTTCCGTCACTATGCTATGTTTAGTAAGACCACCGTCGTAGCTGTCGTGAATCCATTCCAGTACATGTTGACACGATGATTTATCGGTGGAAAAATTAGTAGATGGATGGTTATCCTCCAAGAATTCGACTTAGACTTCGTCTCAGCCAAGTCCAAAAAGTCGTTGGTCTTCGCAGAACTTATCTCGGAACTTCCGGTTGAGTCAAGTGACGTTGTGCCTGAAGAATCGCCTATCCAGGGAGATATGTTTTTGATTGAATCGTCAGACCCCTGGTACGGAGATATACTAATCTATCTCCAGACTTTGAAGTGTCCTACCTCTGCTTCTCGTGATGAGCGTCGGCGGATACGCCATCAAGCCAAGAACTATCTTATACTCAATGATACTTTGTATCAGAGAGGTGTAGATTGTATCTTGCGTCGATGTCTCACTCATGAGGAGGCTTTCATAGTGCTCAACGATTGTCATACAGGAGCTTGTGGTGGTCACTTATCCGGGTTGGCAACAACCCAAAAGATCTTAAGAGCAGGTTACTTCTGGCCCACGCTTATCAAAGACTATATTGAGTCGGTCAAGAAGTGCCATCCGTGCCAAATCTTCTCACGGAAGATGAGGGCCCGTCCATCTCCCATGTTTCATGTTATCACCGTCGATCCCTTCATGAAATGGGGGATTGATTACACTACTTGCAACCCCCCGTCAGCCAGGGGGCATCGCTATATCATTGTGGCTGTCGACTACTTCACTAAGTGGGTCGAAGCTATGCCGACGTTCAAAGATGATGGAGAGACTGCAACTCTCTTCTTATTTAACCAGATCATAGCATGGTTCAGAGTCCCGAGAGAGATTGTCACTGACCATGGCAGTCACTTTCAGAACCAAATGATGTCTGAGTTAACGTCAACGCTTGGTTTACGGCAGGAGCACTCATCACCTTACTATCCCCAAGCCAATGGACAGGTGGAAGCTGTTAATAAAATGCTTAAGACAATGCTACAACGAACCATCAACTTAGCCAAGTCAAACTGACATTTGATGTTATACTCGGCATTATGGGCTTACCGAACATCAGTTAATACTGCAACCGGTTTCTCACCTTTCCAACTCATTTACGAGCTGGAGGCAGTCTTGCCCATCGAATGTCAAATTCCATCTCTAAAGTTGGCAGTACAGTTATTGCCAAACACTTCTCCTCTTAAAGAACGGTTAGTACACCTAGAGCATCTTGATGAACAACGTCATGATGCGGCACTGGCCAACGAGGCTCATAAACATAAGGTTAAGTGTTAATATGATAGGTCCATTCATCCTCGAGTTTTCTCTGAGGGCGACCTTGTCCTGGTTTACGACCAAGATAAGGACCCCATGGGGGTAGGAAAGTTTAAACCCATGTGGTTCAGACCCTTCATTGTTAAGGAGGTGTTAAAAAAGGGCGCTTATCGTCTGGTCGATTTTGAAGGGAATGCTTTGGTGGAGCCTAGAAATGGGCTCTACCTCAAGAAGTACTACTCATAGGGTCACTGTGGGTAACTTTTTGTAACATATGGATAGTCTTTGTGCTATTACTTTCTTTCATTTCTTTTGAAAAACGTGTCATGGACGTGTCATTAATCTTATCTTTCGTCACTATGGTAGATGTCAAGTGAGTCCAAGGTGTTCATTGGGTATGCGGACGGGGCTAGTCGACACACACGGAGGCTTGCGTCTGCAGCTTGGGTAATCATTACACCACAGGGTCAGTTGTTATCTTTCGGAGGGATATGCTTAGGTAACACCACAAACAATGTTGTTGAGTATAGCGCAGTTATTGAGTTGCTTCGTGACGCTTTTTCATTGGGTATCTCTCGTCTCCGGGTCTATCTAGACGCTCAACTGGTTGTGTCGCAGCTAAACAGAATATACCGTGTGCATGATCCTACTTTACACCGACGATTCCTTAGGGTACGTCTCTTGGAACGCAACTTTGATTATATTACATATTTTCATGTTCCTAGGAGTCTAAATCAAATCACAGATACTCTAGCTAATCACATTTTAGATTGGCATATTGCTCACACATAAAAATATCATGATCATACACATGTAAATACATTTTTGCACACATAATCCATAAAAACACAGAAAATAAATACAAATCATATATAAACATGATAACATCCTCAGAGTACATAGATGGGCGCAAGCGCCTCAAGAAGCGGGAACCATAACGAGTCACTGGGGCTTATGCCCTCAAAAAATATATATACATATCGGTGCTCGAGGCACATCAAAGGCTACAAGTATGCTAAGGGCCTGTGGGCCCTGTTATAATCATGAACAGCCTGGGATAAACGTCTAAACAATCAGACCCATGTCGGAGGTTCCCCCACAACATGAGTCTACATAGAGGGTGGCAAGTCCTCTATCTCTTCCATGGGAACTGTGCGAGTGAGCGCAGTGAAGTTCCACTCAACCCGCCTAAGAACCCTCTCAGCCTCTCCGGCTGGGAGGTTCCCTGCCACTGCTGCTCCCCCGACGGCGGTAGTTGCGGTCTCTGGCCGTGGGCGGCGCCTGTTCCGAGCATAATCGGCAGGTTGCACAGGTCCCACATCTGCACGCAAAACAAAAGTTCACCCGTCAAAACTCTGTGATACAAAAAAATGCTATATATATAAAAAGACATAAAAATTACATATGCAAACAAAAAAAACTGTACAGGCGGAGACTTACCCATCTCCCCTCGCTCCTCACCAGGAGGCACTGGTATAGCTGGATCTATGGAAAAGTCGATCCCCGCGTATGGGTAGTCCTCGATGGCGGGGATCTGTCGTGACAACCAAGAAAAAAAGTCATCGTTGAAGGCCTCTACGGTCCTTCCACCACCCTGTCGCAGTAGTAGTGCTGCCCATCTACATACTGCAGGGAAAGTCGCCAGATGTCCTCGTACTGTCATCCGAGGACTAAAGCATGGAACTCTCTCAAAGAAAAATGAACACAGGATTGTCCCGAACCCGAAGTTCCTGTGTGTCCACTGACGACAATCAGTCAATTGCCTCTTCATGCTCTCTAGCAATGTGGTACTCCAGTCATATATTAGTGCATTCATGCACTGAACTGCACAGTTCATCTGTGCGCATGACGCCTGATGTACGACTGCGGAGCTGGTAATTCACCCAATGAGCGATAAGATAGTCTGTAGAGTAAAGTTGGTGATACAACTAACCGGTACCAGGAAGTCTCCTGATTGGTCCCAACCACACAATAATCTGCTATCAACTCTGAGACTTTGCTTGGGCCCTCAGGAAAGGTCTAAAAGTTAATGGGTTCCCCTCTCCTCGAGAGGCCTGTCAAAAAATAGATATCCTCGGTGGTGGGCACTAAGGATTGTCCCTCTATCATGAAGGCCTCTGCATCAGGATGCCAATAGTCAACCAGGGAATTCAACAGCCTTGGTTGAGCGCACATAAATGGACACAGAAAGAATTTCACTAAGACACACTGCGTCAGCACAGCCATCACATTCAGATCTGCAGCCACTGTCTCATTGGCAGCCTCATGCTCTCTCTCTCTCCAATGAACATAAATCCTGCAAAAGTCACAAAGAAAAAAAGGGGGAGGTTAGATCTTGCATAAGCCATTTTTCGTTATGCGGGGGGTAACCCGCGGGCTGTAGAGGCAACAAACGCGGGTACCCGCGTGCAGTCTTGATCCTGCGCGCGGGTACCCGCGAGCTGTCCCTGGACATCCCGCGAGTGCCTAGGGCCGAGCTCTTTGAGGTCGATGCCCACCCCCAAACTCAAAAAAAAACTATAATTGAAGTATGGAAATGTAAGATGAGGGAGTTTGTACTTACTTGGTCTGAGCAGAAGTCTGTTTGGTCCACTGTAGCTCCCGAAATCACGATCTCTGGCAAAGGGGTTCTTTTGGCTCCAGAGTCAATTTCCAAATCAGCAATGGTGATAATGAGCTGCCAACTTCTATTTATAGACCTTTTGGCCTCTTTTTGTCACCCTTTTGGCCCCTTTTATCAATTTCTTTATACCAAAAACCATTTTGAGTGGTTCCGAAGTTATATGGGATGGATTTGATCAGGTATTGGGACATTTTTCATTGAGTTTCAGAAAATAAAAAAAAATATACATAAGGACGGTCCATAAAAAAAAATTCAATAAATCAACCGGAGCATATAGGGTAGGATTTCATCCCCACTGTTGCATCTCGTTGCCTTTTGTTCTTACGATATAGGATCGATCCCATCCGATTGCGACACGGAACCGTCATATATTCTCTAGAAGTGTCGCAACTGGGTGGTAGAGCTTACCAAAACATGGATGCCCTAGGTAGTTCCTGGTTGCTTTATGGTGTCCATGCCGCTTCTGCCAACATAGTAGGCTCGGGAGTCTGTGTAGTCTTTCCTGAATATGAGTTTGAGCCGCATTTGCATGGGTCTTTTTCACTCTTTTTCTTACCCCTCGGACTCCCAAAACATAACGAGTCTCCTTTTAAGCCCTTTTCAGACCCTCTAAACATGAAAAGATTGCCAAGTGATCTTGTGACCCTTCACGCTCGTTAAATTGAAATTTGAAGTCACGTCTGTCCGGCGGTAGTTTACCCCTTTTTCGGTCCGGATGGTCAACTGTACGAACAAAGGAATACTCTATCGAATTCTGATTCTCTATAAGAGTATCCTCAGGTATAATTTTATTCCTTTTTCGGGCCTGAAGGACTAAATGTACGAAAAAGAAACCCCCCCGGAGTCCATAGTTAAGCTCTTTTCAGACTCCCTAAAATTGAAAAGATTTCCGAGTGACCTTATTCTTTCACACTCGTTAAACGGTCTAGAAGAACATTCCTGACGGAGTCCATAGTCGGCCACTCCTGAACGTCCAAACAAGTCTTTGTTCGAAATCACTGAAGTCTTCAGTCCGATCATCAAGATTATCAAGTCCACAACCGACGAGTCGTCGAAGACCTTTGGGTAGTGCAGTCATACACTCATATTACACTCCTACCCGAGTTTAGAAGATTTTGAAGTTATTGCTCGAGCTCCGAAGTACAACCATCTGGCCAAGTCAGCTTCTGAGAGATGGATACTTTCTATGTATATCTTTCTGATTTCGAGATGTAGCTCCATTGTGTATTGTTTGCGGCTACTCTTTATAGTTGTTTGACATGGATCTATAGTGTATTTGATTGGTATCCATGGTTCTAATTTATCCCGAGCATGGGTATGCCCACCTCGGTGAGACATTTGATATTGTTTGCAGATGGCACCTCCTGATTCCTGATTCCTGGGCTTACTCATTCAACATATCAGTACAGATTGGTAAAGAATTGGTAATGTATTTCGGCCATCAGATGCTCTTTTGACCTCACACATTAGGGGGCATCTGTTATAACCCTAAATTGCACCATCCATCCTTACCTGGCATCAAGCCAAATCATTGCCCTTCATTGCCAAAGCCATGCTGAACAGACTCTTCAAAAACCCCTTAAAACAAGTAACTCGTGCCCTAACCTATCATTGGGCACATTGGAACGCTTGTTGGCCTTCTACTACATGCGTTGGAATGCTGTCTGGCCCACTACAGCCCACGTTTACCTAACAAAGAAAAAAATTAGGAAAGTTTCCACCGGGACGAAAAGCTTTGGGTCAGTTAACTAGAACTCCCAACCATGCATGGCCGAGAGTTCGTCTAAAACCCTAGCTCCTTCTAGCCTATAAAAGAAGGGGTAGAGGTACTATTCAAAGG
>ML778278.1:406764-445579 GCA_009831015.1 Picea engelmannii | reverse complement strand
TCCTCAAGCTTTAGGAGAATTCAAGCAAAGCAGTTGGAGGACAAAGAAGAGGAGGAGCCCAGGATCAGGATCAAGGAACGGTGGCCGGTCTCTATAATCATTGTAAGTTGATTCATCTTGAGATTAATAAAAAGATACTTTTCTCGTCCCACATGCACGAGTCTTATGTGTTTCATTTGATTTACGTTTAATCTCTAATCCTCTAGTAGAACAGTAGCATGCATGTGTAGTTTTGTCTTGATTGCAGGATCACTTTGTGGAAGGAGCAACGGAAGCAAAGAGATAAAGCTCAACGGAGAATCTACACCAACCGTCGATAAAAAGGTTAGTTGGTTCTTCCCATGTTTGCATGTGAAAAAGGGTTTTAGGTTCAGGGTAGAAGGTTAAAAGTAATTCTTGAAGGGTCATGATTTGCATGCAAGTTTAAACCCTAGCTTGTTAGTCCATAGGGTATAATTTCCCAACAACATAAGGTCATATTAAAACCTAGGGCTTGACGAACAAACGGAAGGATGTGCTTTGTCCAAGGGCGACTCATTGCGCTGCCAATAAAAAGAAACTACTTTTCCCTTCCTCTTTTTGGGGTATATTTGACTTTTTTTTGTCTTTTTCAATAATTTTGGAAGGCTTGAAAAAGAATAAAAGAATGTTACATTACAAAGGAGGAATGAGTGTCGCAAACATACGAGTTCGAGGCGCAAGGAAAAGACTTATGTTCAAAGTAAGGACACTCGAGAAAAATCCCTCCTAGGGCCAAAGGTGTCAAGACGCAAAGGCAAAGAGTTACAGGGCTTGCGTATAAGGCATGCTTCAGATGGTTCAGTTGAGAGCAACATGGAGCTGGCATTATACCAAAGACGTAGGTATGCAAACGTGGTTAAAAAAACACACAATGGTAACGTCCTTCGATGTAAGTTTAATGAGCCCAAAGAAGGTAAGGTCGGTGGTTTTTCATATTTAGAGAGTCTGAAAAATGTAAAAGGAGACTCTAATGGGGTACATTTTTCAAAGGTAGTCTAGTCGGTTCGAAAAATGGGTAAACTAGCACTAACAAGACATCTATTCAAAACCATTTTAACGAGTGTGATAAAGACAAGATCACTCGGCCATTTTTTAATTTTTAAGGAGTTTGAAAAAAGATTAACTATGGACTCCGTCAAGAATGTTCTTCTATACCATTTTAACGAATGTGAAAGAAGAATGTCACTCGACGATATTTTCAATTTGAGGGAGTCTGAAAAGAGCTTAACTATGGACTCCGTGGGGGTTCCTTTTTCGTAAATTTAGTCCCTCGGGCCCGAAAAAGGGGTAAAATTATACCTAAGGGTACTCTTCTAGGGATGCGAAGCCTCTAGAGTATACCTTTGTTTGTACAGTTGACCGTCCGGACCGAAAAATGGGTAAACTACTGCCAGATAGACATGACTTCAAATTTTTTTTTAACGAGCGTGAAAGGCCACAAGATCACTCAGAAATATTTTCATGTCTAGAGGGTTTGAAAAGGGCTTAAAAGAAGACACATTATGTTGTGGGAGTCCCATGGGTGAGGTCAAGAGTCATGAAAATGAGTCTCAAACTTGTGATCAGGAAAAACTAAAAGAACTCCCGATCCTACAGTCATTAGTGACAATATGGACACCATAATGCGACCAGGATCTACCTAGGGCATCCATGTTCCGGTAAGCTCTACCACCAAATCGCGACACTTCTAAAGCAACAATGATGGTTCTGTGTCGCAACCTGATGGGATCGATCCTATGGCAAAGGGATAAATACAATGAGATACAATAGTAAGGGTGGAAACCTAACCTATATGCTCAAGTTGACCATCTAAGGTTTTTCCCATGGACCGTCAAAAGTGACCCAAAACTACAAAAAATGTCTTGATACTTGAACGTAACATTCCATAGAAAATCATGAATCACTCTAAATGGTTTTCAATTTAGAGAAAATGATAAGGGGGACCAAAAAAGTGACAAAAAAGGGCCAAAAAGTCTATAAATAAAAGCTGGCAGCTCATTATCACCATTGCTAATTTGAAAATTGACTCTGGCACAAAAAACCCCCTTTGGTAAAAGTGGTGATTATGGGAGCTGCAGTGGATGAAATGACCATCCGTCTGGACCAAGTAAGTATAAACTACCTCCTTTTGCCTTTTAATTCTTTATATATGCATTTAATTTGGTTTTTCGGAGGGGGGGGGGGGGGGGGGGGGCGTCGACCTCTAAAAGGTCGGCCCTAGGTCCACACAGGTTGTCTTATGACAACCCGCATGTACACTTTCTCTGTCTGATGTCAGAGCGCGTGTACAGGCGACTGTCATCACAAAATACCACGTGGACCCTCCAATGAGTGCAAAAAAAGTTTAAAAATCAAGGCCTAACCCTCTAAAAATTTGCCCATGTGCAGGATGTATGTGAAATGGAGAGAATGAGAGCACGAAGATATTAGCACACTATTTGGGGAAGACCCTAACGTTGTGGTGGTGTTAATGCAATGTGGATTTCTCAATTTCTTTATGTTTCCTTTAATGAGAGCACAACCTAGGCTACTAAATTCCTTAGTTGAATATTGGCACCCTGACGCAGAAGATTTTATGTTAGAGGAGCAGTCACTGGTGCCCACTACAGAGGATATATACTTCTTCATTGGCCTCTCCAAGAGAGGGGAACCAGTCAATTTCTGGACATTTCCTGCTGGGCCTCATAATATATCGGAATTGATAGGACTTCATTGTGAGGCGGGTACAGATCAATCGAGATCGCAGGTGCCAATAAGCAAGATCGTCGATTTATCACTACGAACAATTGTGTTGCTTATTGGGCGGATGACTGGTTCTGTGTCTCTACATCAGGCGTCTCGTGCACAAATGAACTGTGCAATCCAATGCTTAAATGCATCGATATTTGACTAGAGCATTACACTGCTGGATTGTATGAAGAGGAATCTTACATATTGTCGGTTGTGGACACAGAGGAACTTCGAGTTCGGGACGATTCTATGCTCTTTCTTCTTTGAAAGAGTTCCTAGTTTTAATCCTTGAGTGGTGATATGAGGACATCAGGCCTCTCCTCCTGCGGTTTTCATATGGGCAGTGTTGTTGCCAAGACAGGGTGGTGGAAGGACCAATGAGTCCTTTGATGATGACTTATTTGCTTGTTTGTCGCAACAAATCCCAACCATAGAGGATTATCCTTATGCTGGGATTGATTTCTCAAGAGATCCTAAGATCCTTGTACCTCCAGGCGAGGAGCGAGGCAAGATGGGTAAGTTTACATCATTTTTTTTTGTGAAACATATATAGCTTTTATGTTGTTTTTTTTTATATATCATTTTTTATACCAAAGTGTTTGACATATATGTGTCTATTGTGTGCGGATGTGGGACCCTCACAACCTGCAGATTATGCAAGGAATAGGCATCGTCCTTGACCAGGGGTTGCACCTACCGCCCCAAGGGGACCTACAGCAGCAGGAGAGCTTCCATTCGGTGAAGCTGAGAGGGTTTTGAGACGATTTGAGCGAAATTTTACCTCTCTCACTTGCACCATCCCCATGGAAAAGATTGAGGATCTTCCACCATCTATGCAGCCTCATGTAGTGGGGGCACCACAGACGTGGGTCTAACTGTTTCGGTATTTGGTAAATGTTGTTGATTATTACAATAGGGCCCATAGGCCCTGAACTTAGTTATTCTAGACTTTGATAGCTCCACTTATATATATTTTTTGAGGGCATAAGCTCCATGACTCGTTACTGGTCATATTTTTTTAGGCCCTTGCATCCACCTATGTACTCTGGTGATTATGATATTATATATGGATTTTTATGTCTTTTTGTGTCTTATGGATCATATTTTCCTTTAAAAATGTATTTACATGTTTTATGTGTATGTCTTTTTATATGTGTGCGAGATGCCAGTCTAAAATTTGATTAGCTAGATTATCTGTAACTTGGTTTAATCTCCTAGAAACATGAAAATATGAAATATAATCAAAGCTTTGTTCTAAGAGACGTACCCTAAGGAATTGTCGGTGTAAATTTGGACCATGAACACGGTAGACTCTATTTAACTGAGACACAACCAACTGAGCATCTAAATAGACCTAGATACGAGAGATACCAAATGACAGGGCGTCACGAAGCAACTCAATAACTGCACTGTTCTCGGCAACATTGTTTGTGGTGTCGCCTAAACATATACCTCTGGAAGATAATAACTGGCCCTGAGGTGTAAAAATTACCCAAGCTACGGAGGCAAGCCTCCAAGTGTGTCGGCTAGCACCATCTACGTACCCAATGAACACCTCAGATTCACTTGACATCTGCCACAGTGACAAAAGATAACATAAAAAACGACACGTCCATAATACTAAAAGAAACCAGAAAGTAATAGTACAAAGATTGTACATATGTTACAAAAAGTTACCCAAGGTGACCTACCTACGAGTAATATTTCTTGAGGTAGAGCCCATTTCTAGGCTCCGCCAAAGCGTTTCCCTCAAACTCAACCAGATGATAAACGCCCTTTTTAAGAACCTCTTTTATGATGAAAGGTATGAACCACATGGGTTTGAATTTTCCTGCCCCCAGGGGGTCCTTATCTTGGTCATAGACCAGGACAAGGTTGCCTTCAGAGAAAATCAGAGGATGAACAGACCAATCATACTGACACTTGACTTTTTGTTTGTGAGCCTCATTGGCCAGGGCCACATCACAACGGTGCTCATTGAGTCGCTCAAGGTATAATAACGGTTCTTCAAGTGGAGAAGTTTCTAGCAATAACTATACTGCCAATCTTAGGGACGGGATCTGACATTCTATAGGAAAGACTGCTTCTAGCCCGTAAACAAGTTGAAAAGGTGAGAAATTGGTTGCAGTCTTAACAGACATTTGGTAAGCCCATAATGTCAAGTATAACATCAAATGCCAATTTGACTTGGCCGAGTTGATCGTTCGTTGTAGGATGGTCTTAAGATTTATTTACAGCTTCCACCTGACAATTTTCTTGGGGGTAGTAGGGTGACAAATATTCTTTCCGCAATCCAATCTTTTATGTTAATTTGGTCATCATCTAGTTCTGAAAGTGACTTCCATGGTCAATGACATTCTCTCTCGAGATGCCAAACCTTTCTATTATCTGGTTGAATAAAAAGAGATTTGCACTCTCTCCATCATCTTTAAATGTTGGAATAGCTTCGACCCACTTCATGAAGTAGTCTACGGCTACAATGATATAACGGTGCCCCCTTGCTGAAGGAGGGTTGCATGTAGTGTAATCAATCCCCCACTTGGTGAAGGGACCAACTATGATGACAGGAAACATGGGAGTAGGATGTGCCCTCATCTTCCAAGAGAAGATCTGACACAGGTGGCACTTCTTGACCGATTTGATACAATCTTTGATTAGTGTCAGCTAGAAGTAACCTGCTCATAAAATATTTTGGGTTGTTTCCAACCCAGAAAAATGACCGCCACATGCTCCGGTATGGCAATTGTTAAGAACGATAACTGATTCTTCATGAGTGAGACATCAGTGAAGGATGCAGTCTACACCTCTTCGATACAACATATCGTCGAGTATGAGATAATTCTTATCCTGATGGCATATATGGCGACACTCATCATGAGAAGCAGAGGTGGGGTACTTGAAAGTCTGGAGATAGACAAGTATACCTCTGTACCAGGGATCCGAAGATGAAATCAAAAACATATCTACTATGATAGGTGATTCTTCAGGCATAACATCACCTGACTCAACCGGAAGTTCTGAAATAACTTCTACGAAGACCAGTGAGTTTTTGGATTTCATCGAAACGAAATCTAAGTCAAATTCCTGGAATAAAACTATCCATCTACTGATCTTTCTGCCTATTACCCGTCGCATCAACATATATTGAAATGGATTCATAATGGTAATGACAGTGGTCTTGCAAAACAAAACATAATGAAGGAACCGTTGAACAACATGGATTACTGCCAACACAAGTTTTTCAATATGAGAATAATTGAGTTCCAGTCCGATGAGGCCTCGACTCAGGTAATAGATCACATATTCTGAGATAAAATCATCTTCCTAAACTAAGACCATGTTGATGGTTGACTCTGTTGCATCCAAGTATAATAAGAAATCTTTGTTATAATTGGGTGGCCGAAGCAGAGGGGCAATTGTGAGGGCATGTTTCAATGCTTCGAAGGAGCATTGAGCAGCATCGTCCCAATGAAAAGGAACATCTTTCTTCAGTAAACGCATAAATCCCTTCGTGATATCGGCGTAGTTGGTGATGAAACGCCTCAAAAAGTTGGCCTTGCCCTGTAGACTCTGAAGTTGAAGGATTGTGTGTGGGGGAGGCAAATGAACTATTGCCTCAAACTTCAGGGGATCGACCATGATCCCTATTGTTGACACTATGAAACCTAACAAACATCCTGACATTACGCAAAATTCGCATTTGTTTGGATTCAATCGAATCCGGAAGTAGCGACATCGCTCAAAGATAAGTCGGAGGTGTGTGGGATGATTTGTTCTCTTGCGAGATCGAGATGCTAAATCATCTAAATAGGCCTCAACTATATGCTTGAGATCATGGAAAGAAAAAGACATAGCCTGCTGAAAGGTTGCTCCAACATTTTTGAGACCAAAAGGCATCTTACAATACGCGAATGTAGTCCATGGACAAATAAATGTCATTTTGTGCTAGTCTTCGGGTTTGATTTGTATCTTATTATATCCCAAAAAACCATCCATGAAAGAAAAGGCCTCGCAACCTGCACATTCATCAATTATCTGGTAAATGAATGGTGTGGGAAAATTATCTTTTGGACAGGCCTTGTTTAAATCATGGAAGTTCGTACATATGGGAATCATGCCCTATTTCTTGTTGGCCGACACTGGATTTGACACCCATTGGGTTAGATGGATAGGATAGATAAAACCATCTTTAAGCAGTTTCTCGACTTCAACCTTAATGGCTTCTACTTTCCTGGGATTAACTGGATGAAGCTTCTGCCTAAATGGCTTGGAATGAAGATAAGTTGTGATTTCATGTTCGACTATTTTTGGATCAATGCTTGGCATTTCCTCATAATACCAGGCAAAAACGTCGCGGAATTCTCTAAAAATATCTGTGTAGACTTGAATATCTTCGGGGGAATAGTCATCTCCAAAGAAAACATTCTCCACGACACCAGGGGTTCTGGATATATTAATCAGTATAGTTTCAGCAATAGTTTCCATATTACCCCCAACATAAACCTCATGTGTAGCTAAGGGATTAATAGGACAATACCTATCTCCAGTCATAGTTAAGGTGAATTTTCCCGCTTCGATTCTGCTCAACTCTAGGAAGAAGTATGATCTGTGATGGAGTTCATCCCAGGGTTTGGTTGGACTAGTCATTGCTTCAATTATTGCTTCGTCGGAGGGAAAGACTAAGTCTAATGCATCGGTATCAGTGAGAGCACCTTGAGCCCAAATAGGCTCAAGAATCGGCATATAACTCTTGTGCAGGAGTTGGATTGTTGTTGGTCGAAGCTTGCTGGACTAAAGGGTACACTACTTTGGCTGCGGACAAGGGCATGGACATGCCAGCGTTCCCTGTCCCTTCCATTGTGGCCAATGGGGAAGGAAGTATCCATGGATCGTTGAAGTAAGTCATGAGAAATGACGAAACTTGGAAAATATCAAATTTATGGTGGTCTAATATGAACTTGACATTGCCTTGAGGGGGTGAGTAATCGAATGTACCCATCAAATATGGGCACAAAACAACCCCTACGTTGACTACACCCGGTTGGGGATTATCAATCATTGGGACCGTGGATGCCCCCAATGAAGGGTCAGGTCTGGAGAAAGACAATTGATCAATGGTCACAATCTGGTCCTCATGTGGAAACAACAAGACCTGGAAAATTGTAGCAACCACTGCTTGCATGGCATAAGTCCAACTCCTTCCTAACAAGAGATTGTAGTCGAGGGATGCGTTGACTACTTCTACCTCAACGCACATGGTCTTCCCTCCTAACTGCACGAGGAAAGAGGGAATGATACCATGTGGTCAGAACAAAAGACCATCGAAAGCAGTGAGAAGAGTAGGTGACGGAGACAAAACGAGCTAGCCAATGGCCTTCCAACATGCCAATGACATAACGCATGTCGAGGTGCCCTCATCAACCACCATGTAGAAAATGTTTCGAGTAAAAATTTTCTTGGGGTAAGCCACTACTATCAGAAACGCTACGTGGTAAGTCAGACGAGGTTTTAAGTCGGTTGTATCTAGCATGATTGTACTCGGATTACAAGTCTCGATAGATACTAACACGGCTAACAAATCTTTCCTCTAGGAAGGGCAGCTTTGGAGGACCTCCAAAGCAGACATCGCATAAGGGGTTTGAGACAAATCCCCCACCACAGAATAGTTGTGGGTGGCCTTTTCATTTGGGTTGTGAGAAGATTTCTTGAACGCACCTTTTGGGATGTGTGTCATTCTTTCTCCCAAAGTCTTCTCGATCTAGAGAGGAGGATATGGTATTTCAGCTTCTTTTCCCTTCTTAGAAGTGCTTGGTTTACTGTAGTCATGCGCTTTAGTCGATATAAAAGAATCACCCTTCATCATATACACATTCGCAGATGCAAGATTGTTCGAAGATGGAGAGGGTCCTTGACTTCCCCCTTCCGCTCTTGTAGAGGCTTGGGTTAGGTTTTTCCCATGTTGAAATGGAGTGGTTAACACAACAGGCTGTTGTTGTGTCACAAACTTTTGGGCCTCTTCAAGACGAGGACATTGGTGGGTCAAGTGGTATTCTGTGCACAGGTTGCATGGATAGCTCACCTTTTGTTTCTTAGTGTTTCCCCCGCCAGCATTATTAGTGGGTTTCTTATCCCCCTTGCCCTTCTTTCATTTTTTTTTCTTTCCATCAGGCTGTTGGGTGGCCTTTGGATTTGTCGATTGCACTGTGTGTACATATGACGTTTGGGTAGGGAGAGCAGCCAGAATAGTAGTTTGGCTAGTTGTTGTATGTTGTATAGACAATTGTTGCAATTGCTTCGTCAATTGTTCAACAGGCTTTGTTTGTGTTGAAACAACAATATCATCGACATGTGGTCCAACTCTCTGTCAGGTTTTATCAAGTATTGAGCGTGGCGCATATGGAAAAATATCATATAATAAACTGGACTGAGAGTAGATTATCTCAAGTTGTTGAGCTCTCATGATGGCATCTTCTTCAGAAAACACTCCTGACATCGTGACGTCTTTGGATAACTGTGGGACCAAAGACTTAAGGAACCACTCAAGTAGGAATGCTGGTGGAACTGACACCTTAATTAAACTCTTCCGGCGTCTCCATTCTCAAATGTGATTAGAGATATGGTCTGCTTTTGTTTGTTCAAAATTGGCCAGCAAATTTGTGCCAGCAATGTATCTCACAGGTAATTGGAAATGGTTTAGGAAAGCCATTGCCAATTCGTTAAAGGAAGAGTATCTTGAGCAGTTGAGCTCAATGTACCATTTCGCGACACTCCCAATGAGAGTACATTGAAACAATCGCAGTTGTATGGAGTCGTATTTCATTGAGTTAGACGAGCACCAAAGATGGAAAGTGGTCACATGATCTCCTGGATCTTCGTTAGGCTTGGTTTCGAACTTTGGTATGTCTGAAGGAAACTTCATCGGCATAGGGGGCCAATGTGGATCGTGACAAATAGGGTCATTCAACAACCTTGTTAAGTCTGGCAAATACAAGGTTTCCAGGAAATGTAGTTTGGGTTGTTGGTGATAACCATGGAAAAAGGGGCCTGGAGTTTGACTAGCACCAAGTTGCCAGGAAACGTTGGGTTGTTGGTTGGGGTTCTGGTAAAAACCATGGCCATGACTAGCATACGGATTCTGCGTGTGAGGAGACATCATCGACTGGTTCCCAAAATAGGACGTATATGGTTGGGCGTGAAATACATTCGGAGCACCTTGGGAAGGGTTGCCCCATGGGGGGGAACGAAGGTGCTGAAAACCCTGATGTATGAATACTCTACTTCTATATACCAATCTGCTACATTACTCAGGTTGGTCGTGATGTTATCTGAAATCCAGGGAGGTGTATGGCCGAAGATAGCAACATGCATCGGTACCATTACCCAGTTAAAAATATCGTAGATGAAATCTTTGGCCTTGTCCTCCCAAAGCTTCGAGTGGTAGACATGTATAGGCTCAGCATCAAACGGATTCCAACTCCAGCTCATCAATGTGAAAGGTTTCATGAAGCAAATAGCACCCATGATGTAGGCAGACATAAAGAATGAAGACGTTCTCCTTCTTGCTTTTTGTGCTCGATATTCAGTAATTCGACTAGTGAGACTGTCCGACATCAGTTTTTCCCAGTCGAAAGAAAAACCTTCAGCGATTGTATAAATGAGCGACACCCATGGGAGGAAAAAGTGAGTCGTGTCCTCCTTCCCATACAGTCTACAGGACATCATAGCTACATACTTGAACTGTGCTTCTAAAGAGGATATTGAATAAATTCCATTAGTATCGGCCTTGAATTTCGCAGGGTGTGAAACCCAGTCTTTGATCAGATCGGATAAATTTTTCCCCAACTGCTTGCATTCCTTCTTTTTGAACTCCTCTAGGAATTCAATATTGTAAATACGATTTGGAGTGGGTGACAATTTATACATTTCCTATAGGTTCTCTAGTCTGAAAGACCCGATTGCTTCCCTCTGTTCGTTGAAAATATTTCTAGTTAGGAGGTCTACATGGTCCAGTGCCCATCTGACCATATCATAATAGGGGATAAGTCATGCCCTTGCTGTTATTTTGTGCATCTCCACTTGAGAAACGATTTTGTATTTGGTGGACATGTCATCGTTCTCCTCATCACAGGGACCATCCGAGCAATTTATCACCTCGGGCTGCAGAACATTGGAAATATGTGTCCATGTTTTAATAGTATTGATACTTCGAGGTGAATTATCAAAAACAATATCTGAACCTTGGCATGAGCTCTCGATGACTTCCCTTGGTGATTTTTGTGGAGCCATGGTCTATGACATTGCAATTAGTTCCCCTGTCGCAAAAGATTGAAAACACAAACATAAGTTATCATGGTGAAATAGCTCTGTGCACAATAGAAAGGAAAGTTGAGATAATGAAAGAAAACCCTCTGCTTAAACAATTAAGTTTGTGCTAGTCCTTGTCGACAGAACAGTTAAATGATTTAATGGAAAGATTTTAGTGAATAAGTGTGATATTACTATCAATCACTTCAATGAAATTCAAATAAATGCCATAAATATTTGACGACTCGTAACTTGGGAAAAGGGTAGAAACGTTGAAAGCTTCATCAGTAGATCGTATGGTTAAAACCTACTCAAGGAATTAATTAATCCATATTAGCTCCTTTAATTTTGTGCTTTTAGTCCTTTATCCCCTTTTCGATTCTCATCATATTGGATGATTTCGCTTCTAGCCTTTGAGACCCAAAAGCACGAAGTCGCGATGGTGTGAAATTATTTATAATTTGTGATTTAACTTAAGCTTTTAATTAACCCATCTTAATTAATGAATATCGCGACTTCAGGGATCGGAGTGAAAAAGGTGTTGCGTTTTAAGGAAAGAATCTCCAAGTCACTAAACTATGATAGAGACTAACTACGATTTAAAAAGACTACTCTTGATATTTACCTGAGTGACTTGAAAAGACTTCGCAACTTCGCATCTTGGAGGTTCGAAAAGTGTTCGATGAGTAACTCCCAAAACACGAGAGCACGAGGTGATGACATCAAACAATCTTTACTTAGAGGCTCGATAACGGTGGTTAGAACTAAACCTTATCATTGCTTTGCCTGTCGGGATACCAGGGCTTGGTAGGTACATCGTGAAATACGCGAGATCCCAAAATATGGATTTTTGGTCTTAATAACCTCTTACTTATTTAGAAATAAGGGCGGCTCCAACCTTTGAACCAAGAGTATAAAAAATAAAATAATATGTTCCAACATAGGATCCACCTAGGGATCTCGTCTCCTTGCAGGACGAGAAGAACAACAAACCAAGTGCCTGTATTGGGTAAATGGAGTCATTAACCTACTTCTGTGAAACTTGTTTGGAAGGAGGATATAAAGGGAACTTTGAGGTTTCAACTTTATCTCCGAAAAACTTTCAAAACTCTACATGCTTTCTAAACTCAACTGCATTCCATTCGACAACTTTCCCTTTCTCGAGACTGACGCAGGGTCTGCTTAAGATGGTCCAAACGATCTTAGGAAATTCAGCAGGTGTTGTAGGTTTTAGCTTGCATCAAAATGAAGCAAATTCCATTCTTTAAATCAGGGATACCTGCATGAACTTGGGCTGTAGATCCAGTTTCGAAAAGGCTAATTACCAGAGTGTAATATAATTTTACGTATGACAACCTTACAGATATATTAGATATTGCTTCACTGCCAGCGAGCATGTTTAGTACCCCTGTGAAGTTATCTGGTTCCCTTTATTGAATTTCCTTTCACCACTCCAAATTGTGATTTTGCATTTAAATGTTGAGATGAGGGAAATCATTTTATGAATTTCCTTTCATCATCTCTTTGGACTAGATGGGGGAAAACAATTATAAATTTCCTTTCACCATATGTCTTATATTTTACTTTTGGAATATGAAGTGGGGGAAATCAATTTGGTATAAAGTATACCAGGGGTGATATCTGTGTAATATTCGCTACATTGGCCTGTCACCTTGCTTTGAGCACTCTGGACCAACTTCCTCTTGACCTTCAAAACATCCTAGTCTGCAAGAATTTTATGGGAGAATTTATTTCCAGGGGTCTTCCTCTTAGAAAGTATTAACCATTTGAAACCTTTTAAAAGACCTAAGAGAGTTAGGATCAACCTACGCATAACTTCATTTCAACAGGAGACCAAGGAGTCGTGAAGGCCAACTTGTTTTCTAAGATTCATTCGCCTATTTCCAGAACTAAAGAGTAACCTCTTCTTCCTCTGTGGAGGGTATGGGAAGGGGTCAAAGCTTAAGGAGAGAAGGCCAGTGATGAAAAGGAAAAAGGAGAACGATTTGGACTTCAAAAAACCGAACATTGACATACAATCCTGACTCTTGGAAACCCTTCTCTTCTTTTTCTTTTCTTTTTTTAATTTTTTGGGTGAGCCCTTTTAGAATCCACAGTAAAAATTGTTCGTTTAAAGACATGTCAGGTGAATATATCATACTCATGAGACCATGCTACGTTTAAGTGATATTCGTTTGAAAACTCAGATACTTAGGAAATTCATACCTTCACCTTACCATTTCGTTCTCTTCTAAAAAAGTTTGTCACTTCTTCCGGGTGAGTCAATTTCTTGATACATGATTGTCTGTTTTCTCCTTTTGTTGTTTGGGTTGTAAGCCGGAATCCTGTAAGGAACAACATGAAGAGTATCAAGCCCTTCAAGATTTATGGGATTCAATGTGTTGTAAATTTCATATCTCTACTTCTAGGAAATCACTAACTTGTTTTATTTTCGATGAAAGTGAGTTTACCGAAAAGCTATAAAAAATAGAAAACACAAACCGGTATATACAGTGGAGATTCGGAAATCATTTATTGCATATAGTGCTTTACATAACGCCCATTGATAGGGGTGTTGAGGATTTTACCATCCAAATTCTCTAACAGAAATGAATTCGTCCCTTTAGAAGCTGAGACTTTGAATGGTCCATACCATATATGATCAAATTTACAATGTTTTGTCGAGTCTTCCCTTCTAGCATCCCATTTCAAAACCAAATCGTCGGGGAGGAAGTCTCTGTTTTTTGCCTTATGGTCGAACAATGATTTCATGTTGTCCTGGTATTTCTGCATCCTTTCGTCCACCTCGATCTTGTGTTGTTGGACCTCAATCAGCTGATTTATTCTTCTTGTGACATGGTTTGGCTCTTATTTTTCATATTGACAGAGATTCATCACAAGGAGCACTAGATTTATAGGTAGTACCACGTCAGTCCCGTATACCAGTTGGAAAGGCAAAGTGCCAATAGATTTCTTCGTGCCTATCGGATTTGCCCACAAAGTGTACTTGAGATGTACATGCCAAGATTTTTTGTTTTCACTCAGCACTTTCTTAATTATGGTAATTAAAATTTTATTTGATGATTCATCTAACCCATTTCCTTGAGGGTAATATGTGGTGGAGTGGCCCAATACGATGTTATATTTTTGGAAAAAACTAACGATTGCCATAGAATTGAATGCCTGGGCATTGTCCGTGACTATCTTTCAGGGACAGCCGAATCTGGATAATATGTTCTCTTCCAGGAAATCTATAACCACTGAATTGGTCGCCTTTCTAGTCGGAATGGCCTCCACCCATTTGGTGAAGTAATCTATGGCAGTCAGGATCCATTTATGTTGAGTGTTGGAATGTGGGTTGATTTCGCCTATAAAATCCAATCCCCATTGTTGAAAGGGGGCTTCTATTTTTACTGAGACCAGAGGTAGAGCTAGGAGTTTTTGTTTGCCTGCAAACAACTGGAAAGGGTTGCAGGCTCTGAATTTGGTGTTGACATCTGAGAATAGCCCTGGCCAATAGTATCCCACTCTCAGGATTTTATAAGATGTCGCCCTCCAAGCATGATGTCCTCCACATACCCCTTCGTGAAATTCATTTGTGACCTTTTCTGTTTCAGATTCCACTAGACAAACCAGTAGGAAGCTTAATGGGTCCTTCCAATACAATTTGCTTATGGATATACAGTACTTCACCGCATGTAGCTTTAGTGTCCTAGTCTTAGATGGAGACAGATCATCATGGAATTTCAGGGTCAATAAGTAGTTGACTATGTCTTTATACCAACTTGATGAAAAAAACCTCTCTTCGATTTCAGTCGCAGATATTTGGTCATCGAAAGCATCTATGTCCACATCTCCTTCATATTCCTGCAGGTTATTTATCCCGAGTGCTTGGAAATTCGTTTAAACCATGAGCTTAGCCAAACCCTGTCCTTCTACCAGTTTTGTCGACTTCACTTCCAGATCGAATTCTTGAATCTTGGCGAGCCACTGACTCCTCTTTTTGTCACTATCGGGTTGTACCAATATGTCTTTTACAGCACAGGTAGGTACATATGCTATCACCTTGGAGTGTAGTACGTAAGTCCTAAAATATTTTAGCACCTTTACAATAGCGTATGCTTGTTTTTACATTATATCATATTTTAATTCGACATCTCTAAGACTTTTACTGAAGAATTTTATCGATTGCTTGAAACCTTCCTCATTTTTTTGGAGGAGTACCGCCGCAATTGTGTGTTCAGATGCAGATGAGAAAATAAAAAACTCTTTCAGGTAGTCAAGGTTCGCTAGTATAGGTGCTTCGCTTATAACTTTCTTTATCCGGGAAAATGAAACTTTGGCTTTGGATGTCCATTTGACTGTGTTATTTTTCTTGAGCATATCTATGATCAATTTCACGATTTCAGCAAAATTCATAATGAACCTTCTCAAAAAAATTATTTTTTCTAAAAAAGACTGAATTTCTTTAACGTTTCTAGGAATATTTATGGTGTCTATATATTCAACCCTTTTAGGATCGATTTTAATTTCCTCTCGAGACACAATATGGCCCAAGATTTTACATTCTTTCATCATGAAATGATAATTTTTGGGGTTCAAAGACAAACCAAACTTTTGGCATTTCTCGAATGTTTGCTAGAGGTGTATCAGGTGGTCTTTGTCAGATTTAAAGAACACAGTCAGGTCGTCGAGGTAAATAACCATGAATATGTCTCTTTCACTGACTAAGGCGATGTCCATAGATCTTTGGAATATGGCACCTATGTTCATAAAACCAAAAGGCATTTTTTCATACATGAATGTACCCCAAGGCGTAGTGAAAGCGGTCTTTTCCTTATCCTTTTCGTTGACCGCGATTTGATTGTAACCTGAAAACCCATCGATCATCGACATTCTATTAGCACCAACTACCTTTTCTAAGACGTGATCCATATTGGGTAAAGGATAATTTTCCTTGATAGAGGATTTATTTAGGTTTTTGAAATCCACGCACAGTCTGATTTCCCCACTCTTTTTCCTGACCGAGACTAGGTTTGCCACCCAGTCAGAGTACCTAAGAGGCACGATTATTTTTGCGTCTAAGATCTTTTTCACTTTTCTTTCGACCATGGGCAATAAAATGGGGTTGATTTGTCTGAGATTCTGTCTGAATGGTTTAACTCCCAGTTTCAAAGGTATCTTTTGTTCGATCACAAAGGTGTCGTAGGTTCTCAGCTCATCGTAAGTCCATGCAAAAACATCCTTGTACCGCCCACGTAAGTCTGCATACTTTATTTTCATCTCAGGAGGAAGGTACTTTTTATAGTTTCAATATCCTAGGTTCTTTAGCAGTGCCTACGTCACATTCTTCGACCTTGTCTGGTTGGGGCTGCAAGGTAGACTTCAGAGGCATGTGGTTTTGGTCAAATAGTCTTTCCAGAGGTATCAATCCCTTAGTGATCTGATTATTTTTTAACACTAGCATGCGATGACTTGCCATTTTTTTTTGGAACTCCTAAGGCTCCTCCCCTTCCTGCATAATCCAGGTATGGTCATTTTGGTTTTCCTGGTCAATGTGAGTTTCAAAGAAATCATCCACCATTTCTAGAAACTTTTTGATATGTCCGTCATCTTCGAATACCTGCCAATGTTGTATGTTGTTTGGTATGGATGGTATGTACCTTACCTCTATGTGGTATTTTAATTTGAACGCAGTAGGGGGTGCGAAATTAGAAACTTCTTTGGCTGGTGAATCGGCTTGTTGGTTTTTGGCTCGTGGGATGAAATGAACCTTTACCGAAGAAAATAATTTTTTCATTAGATCCGAGGCACAGTTTCTGTAGGACCTCAGTCTCGGGTGCTTGGCCTGGTACTGTCGATTTACCTGCTTCACAATCAGTTCTGCATCCCCATAGACCTCTAAGTTCTTTATGTTTAGCTTCTTGGTATCTTCTAGTCCCAAGACTAGAGCTTCATATTTGAATACATTGTTTGTGTAGTCTATGTCCCACTATAGCTTGTAAGAGAAGGGGATGACAAATTCATTTTTAGGTGCTACGAAAAGAACACCCACACCTACTCCTTCACATGACGAAGCACCATCGAAAAACATTTTCCAATTTCCAGTGCTATACACATTTTTAGCTGTCTTTTCAGTCTTGATTTCATCAATATAACTTTATTTTGTACAATTATTTTCACTATCGTCAAATGAAAAAATACAATTTCCCAAGTCTTGATCGGCGATATACATAGGGTAATTGTTAGGATTATGAGGATCACTTACCATATACGCCAACCGTGTTTCCCTATATAACAGAGTGAACTGCCTGCCAAAAACAGGGATCGTGGCGTAGGTCATATCCAGCTGAAGGGATCCCTCGAGCTTGGCTCCCCAAGATCTAGATAATAGAAAACCGTACTTCGGGGGTATATCATCGACAACTACATCCATTAGGACATTTTTTACTGGAATCTGGGCGAGGGAGACTACTAAATCTTTGATCATGCCCATGCACTTAACTCTCCTTGAATTGAATGAGTAAGGATCTCCATAGGGTCTGGTGATTTACTCTCATCTTCCATATTTATCACATTAGATTGACTCTCTAAATCTGAAAAATTTATCATCTTGGTTATTTTCTTTCGGTACACAGGATTCTTCGCCAACTCGACCAAAGGTATTGGTATCTTGATCTTATTTATCTCGTTTTCAAGGCAGAAACTTCCCGCAATTTTATTTGTTTCCTTGGCTGAAACTTCAGACTCTTTCCTATCCATCTTATTTTTTTGCATTGTTTTATTTTCGGCGGTTCTAGGCATTTCAGGTGTTCGCGTTTCCACTGTATTAGTTCTTCTTTCTTGGGTTTTAGCCTCCTTTATGTCGATATTCTGCAAGTCTACCCCTCTGTTATTCCACGTCTCAGTCTCTCTCTGGACGGGCTCGTATGTTTCGCCCCTAGGAAAAAATTTCTTGGGTTGAGCAGTCGACACAGGTTTGCTTTTAGGCCTCATATTGTATTTATGTTGGAGCTCAGCCATTATGGTGTCAGCCATTCCTTGATAAGCGACATCATTAGCGTTGTTTAGGCTATTATCTGCAACTGATTATTGTCTGATGTTTAGAGATTTCTCATAATCTTCTTTCATCAAGTGAGGTTGTATACAGTCGTCGCCTAAATTTTTTACATATTCTTCCAAATCCTCGAACTCTTGCATATCATTTCCTCCAATAAAGTTTTCATTTTTTAGAGGTGTTTGAATTTTTTGATCTTCATTTTTAATCTGTCTTTGTTGAATCTGAGGATTGGGGTTTCTCCTGAATTCTCTCTTAATGAATTGATCAAATTTGGATTGGTCTAGCTCCATTCTTGAGATTTTGTTTGATAGCTCTCTTATTATCCTAGCCATGTCATCCATTTTGTCATGTGAGGACCTTACAGATCCAGAGGGACCCGTTTGTTCTCTAAAACATTCAGTTTCCTTGTTTCCCATTTCGATTTTCATTTTTAATTTACCCGAAGCCATCATGTTTGACTCAATTTCCACACCGTCATCTTGCATTCGGGTTAAGTCAGACCCTCTCCTTTCTCTTAATAGTAGGGAGAAATTGGGTTCAAAATCTCCTGTGAAAGTTACCTTGGCTGCGGGTTGGGACAGTTTAACTTCAACAGGGATCTTATTGTACAATTTGTTAAATCTTTGGATAAATTCCATAACAGTTTCAGATCCCTTTTTTCTTGAAGACCCGAAATCGGTCAAATAGTATAAATTATCCTTTCTTTTGCCCCATTGTTTGAGAAAAAGGTTTTCTAATACATCGTAGGATAATATTGAACCTGGGGGAAGGCTCTGAAACAAAGTTCTTACCGGTCCCTCGAAGATTTGGACAAACAAATGGGAATACACATCCTCATGTTTGAGACCTAGAATATCAGCGAATTGATCGAAGAAGTTGATATGCTCGGTTGTGGTTATATCCCCTTATCCTCTGAACTTGGGTAAGTTTTTCATATAGTTTTCGGGTAAATCATGGAGGGGTATAGGAAGGACCAAGGGAGTGTATCTAGTGGCCACTTTGGTGAAAATCCTGGGGGGCGGTTGTTGGCCTTGACCTCTTACTCCCCCTGCTTCTCCTCTGGCGACGACCATGGATGACCTAGGAGAGGAAATTGGTGCGTTATAAAGAGGGTTGGTGAAGATGTATAGTGACTCTCTATCTTCCTCAGGGTCGATGGGGAAAAAATCAGGGAACGTTTTGCCAGGGGAGGTGAAAGTTGGAAAAGGGAGAGAGGGTAAACGAGGAATCGGTTCCTCTAACTTGCAGGATATATAAATGAGAGAGCCCACCAGTGTTGAGTTCGTGGGTGTGGAAAATTATTTGAGGCCTTGAGTGATAGAGAGGTTTATATTGAGAGTCGATGGGATACCGATAGGGATGAGATTTACGGTAGGTGTGTCACCCCTACTAACGTAAGAGGTAATCAAAGAGGTTTCGGTCTTAATCTCAAGTAGGATCTACTCGGACTTTAGGGTCTTGGCTTCGACAGTACTATTCGATTGTTTTTCGAGAGAAGGTTCTCATGAGGACGAAGGTTCAAGAAAGGTATTATCTTTAGACTGAGTAGACTTGGGTTGGTAAACAACAACGTTTTGTTTGAAAAGACCCCTTGGTTTTAGTATTTTTTCAGGGTCGGAAACTAGTAGGGTTTGTTTAGCATTTGGGTTTTGTCTGGTGTTCTTTAGAAAGGATGCTAGCTTACTTAAAAGTGGAGTCACCAAGTGAATTATAAAGGTTTATCCTTAACAAGGTGTTCGCTCTTTGTTCACTATCAAAAAATGAAACTTGGAAATGTCGTTCTCTCAGGGGAAAGTGACTATTATTCTCTGTCCCTGACAACGGCGCCAGAAAGATGTTGTTCTAGAGTCTGTACTCAAATCTATAAAGTATAGAGTCTAGGCATCAAAAGTGAGTGATTGATACAAAAGGGAAAGGACAACTTCAGGGAAGAAAGCTACGACCGGAAGAGAAACTATAGTTGATTTCTAAGTTGTATGTGTCTAACATCCACTTGTTCTTGAGTGGTTATGTCTCGTTCAATGGCTGCCCACGAGCGTTCGAGTTCGACCTGGGTGGTTGCAGTTTTTAGGATAGTGTCAAAGATGTTTAAGGTGATGTTATTTTGGTCTAAGAGGTCGTGTTCTATGTGAGGTTGCCTTTCAACAGGGACAATCATTTAAGGAACAGATATTTAAGAGGCTGCTGTTTTTTTTTTTTTTTTTAAGTTGCTAATTCAATTTTTTGATTTATACGAGAGAAAAAATCCCGTGAGACAAATTAGCAGTTTAACAAATTGAAGGTCATTTTCTGTAACTAAGTTAAAAGTTTGGAACCATGTATGAAGCGAAAGAAAAACATAGAGTTGTCAAACAATGTGAGGCATCATTTCGAGAGGAATCTCACGTTGTAACAGACGAAGAAAAGGAAGAGAAACACTTTAATGAAGCGTAAAATATAGGGATCTAAGTAATCCACAGGTATTTTACCTGCTAATAGCCGATACTGAGGAAAAGTTGCAAATAATTAGATAACTAAAACATGATTGCCACAATAGAGGTTGTACCAAATTGCAGTCAAAGAATTCATCAAAGATGCATATAAAAATGTCATGAAGCATGAAATAACAGAAGAAAGCACATAACTCAATATTGATGGAATATGGAGTCTTCAATTTGCTTTGTATTAATTCCTGGCGATGGAAATTTTGTCTATCACAATCTACCCAAAAGAAAAAGCCCTTGGTTTTTCTTCAAAATGCCTATTTATACAAGCCTAAAAAACACTTCAAATTCCATTTGTTCTAGAAACCTTTGATTAAAATTGAGGAAAGGAAGTGTTTCATTTCCTCTCTCTTTGTCTTCCCCCATGCAGGCAAAACACCTTCCTTTCTTTGTTGTTCTGGCTCCAGAAATAGAATGGATTGACATCTCTCACTATTTAAAACCAGAAACCTACCCTTTCACCTGCTCAATGAAATTGACGCACCTTTCAACCAACTGGGCTATCAACCTAGAAGGATCTGCTTGGTTGTTGGCCTCAAAGGTGTAACAATGCTTCACCAACTGTGGCAACCTTTTTCCCACTTGTCAGTCTTCCATGATGATAGACCAAAATTGTAGACTTGGTTGAACTAGCCATTTGTCTGCTTGGACCATATCAACCTAGCTTATTTGGGATATTTCATCTTTCTCCTTTTCTTCATTTTCCTTGATATCTATCAAGTGTTTACTTATATTGATTTTTCCCAACGTCCCAACACTACCCTCCTTATCAAGGTCTAGTAAAGATTTATTTATCAAGGCGAATGTTTCTTCACAAGAATTTCTCACCTCCTTAGTTCTTCCCCTGCTCTCTGATATATTCTTCTCCCAAGCCTTTAGTAAGATATTCCCTCTGGTTTTTTCTGCAATGGATAATTTGGAGCTACTAACTGCCTCTACATTCGTTGTGGCTATCACAACATCCTAGAAAGCAACCCGAGCCGCCCCAGCTTCTCTTTATCGCAAAGAGATATTTTATAACATTTGATCTATCATCTAAAAGTGATGTTGAATGGTTCCCACTTTTGCAAGAAAGTCTTGTTGAGCCGCTAATACCTTCTATTGGATTTCAATAGCCTGGGCTTGAAAAACCTTTATGTCTAAAACCTGGTTTTTAGCAACATCCAATTTCGATTATAACTGTAAAATTTGTTGCTACTGTTGGCTTACCTGCGTTTGGCTTATTTGCGCTGAATAGCACACCTGCTCAAGGTCGGATCTAAGTTTCTCGATCTCCTGCAAATCGACTATTCAGGCTTACTCGAGGCTTTTGCTCATCTCATCCCTAGTATTTGCTTCCGTTGTAGCCACCTTAGCTTCCAACTTACTGATCAAGAGGTTCTTTCATTTCAACTGGGCCTTCAAAGTTTCGACTGAGTACTGATTGGTTGTAGCATAAGCCCCCAGTGTTCCTGCTATCACGTCGACGAATTACTCCTCTTCTACGACCTTTCCTTCTGTCAGGATTTTAAACCTTTTAGCCACTGTGCCTGCTTTTTGATACGATTCTTGCTTCATTACGACCTTCCTTTTCTTATCAAAGAAAAATTCGTTTGCAGGTAACTCTTCCATGGAAATGGGCATTAGCTCTTCATTGAAAATCCATCCCACATCAGGATTCCCCTTTGTGAACTGTAAGGGTGTGATAACAGCAATCGAACTGTCGTTTTCCTTAGATAATTGTTTAGGGGTAGTGTCTGTGACTGGCTCTTTTGATGTGGTCGGTGAGGTGTCATCTTCCTTTTGCGAGGGTATCTCAGCTTGACTTAGTACCCACTTGCCTGGCGCAACTGCCTCTGTTTTTTTCTCTCCTCGATCGGGGATTTCGGTTCCCTATTCTGAGGTATCCTTTTTTTCTGTCCCTTCCTGATTTTTCCCCTTGCCGGGACTTGAGTTATTTGAGCACTTGGCTTCTGTCTGTTGTACGTATGGAAGCTTTGGGGTTTTTTCTTGTAAGATTAGGGTGAGGAAACTCTTTCGATGCTCCTTGAATTTGAGGAAATCGGCCATGTCTCTGGGTGGCAAGGCCTGAATCTGGCTCATGACTTCAGAGTAGGACCTCACACCTCGAAATATTTCATCATGGGGTGAATCCTCGTGTTCATATCTATTAAGGCCACAATTCGCCAAGTGATTACTCACAACCTTATTTGGGTCGTTCTTTTTGAACTCAATGTTCACCAACTTCATTTCCTCCAAAGTCATGGCCTCAGCTTTGGCATGGCAAAAATCTAATAAAGAGTATGACCCAATGTGAATGGGGAAGGCTGGCCATACCTTCTTCGACAGTCCTTTGAGATCCTTTTTTATTCCACCAAGCACATCTTGTCTAGCAATCTCATGGCATATCAGCTTATCTGGCATAAATAACGACAAAACATGGGGGGGAATGGAGGTGCCGAAAACCCTGATGTATGAATACTCTAATTCTATATACCAATCTGCTACATTACTGAGGTTGGTCATGATGTTATCTGAAATCCAGGGAGGCAGATGGTCGAAGATAGAAAAATGCATCGGTACCATTACCCAGTTAAAAATATCGTAGATAAAATCTTTGGCCTTGTCCTCCCAAAGCTTCGAGTGGTAGACATGGATAGGCTCAGCATCATATGTAGTCCAACTCTAGCTCATCAATGGGAAAGGTGTCATGAAGAAAATATCGTCCATGATGTAAGAAGACATAAAGAATGAAGATGTTCTCCCACTATATTTATGTGCTCGATATTCAGTAATTCGACTGGTGAGACTGTCTGACATCAGTTTGGCCCAGTCAAAAAAAAAAACCTTCAGCAACTGTATAAATGAGCGGCACCCATGGGAGGAAAAAGTGAGTTGTGTCCTCCTTCCCGTACAGTCTACAGGCCATCATCGCTACATAATTGAGCTGTGGCTCTAAAGAGGAGATTGAATAAATTCCATTAGTATCGGCCCTGATCTCACGGGGTGTGAAACCCAGTCTTTGATAAGATCGAATAATTTTTTCTCGAACTACTCACATTCCTTTTTTTTGCACTCCTCTAGGAATTCGGCATTGTAAATACGATTTGGAGTGGGTGACAATTTATACATTACCTATAGGTGCTCTGGTCTGAAAGACTCGACTACTTCCCTCTGTTCGTTGAAAATCGTTCTGGTCAGGAGGTCTACATGGTCCAGTGCCCATCTAACCATATCATAATAGGGGAGAAGCCATGGCCTTCCTACTATTTTGTGCATCTCCACTTGAGAAATGATTTTGTATTTGGTGTACATGTCATCGTTCTCCTCATCGCAGGAATCATCCGAGCAATTTATCACCTCGGTTTGCAGAACATTGGAAATATGCATCCATGTTTCAATAGTATTGATACTTCAAGGTGAAGTATCAGAAACAATATCTAAACCTTGGCCTAAGCTCTCAAAGACTCCCTTGGGTGCTTTTTATGGAGCCATGGTGTATGACCTTGCAATTAGATCCCTTGTCGCAAAATATTGAAAACACGGACATAAGTTATCCTGGTGAAATAGCTCTGCGCACAATAGAAAGGAAAGTTGAGATAATGAAAGAAAACCCTATGCTTAAACACTTAAGTTTGTGCTAGTCCTTGTCGACAGAATGGTTAAATTATTTAATGGAAATATTTTAGCGAATAAGTGGGATCTTACTGTCAATCACTTCAATGAAATTCAAATAAATGACATAAATATTTGACAACTCGTAACTTGGGAAAAGGGAAGAAACGTTAAAAGATTCATTTTTAGATCGTATGGTTAAAAGATACTCAAGGCATTAATTAATCCAACATAGCTCCTTTAATTTTGGGCTTTTAGTCCTTTATCCCCTTTTCGGCGCTCGTCGTATCGGACGATTTCGCTTCTAGCCTTTGAGACCCAAAAGCCCAAAGTCACGATGGTGCGAAATTATTTATAATTTGTGATTTAACTTGAGATTTTAATTAACCCATCTTAATTATGAATATTGAAACTTCGGGGATCAAAGTGACCAAGTTGTTGCGTTTTAAGGAAAGAATCGTCGAGTTGTGAAATTACAATAGAGACTAACTACGGTTTAAAAAGATTACTCTTGATATTTACCTGAGTGAATTGAAAAGACTTCGCAACTTCGCATCTCGGAGGTTCGGAAAGTGTTCGACAAGTAACTCCCGAAACACGAGAGAATGAGGTGATGACATCAAATGATATTTACTTAGAGGCTCGATAACGATGGTTAGAACTAATCCTTATCACTACTTTGCATGTCGGGATACCGGGGCTTGGTAGGTACATTTTGAAATACGCGAGATCCCAAAATTCAAATTTTTGGGCTTAATTATAACCTCTTACTTATTTAGAAAGAAGGGCAGCTCCAACATTTGAACCAAGAGTATAAAAAATAAAATAATACATTCCAACGAGATCGATGGCCAAAATTATTTGCGGGGATGTAAACTGCCTGAACGTTAATTTTCTAGAGTGGTCTCGCAATTGGAACCATGGTATTGTTGGAAGGGTACGTGGAATCTTGTGGGGGATTGAGGGCCCAAAAGCGGTGTGGACCCAAACCACCATCAACAACTTTCGCAATCACATGCTTAAATTACATTAGGTCACCACATCACCTTCACTCATTCCACTCACTACTCTCTCTCCTCTCACCACCCAACACTTGTCCTCCACTTACATCCATGTAATACAAATCTTCTCATATCACCTATCACCTCCATGCATCTTGTCTTCCTATTGGATTCTCCCCACCACGTCTCCCTTCATGACCATTGGGCTGTCAACCATTCCAGTGAAGCTATTCATGGGTACAAATGGTAGCTATCGGGGTCAACACAGTATAGACTTAGCTTCTGAAAGATCTGTAACATACAAAGAACATAAGATATCGTGTCAGTTCGACACAACCAGTTCCAGAACACTTCATAAGACTACCTTCTTCGTTAGGAAGATAGCTTCCAATATAGTCAGTTGTCTCCAGTGGCCTCTAGCTCGCAGGCATGCCATTATTCAATGCAGAACTATGTCCTACCACTTCGAGTCTTTTCCACCAGTTCAACTCCTCCAGTGCATGCATCAGTTCTGTCTCAGAGACAATAATAGTTTTTAGTTGATTAATTCCATCATTTCTTAGATTAGATACAAGAGTGGTATTCTGTGTGTGATAAGAACCACTCTTGTTTATTAAGTCTAGTGTGTTAGTGAAATTAATAAAAAAAAATTACCAACAATTACCTAAATTTAGGTCTTGGTCCCCTATGGACGAGAACCTCTGCAACTCTCTTAAATAGGGGATCTTTGAATTTTTTGAGGGTGGGGATTTTGGGGGAAAGAATAGCAAGACATCAGACTAGTTGGACCCATTTTATGAAAGGATTAAATCTCTCTACCTGGTGAACATACTCTTGATGACAGTGTTTCTTTCAAATATTCATGTGTTTTTATTCTTATATTGAATACAGATTTTGATTTGTGCAAAGTACATTTCATTTCCTTTCAGCTATTAAATAACTTATTTTTACTAACATGCAACCTGTCAAAAAGTTAATGCTTTGGTGAATATTTGTTTTTATTGCAACCTATGGGATTAATTGTGTTTTTGATACATTTTTAATGTCTTGAAATGATATTTTAAGTATTGAACTTCTTGCGGCAGATTATGCATTGAGTAGTTTGTTGTTTCCCTTTGTTTTCTATTATTTCATTGGTCTATCATTAGTGTGCCACCAACCAAGGAGGACCCTCATCCATATCATTCTTCCAACCCAAACTTGATTTTGTATTGATATAATAACCCTCTAACCAACCAACAAAAATTTAAAAGAAACAATCATTCTAAACTGATAGGTGGCCTAGATTTTCCCTTTAGCAGTCAGGTGCAGACCTTGGGACCAACATCTGGCGCCATTGCCAGGGAACGGAGTAAAAAAATATCTTTCCCTTGGAGAACAAAAATTGATCATCTCTGACCTTTGATGGTGAATAAATATCATACACAGATAGATTTCCATATTTCACCTGGCGACTTCACTGAGTAAATTTAAATAACAAATATTAGCGCCCATAAAGGGATTCAAAAAATCCAAATATGAAAACAGCAAAGCCAATAAGGCTCATTCTAACCCTTAAAATAACACAGTAGTCTCTGAGCCAGAAAGGAAACTAATAAAATCCATTGTAGCTCAGAGATACACTTCCCCCCTCAAGGGTAAAGATGCACAACAACAAAATACTTCAAACCATCATCACAAGCAACTTGAATTTGATAGCTCTGAAAATCATAATTCCAAAGAAGCTGAGACATCTCCAAATCCTTATTCCAATTAGAATCCATTCCTTCATCTACCCTTGTATCTCCCATAAATATTCAGATTCCTATTATTCCAGGCATGGTCGTTAACAAGATGGATGCCATAATTTTTTCCAGATATGCACCCCTATTTTTTCCTGTAGGCTTGCATGCCTTCCCAGCCACATATTACATGAAATATTTTCCAAGATATAATGGGGAAGGTGAAGTAACTCCTAAGGAACATCTGGTATACTTTTACACCTTTGCAGACAACTTTAACATTGATTATGAAAATGTGTGGATGAGATTGTTTGTACAGATTGTTATCACTGAAATTTCGTCTGCACATGGCGACAAGAACTCAGCATCATCAAACAGTAATGAAGTCATTCATGGCCCTGAATTAATCTCACAGCATTCAAAAAAGGTCAAAAACTATACAAAGTAGTGAAAAATTGAAGAGCGCTTTACAGAAATTAGGTGCGTGCGCACGTGCGCGGAACAGGAACATAGAATGCACGCATACGTGCACGATGCGCGACTGTTAGCGCAAAAAGCCGTGCACCTGCTAAACGACGCATTTATGAATGTGGTCGGCCTCCCAACCACTTATGGTTCAACTCCCAAGCTGATTTGACCTCCAAATCCGGGCTGGATCCAAATGGTGGGTTGGTCAAAGACCTAATAATGCCCTAAATGGCCTCTCTTCACACTACAAAGTAGTTACACAAAAGCCCAAAGAAATGCTATAAAAAGCCATGAATGCACCTCATTTTCTCAAGAAATTCTAAGTAATGTTATGCTGCCTATATTGTTTTAAGAACTCTATCCTTGACAAGAGCACATTGGCACCATTTCATTGAGCAATCCACCTCTCCATTGAGTGGATTTGCAAGGAGTTCTTTCATCACCATTTTCATTTTTCTTGTTGTAAGGAGAGCAAGCTTGTGAGGGTCCAAGAGCCTTCCCTTCGAGGAAGAAGGGACTCATAGTCCCATTTCTTCTTGGTGCTTTGATTTCATCAATAGATCAGCCTAAAAACATTGGTGACATGGGTCTTTTTGTTCTTGTTATATCTATGTCCCTATGCTTTTGATTTTAATTGTTATTAGTTTAATTCTTGCTTATAGTTTTGTTTTTCTTTCTCTAACTCTTTCCACTACAGTTGTCATGCTCAGCAAGACCCAACTGGGCATGCAAGCACCTCTTATTTTCTCACCAAGGTGACGAAAAGGGTGCAACAGATTGGTGACTCCGTTGGGGACAAAGGTATCAATTCCTACCTCATTTGGGTTTATTTTGCTCTTCTTTTAGTTTGCTTAACTTGCAGGTGCACCAACCGGCCTAAGCCGATCTGCTAACCATCCAATTCAAAGGAGAATTGAGAGAAATCCATTCGGATTTTTCTTTCTCGGCCACTTACCATCAGTGAGCGGGTATTCTACCCCACAGACGTGCATCGAGCGCGCATGCGCTTAAGTGACAACCTTTCTCTGTGCGCATGCGCTTTCTGACTCAACTTTGTTCGCGCGCCTGCGCTCTGTGCGCCTCTGTCTATACTAGGGGCCATGCATCTGAGAAAAATTTCACATTGTAAGTTGTTGGGATGTGGGGAAGGCCATTTGCCTTCTTAAAAATGATGTCAAGAATGTTTTAAAAGAAACACCACACTTAGTCCCCTCATCATATAAAGGGGTTAGTCAAACACACATAGGCACTTAGGAGGATAAAAATCAATTTCCCTTATTTGCTTTTTGCCACATCGATGGCTTGTTTTGACTTACAAGATAAGGTGGTAACCATTTTTAATCACATCTAACTTACATTGGGACTAGAAGCTGAATTACAATCTCTTAGTATGCTCTTCTCTTGTGCCTTCAAAGCGACCTTGAGAATCAGAAAAGGATTGTGAAACAAATTCATCTCCCTTAACAAGATTTCAAACCTTTAGGAGAGGACAATGGCCCTTCTTGGGACCCCTCTTAGTTTTCTTTTTTTCAAACACATCTTAATATTGTAACTGGCCCATACATGCCCACATGTTCAATCTAGGATAGTGTTTGAATTTTTTCTTACTTAGATAAAAAAACTAGGGAAGTTTAAAGGTTTGTAATGGGCCCATACATGCCCACATGTTCAATCTAGGATAGTTTTCAAGCTTTTCTTAGATTACATCACCATAGGGAGTTAAAAGGATAGTAACGGACCCACATATCCACATGCTAGCTTCCTAGGGCTTTTGAATTACGCAAGGTTGTACCAAAGGCACTTAGTTAATTAGATAATCAAACTCTTGTAAGGACCAAGCGAAGTCCACATGCAGCAAGGTGACATCTAATTCACTAAAAATTGGCACACTTTCACTCACACACAAAAGTCACTTATCACTCACATATCTTCTTCTTGAAACGCGGAGGTATAAGTAAGTTTCTTCCAAAGGGATTCTGAAAATACCCCATCTTTTCTTGACAGGACTATCCACTCCCATTTTTAAATCAACGAGGTTGGTTTGCACCCCCAACCTCCCAAAAACAACTACATCTAAAATCTTTCTAAAAACTCACTAAGTCTTCCTCCACAGGAGGTGCCAAAAGAAATTTTTTAGTCTAGGTAAGATTTTTGGGATAGGCATCCAAATAAATCCCCGTTATCTGGTTCTCACATTGTCAAAACATAGAGGTTGTCAAATAGGGAACTGAAAATCCTCCAAGTCAAGTGTTCCAATCACCATAAAGCAGGGAGATACCCGTGAAGGGTTGAAGGCCAAGGTCTGGTTGTTCTGTGCATCCCCCCTTGAGGCACCCACCTCTTGGACGGGATCCAGCCCGTGACCCATTTCATAGGCCGAAAATCTAAATGTCGCACTTTGACCGAGGTACCTAGTGACCAACTTTAGGACATCTACCCAGGTGGAAATTGTGGGCTGCAATTGCACCTTGATTGGATTTTCTATGGCTATTGGGAAATATCGCCAGCTCTTTCGGGATATGCCCCCTCTACCCCTCACTATAACCAATTGTTTCATCCTTCACTAGTTTCACTTCCAGTGACTTCAGACCCCATTGTTGAGTACTATTGGAAGGTCCAGTGCTATTTGAGAGGAAGGACGTTGTGTCTTCTAGGACACGAGCATTTGCTTTATTTTGATTCCCCAGGGGGGAAAAACCCACTTACCCACATATATGCTTCTTTATCATTTTATGTATGATACACATGTGATTACAATTTGATTTGGATATATATATTGTGTGAACATTCAACGCAAAGGCTCTTGTTTCTATATTTTCTCTCACCACTTTTTGCACACATTCACATAGTTAGTCTGACATCATAGGGGAACCACAGAACCCCCGTCGTTCACGATGCTTGCTCAATCTCCCTCCTATCTTGGGAGGGGTATCTGGTCGTGCCCACTCATTAGCACCTCCTTCACACACTCTTGTGAGTGCTACTATCTTAGGATTAGCTTTGCTTGGTTCTACATTACTTGGGTCTACTTCCCAAGGTCACCCTTTCACTCGCTCTCCTTTACACGGACGCGGGGGACCCACTTCCTCTCAAGGAGGGAGCACCAACCCACCTAGCCCCCATCAAGGGTCAGGTTCGCAACACACTATGGTCGGAGCTAATCCTCCCCCCCCCACTACAGATGCCATATTTGGCCTCTCTCAACATACCGGATCTCACCAAACTCACCAATGATCCTATATTGCATGACCCTACATGGCCTGCAATGCCAACAAAACTCCCTTCAGACATGCCAAAGTTTGAAGGAAAGGTAGGTGATGACCCTACCAACCATGTCATGACCTTTCACCTATGGTGCTCCTCCAATAGCATTATGGATGATTCCATCAGACTGCGATTATTTCAACGTACACTCACCGACCCATCGGCCAAATGGTATGTTGAAGAAAAATCTGGGTCCCATGCGACCTTTGAGTCATTGGCTAAATAATTCTTGACCTTCTTCCAATTACCCATCTGCCATGACAATGGTCTAGAACTACTGTCTAACTTCAAACAAACCTCAACCACACACATCGTTGACCATATTCACGAGTGGCGTAGGCGACGTAGTTTGTGTAAAGTGGAAACCACCAAGCAACAATGTCTCGACTGGTTTCTTCGATCACTTGTCTCTCTCCTTGGAAAGGATGTTGCTTCCACCTTCCCTCAATCCAAAGAGGAAGCCATCAGTAAGGCCCAACAATATGACCTCATTTATGCACAGTCAGGGTACTTATACACGGTACTTCCTGATCTTCCAAAACCTGTGCCATTTGGCCAAGAAAAACCTGGGATGTCTCACTCAGTAAACGGACTAATATTTGCCACCACACACCATGGCCCACAACCCCAACCACCATCGATGTATGGAACACCTCAATACCCACCGGCATATGGCGACACTCCTTATTACCACCCACCCCCTTATCAATAGCCATACCATGTTGCTATACCTCCACCTATTAGTGGACCACCGCCGACACCTCCCATGCATCCACCGCTTCCAACAACCAGTGGTACTCCCTCCACATCATCTTATCGTACTAGTGAAAGCACTACACCTTCCTATGTACCTTATGGATCGGTACCACCACAAAATCTATACTTCCTATTTCCTGGTCCTCCACAACCCATGGCTCCCCCACATCCACATGCGAGGGTAAATTTTGTTCAACCTTCTGTTGCTCAACAATACCAAAATTTTGAACAGATGAATACAACCAACCCAACCCACCCATCTAACAATGCCAAGAAGAAAGGACGGAACAAGAATAACAACAACCCATGTCAAGGTGGGAATCAACCCCCACAGTACCAACCACCTGGGTGCAACCAGAACCAAGGGAACCAAAAACCCCAAGGGGGCAATAATAAAAAATGCCAAGGGCGAAATAATGTTAAAACCATCTTCCCTTGTGCCCTTTGTGGTGAGTTCGGTCATTACACTCACCATTACCCCCAGATCACTGATTTCAAATGGTTGAAATACTCTAGTAGTCTTCCCCATTCTCCTGCACAAACTTCCCCTCAACAGGCCCACACACAGCATCCCCCACCTCAGGTGGGACAATACCACAACCCTAACAATCCAGCAGAGTGTACAATTCTCCTCACCAGTGAGGAAGAAATCCTTCTGCAAACCCGTAATCGTTAGTATCATACTCCCGTTGAGTCTACTCCCATCTCCCCAGAAATAAACCTTACACCAATGGGACCTCCGTTGGTGATCCCTCGCCCTTCCGCTGAACCACCATTATGCATCCCTCGCATCCCCTTACGCAGGAATGTCCACAACCCATGGGCTAGGGCAGCTCATAACTATAGCTTGGTAGACGACTTAGCGCAATCCCCGGCTGCCATGTCAGTCTTGGAAGTCCTCCAGACTTTTCCTACGCAGCGAAAATCACTTCTTTCCGCCTTGGGGGTAGTCGAACCTGCAGATACTCAACTCATCACCTTTGATCTTGACAGCGGAGAACCTCGTCTTCCCACCTTGATCTTGACAGCGGAGAACCTCGTCTTCCCACCTTGATCTCTTTTCAAATACCAGTAAAAATACGGAACATCACAGTTCATCGGTGTATCATCGATGAAGGTGCATCTACGTGCATCATGTCCAAAAAAGTATGGCAGAAACTTGGTTCCCCAGAACTCATACCCTCCGCCATCACATTACGAGATTATGATGGATGACCATCCTCTCCTGAAGGGCTCTTCCAAAATGTCCCCGTGGAATGCAGGGGCAAGACTATTCTCATTGATATCGAAGTTATCGACGCCCTGCTCGATTATAATATCTTGTTCGGTCATAGCTACATGTACGCTATGAAGGCAGTGGCATCTTTCGTCTTTCAGACAATGATGTTCCCCCACAATGGGAAGATCGTGACCATCGACCAAGTCTCACATTATGAGCCTAACCCATCTGCCAACCTCGATAACATTCTTCCTCTCATCCACACCAACCAAGATGCATACCCACTCGTCGAGATGGGTCCTGGGATTTTCAAAGATCCATCCTTATTACGGACGTACCACGGAGCACCACCACTCCTTCCTCCCCCTAATAAGGTATGTTTCGTATCATCTAACGACACTCACACAGCAGATTCTCTTCCTCCTCATGAGGCTTCAGCTATTCCTGACATCCCAATAGTCGAAGAACCACTCCCGCTGGAGCCTCCTGTGCACTCATCGACCTCAACAGTCCATGAATCCACATCCCCTCAAGGGAATAGTCCTGTCTGGGAGACACTCCCCCAACCCCTCACCCAAATTCCCTTCTTTTACCCTCCCCCAGGTATTGAATCTTTTCAGGTAGCCGCAACGCTCACACTACCGAACATGGTGTTAGCAATCCCAGTTTAGTATTTACACCCACCAGAGATGATCCCTCGACCATCCCTTCCCCCACAGGAAGGACTTCCCATGACCATTCCCATCCTTACCCCCACCACCCCCCCACTCACTAACTCCCTTGCTACAGCTGGGGGCAGGAGAAAGAAGAAAGAGCCCACCACTCCACTTCCTCCACGCATCCCACCACCTTGCGCACTATGTGAGAAAGAGGGCCACCAAACCAACAATTGCCCATCACTACCTGAATTAAGGAATTTGATTCCCAATCAAACTCCCACAACAACCATCACTACTGTTATTCCCACCACTACCACCAACCCTTCCAGTAGTAAAGGGTTGAGGACCAAATACGCTTGTGCTATCTGTTCGGAGTATGTCCATTACACCCATCATTGCCCAGCACTGCCACACTTTCGACAGACGTTAGCAGCTGTATGCTAGAACTTCCAGAACAACCGACGCCCTACTACGTCCTCTTCAACAAAAATCACTGACATCTGCTATGTCACCACTTCAGTCAATGAACATATGATATGCCCTTGCTCTCTCTGCGATTCATTAGCTCATTTTTCATGCCAGTTTCCTATGATCCTTGAATACAAGAAACGTTAATTGGCCCTGCTTCACCAACCCACAGAGGCAATAATTGACATTACCTCGTCACTAGAGGATCTTCCACCCCCAACTCTCTTGCTCATTCCCCTACGGACACTTTTCACCCAACCACCACGGGTACCCCTCAGTACTTCAATATATGGTTTATGTCAAGTGAACCCTCCCCATTTCCTAGCATTGTTCTCCCTGCTTCTTCACCAGGGGGCAACCACACGGTCATCGAGATCACTCCTCACGACCCCTTGTATTCCCGGTGTTTCCAATGCGATGAGGAAATACTCGAAGAGCTAAACCGCCTAGAATCTCCCTAGGATGCGCTACATCACCATGCACTCTTCTTTCCACTGGAAGCCCCCATGCCTCCTAACCAAAACCCCATTTACACAATCGAAACCAAATATTTTATCCCATCCGGGCCTATTGATTGGTTCAACAATCCCATTCCTTCCCTTGATGCATTTGAAGAAGGCAACATGGCCAAAATTTCCCCCACCATCAAAATCGACATTTCCATTAAAAATGGCATCGTCGAAGAAATCACCATTGGAGCTGCTTTCACTCCTCAGGAAATCGACGCATTTAAATCCCTCTTCCAGGAATATAGGGATATTTTTGCCTGGTCATACACATAAATTCCTGGCCTCGATCCCTCTATCGTCGAACATCACATCGAAACATGGCTAAACATCACACCAGTTCGCCAAAAATGACCACTACACCCATCCAAAGTCGTGGCTATCAAAGTTGAAATTGACAAATTACGCGCGGCCAGATTTATTTACCCCATCTCTTATACCTCATGGGTTTCCAACCCTGTACCCATCGACAAAAAATAGGGCACTATCCACGTTTGCACAGACTTTTGCGATCTCAATAACGCATGTCCAAAAGACAACTTTCCAACGCCTTTCATCGATCAGATTATCGATGATTGTGTCGGCCATGAGGCTCTCTCCTTTATGGACGGATTCTCTGGCTATAACCAAATCCAAATCCACCCAGCCGATCAGTATAAAACCACATTCACTACCCCGTGGGGTACCTTTGCATATCGTGTCATGCCTTTCAGCTTAAAAAATGCCGGCGCAACTTTCCAACGGGCGATGACATACATGTTCCACGATCTGGCTAAAATCATCCTCGCTTACTTGGATGACCTCACATATCGATCCAAGAAACGCACCCAACATCTCGATGATTTAAGAATCATCTTTCAACGGTGTCGTCAGTACAGCATCCACTTGAATCCTCTCAAGTGTGTGTTCTGTGTCACCGCAGGGCGCCTCCTCGGTTTTATTGTTTCCCAAAGAGGTATTATCGTGGACCCCCTCAAATTCCAAGCCATCACCGAAATTCCACCTCCCCAGAATTTACGACAACTCCAGAGTCTACAGGGCAAAGCCAACTTTCTTAGATGCTTTGTCACGGATTACGCCATATGCGCACATGGCTTCCTTCGCTTGCTACGTCACGACATCCCATTTCACTGGGAGGATCACACCCAACAGTCGTTTGACGATCTTAAAGCAGTTCTTTCAAATGCACCTTTAATTAGTGCACCTGACTATAATCACGACTACATTCTCTACGTATCAGCATCAACTGTATCAGTAGCCGGCATCCTCATCCAGCTCGGAGATGACAATCGTGAACACGTCATTTATTACGTTAGTAAGAACCTCTCAGGACCACCCTTGAAGTATAAACATGAAGAGAAACTTTCTCTTGCAGTTGTCCTCGCAGTCCAGAAATTGTGCCATTACATTCTGCTTCACACCACCAAGGTCGTCGCAGATTCCAACCCTATGCAGTACTTGCTCAGCCGATGACAAGTCAACAGAAAATTCGCTCTATGGATCGTTATCCTTCAAGAGTATGACCTCGAGTTCTCAACACCTAAGAGTAAGAAGGCCCTTGTTCTCGCCAAACTTGTCACGGCCCTTCCCTCTGACACCACCAGTGCCCCTGTCAATACCGACTTTCCCGACAAACATCTCTTTTACATTACTTTGGATGATCCGTGGTACGGATACCTTCTCGTCTACCTCTGAACTCAAAAGTTCGGTAACCACCTTTCACGGGATGATCATCGACGTATTCTCCATCAAGCTCCCCGCTACCTTCTCATCAGAGACATCCTATACCGGCGGGGCATCGACACTATTCTTCATCGATGCCTGACTATTGACGAGGTCGATCGAGTCTTAAATGACTTCCACAACGGCGCATGTGGGGGCCATCTTTCAGGTATATCCACTGCTCAAAAGATTATCTGAGCCGGTTATTTTTGGCCTACCTTGTTTCATGATTGCATTCACGTCGTGAAACGATGTGAGCAATGCCAGCTCTACGCCAACAAAGCCCGAGCTCCCCCCACTCTTCTTCACCCTGTCATTACTGCCGGCCCTTTTTGTAAATGGGGCATCGACTTTATGACTTGTAATCCCCCCTCGAGCAATGGCGACAAATACATCATTGTCGCCGTTGACTACTTCACCAAATGGGCCGAAGCTATGCCCACTTTCAACAATACCGCTGACACTGCAGCGCGTTTTTTCTTTAACCACGTCATATCTCGCTTTGGAGTACCCCTCCAACTCGTTTTCGACCATGGGAAACACTTTGAAAATGAGATCTTCGTCGAACTCTCATCTCGGTTAGGCTTCTCTCACGAGCTTGCCTCACCATATTACCCTCAGTCAAACGGACAGGTTGAGGCAGTTAACAAAGTCCTCAAGACCATGTTACAGCACACAGTCAATAAACATAAGACCAATTGGCATCATATGTTATTTTCTACACTATGGGCTTATCAAACGGTGGTGAAAACCACTACTGGTTTCACACCATTCCATTTAGTCCATGGGGTCGAGGCAACTCTTCCCATCGAGTGCGAAATTCCCACTTTACGCACCGCAATTGAGCTATTACCTGAAACTGCTCCAATGGAGCAACGCTTGCTGAAATTGGAGTCTCTGGATGAAGATTGTTGATCTTCCTTACAGAACAACGAGGCAGCTAAAAAACAATCCAAGGCTACCTTTGATCGCCATGTCAACCTTCGATCATTCCGCGAAGGCGACCTCATCCTGGCTTATGATATCGCTCATGATACCTTTGGCCATGGCAAATTTGAATCACTTTGGCATGGCCCTTACATCATCCAACATTGCCTCACCAAAGGCGCATACATCTTGGCCTCCCCCGAAGGCCTCTCTCTCAAGGAACCCGTCAATGGGTTGTATCTCAATAAATTTTATGCTTAAACGTAGTCATTCTACTTTAGGTTATTTCTTTTTTTCTAGTGTTTTTAATCTTTTTTTTCCTCCCCTCTCGTCTAAACTATCCTTTGTGCTATTGACAGATGCTTCCTCCACCAGCCTACCACATTGGTTACGCCGACGGCGCCAGCCGTTGGACACAAAATCTCTCTTCGGTTGCTTGGGCTCTTTACACCCCCTCAAATGAAATGCTACATTCCAGCGGCATATGCTTGGGGCCAGCAACCAACAACCAAGCCGAATACACTGTTGTCATTCACCTCTTGGCCGACGCCCAGCGTCATCATATTCGTCACCTTAGCATCTTCCTCAACTCTCAACTAGTCGTTCTCCAGCTCAACAATGTGTACCATGTACACGATCCGTGCCTCTTTCGCAAATACCTGTAGGTTAGGTTATTATCTCGACATTTTGATTCCATTACATTTACACATATTCCAAGACAATTGAATCAAATAACAGATCATATAGCTAACATGGTGTTATATTGGCATATATCACATCAAGCTACACATACATAAACACATCACAAAACCTGTCACAACATATATAGAATAGACATAATCAACTCATCAGCAAAAAACATGTAGACAACATCAGGATCTCAAAAAGGTATACTCATGTATATATAAAAGGCCCATCAGGCCATCCGAATGTTTACATACAAAAAATACATGTATCCGCAGGCTAGTATAGCACCTCGGTACAAAAATGGGTTCACTAGCCTATATACAACAAAAATACATACATTGTTGTTCCTGAGTCTGTACTAAGGCTTAAATTACAGTGTCAAGGCATCCAAAAAAAAGGATAAAAGATGTATACGATAATAAAGTCTTATTTGGTATGGGAGACTAAGGGAGATTTCTACGTTCTCTACGTCTAGCTTCCAACTGTTCCTGGATTGCGATATCTCATTCAATGGCCGCCCATGAACATTCTAATTCTTCCTGGGTATTAGCAGTTCTAAGGGTCGTGCTGAAAAGACTTAACGCAATATTAGTTTGATCTAATATCCTGATTTGAATATTGGGTTGAGTTACCGTGGGTACAGTCATTTAGGAACGGTAAGGATATGGAAGTGATTTAATAAATATTTTAATGTCTGATTCAATTTGGTCGAAGATAAGAGAAGTCTTCGTATGAAGAACGAAATGGGACTACAAACGAAAGGCCCTTTCCCATAACTGTATGATTTTCGTAAAAGATGTAGAATGAGAGAAGAACGTCTGATACTAGTAACATAAAATTCTTATCGATAAAAACTCACGCATATATGGAAAAAGGAATTGACATAAACATAATTGACATGGTGCAAGAAAACACAAAATCTTGTAACTGTAGCTTGGTCTTACACCTGCTGATAGCCGGTGCAGAGGAAAGACAAGGGACAATTACTATGATATGAACTTGCTTCACTATAGTAGTGGTGACACTAAGTTATAGTGATACTTCTCAGTTATGTAGAGAAAAATGAAAAGAAATGAAGAACATAACAAAACAAATTAACTGTGTAGAGAAAAATGAAAAGAAACAAATAACATGACAAAACAAACTTGAGATACAGTCAGGACAGAATCGGGAATCTTGAATTTGCTTCGTATTAACTTCCTTCATAGGAGAATTCTGTTACAAT